>JARYHS010013630.1:270390901-270919179 GCA_031002005.1 Vandiemenella viatica
TTGGCTGTATGTTGAACATCGTGTTCTGACTACCGTGTGAAATAATATTCTGTTTGAACGTTTTTGGCAATACAGATATAGCGCATAGGTTTATGTTTAATTCAATGACCGTCGTCAGTACTGTGTGTAAACAAATGAAATTGTTTTCCGTAATTGAGGTCATCTGCTATATCCATTAATTTTTATAGTGATCGTATTTTTTTTAACCAATCCGAAAAAATCACAAGCTGACTATTTAGATTAACGCCTATAGAGGCCTATCGTGATATGACACACAGCCACATAGAAAGACACACAATCACATGTCCATGCATACACACAGTATAGTATAAATTGGGGAGCGTGCCCACCAAAAAACTGTCAATCATTTTCACACCTCTATTGTTCTCCCCCCTCCCACCTGTCAATCATTTTCACACCTCTATTGTTCTCTCCCCTCCCACCTGTCAATCATTTTCACACCTCTATTGTTCTCCCCCCTCCCACCTGTCAATCATTTTCACACCTCTATTGTTCTCTCCCCTTCCACCTGTCAATCATTTTCACACCTATTGTTCTCTCCCCTCCCACTTGACTTGAGGGCCACTTGACTTGAGTGCCACTTGACTAACCTCAGTTCCCCTCTATTGTTAGACCACTTGAGCGACCCAGGTGTGTCGCGCCAGCTGCCCTCGCGGTTCTTTGTTGTCCTCCCCACCTGTCAATCATGGCCACTTGTTTGAACACCTGCCTTCCCTAGAACCAGCTGCCCTTGGGGTTCTATTGGTAGGCCACTTGAGCGACCCCAACCACACCAGGTGTGTCGCGCCAGCTGCCCTCGCGGTCCTTTGTTCTATTTCTGTATTGTCAGACCACTTGAGCGGCCTCTAACCGTCATCTGCGAAGCAGCAGCTGCCCATTCTATTGTCAGACCCCTAACCCCACCAGCTGCATCGTTTCATCGACAGGTTTGAACATGCTCACCCCCCCCCCACCACCGCTCCAACAAGCAGGACTGCCCTCCGACCGGCCTGCTGACCTCAGTGTTCAGCCATGTCTCGCCCAGTACTGTTGTTCTCGGCCGTTTATCAGCTTAACGCCGGTGACACAAAGCGTTTGACGATAGGTTTATCGTCCAAACACGAATTTGAGCCAGTAGTAGTGCTCGAAAAAGTTGGATACCGCACCAAGGTTATACTGACGTATGAAGAATGGGTCGTGCTGACTCAAGTACTGGACGTTGTGTCAGATTTGTTCAACACAGCGAGCGACCAGGCCGACATTCCTCTTGGTGAGCATACCGTCTCCTGCCGTACGGTTGCCGGGGCGAAAACAGTATACTTCGCTCCAAATGCCGATCCTGCCAGCGGCGTCTACTTCGGAGATTCTACTTGGAAGAACATCATCGACGCGCAGCCTGCAGTTTCCAGCGCCTTGGCCGTCAAGAAGAGGTGGGGATATCTAGTTGCAAGATACTACATAGAATTTGTGGACATTTTGTCAAGTAAAGTGCTACGAGACTTTAATATGGCCACAGTGCAAAAACTGGTTGATATGTACATTAACGATGTTTATGTGGCTCAAGTGACACCAAGTTCGTCATTGGATTATAGTCTACTAAAATATGAACTTATTGCATATAAAAATTTGCTTGTATTACCCGATGTTAATAACATTGTAATTAAGAATTACACTCCTGGGTATGATGTTTGTGGACCATATATAATGCCTGTGGACAATAAGTGCAAGAACTGATGTGTACATCAATATGAAAGAAAAATGTTGTTAATAAAATACATGTATAAAAAGTATAAATAAAAAAATGCATTGTATTTGATTTGATTTCTTTTTATTTCACCCACCATTGGGCAATTAAATATACATTTTCAACAGCACATATAGCATTACAAAATAAATGTCCTTTACAAAGTTTAATCAAATTATTCGTCCTGAGTTCTCGTAGAGGTGGACAACCTAAATCTTCTATATTGTAGCAGACTTTCTTCCTGATAATCTTCTGAAACCATCGAGCCTTCTCCAGTCCTTTAACATATATGATTGAGTCATCTGTATTGGTGATTGCATGTAAAATAGTACATAGTCTACTGAACGTAACACCAGTAGCATTCCAAGGTATTCCATGGTAATTATGTGTCAACCATGTCACTGTTGGGTCGTTACCTCCACGTCTTGGTGATTTTACAGATATGCAATGTGTAGCAATAATGATGTCTGTTTGTACTACACACACGGCAACTTCTTTAAAGATAAACGCTCCATCTCTCGTCTTGAATCCTTGCACGTCCAGGAAGATGGTCGGCATGATACTGGGTGGCAATGATGGGCGCTATCTGGTTTTATGTGAGTTTACGCACAACACTTGTTAGCGGTATGTATTCCACTACACGGTCGTGAAGGATTAGACAATATGCGGCGGTGTAGGCTGGAAAATTGTCAGTGCTATCAAACTCCATACGAATATCCACAGGTCCTGTTTTTATCGACTCGTTTTGATGTGAGCAGTCAATTACAGCTATAGGGGCAGTGGCAATAAAGTCTTCTCGCTCTAGTAGCGGTGAGGGATGGTCTCGTTCGTAGTAAGCCTGTTGGAATCTTGCATACATGTCATACAACAGTGTTGTTCGGTTTTTCTTAAAGTCCAAATTCATGTTCTCGTACGGGTACGCAACGTCATTTAGGAACACTTTGACATTGGCGAGATTACAGTGGTCAAAGATAGCTGCACTTAATTCGGCATTCCGTTTCCTATTTGTTTGAAATGCCAATACTACAAACCTAGGTTTTTCCAGTTGCGTTGATGTTTTCAAAGACCAAATTTGAGACTTACTTATAGGAAGCAGCGGGTACTCCAAAGATCCCAGCTTCTGAAATTAATGCGAAGTGGCTTCCCACTATCTACAATCTTAAGCAACGCAGTTTTTCTCTTTCACTAACTTGCAGATGAGGCACCACCCATGCCAGTTTACTGATGGCAAATTTACTTTTCTGAGGGTTTGGATTGGCCTGCACGTATGAATTTGTATCGTCCCTAGATCGAATAAGTATTAGTTCTTGTTTTACATTTGCCAGTATCCTTTTAAAGTCTTCACAAAAACCCAAAAGCATACTCAACGGGATACATACATCGAAGTAGCCATTTCCAAGATCACGTTGCCCCCATCCTGCGTTCTTCAACATACCAATTTGTTGAGGACCAGCAGAAATAAAAGTCTTCAATGTGCTTGTGATACCTACATTTCTATTTCTGTCTATTTCAACTCCATTAAGTTCTAACCGAATTTCCTCAAATAGAAACGCGAATGCATTGGATGTGAGAAGCGAATTTGTAACTCCTGATCCATCTGATTTGACAAATCTTCCTTCAATATGCAAGTAACTTTCGCCTGGCAGTGTATATGTATCTTGGTTCTGAATAGGTATCCGAATTTCATCATTATTATTAAACGTTGTTGGCGTATGCGGCTGATGACTCAAAAACTGTTTACGCGTCACCGACTCGCCAAATTCCACACTGGAAGTTATATCAAGCACCTCATCCATTTTTATTCACTGTATAGCCTAACGACTGTAGGAAGAGCACGTTAGCAGGTGTTAACCGTTTCACTGTCGGTTCACTACTGACAACTGTTGGAGTCTGACGCTTCTTATTATAACGAGCGCCCATTCTTTATATGTAGTCTCAGAGTAATAGTTTCACCTCTGAAATCCACTAAATTGCCGTCCTGGTCTACAACTCTAATGTGAATGTTGCTAAGCGTTTTCACAGTGATTGGGAGATAGATGACGTTTGCAGGTACTTCTACAATCTTGTACCCTGGTGGTACTGTTGGAAAAAACTCGTGTAGTGTATGCCCCAGCTTATCGTTGACGTAATTTCCAGTACATATGCTGCATTCTACACGTATCGCGTTAACTTTGAATATCTGCACAGTGTAGTCTGAGGTATGAAATCCAGGCTTTAATATACGTCTCGAAAATCCGAGCAGTGAACCAATTGAGTTTGGTTTCGTGAAGTCTATTTCCACAGGTGTTTGTATCTCGCACTTGAGTGAATTGTTGTTTGCTCTAATAATTAGTTTCTCGTTATTTGCGTGCCGAGCCAAATAAGTTGCCAAATCGTCAATGTCGTACGATCCTGTAGGTATATCTATCACTTTATTCTTCGAGTAATGAAATTTACTATTTGTCTCATCAATGTTCGGAATCGAATTGTATGTTTGAAAATCAACTAATCCGATTGTATACTCGCCTTCGCTCAAATCTATCGGTGGAAAGTAATCACAGCTCAAGACCGAACTATTGCCGGACAAGCAGAGTGTCACAGACATGTGTGTTACCCCGACCAAGGTTCATGCAAGACTGATGCTATGCATTCTGATGCAGGAATTTTAAACACAAATGTCCACATATGTGTGTACCAAATTCCTGGTGTCTCTGCACATTGTACAGTATTCTGTTACCTGCAAAGTACCGTTGCAATTCCAATGGTGGAGGTAAGTCACCAAAACTGTCAAAATATTTCACTACACCATCCTTGTACTTGATGTATGCTACCCAGTGTGTTCCGGCATTTTCAGCACTGTCCAAGTTCACAATTCCACATTCACGTTCCTGAATTTTTTTAGGTAATGCATCGCGCATGAAGACGCCACGAAAATGAGGTATACGCAAACGCCTTACATGTCTACGTATATCATCATCCGTCAACGCCTGATCGGACTTTTTTTTTTCTCTTTAATCCCGATCCATCCTTTCGGTACGGTTTCAGATAAAGACCTTTACCCCTCATAGCAATTGCCTCCATGGTTTCATTGTGTCGTTTCTGTTCGGACAACTGCTTTTTCGCCTCTTTAGCTGCTTTAACTGCTCTGGCGATGGCTGAGGCTCCTCCAGCAAGAGCTCCGGCAGCTGACAATCCAGCAAAAATAGGAATTAAAGGTAGGATGCCGCCCTTCTTCTTCGTCTTCTTCTTTTTAATGCCTGCGCCCAATTTTAACTTAGCACGCATGGCGCCGTTAACTAGAAATGCAGCTGCCCGTTCACCGAACTTTGCATCTTTAGCCCTCATTCTGTTTGAAGCTTTCTCCGCAAGTACTCGGTCTGCATTGCGTCTGTCAGTACCCTGCGCATACGCAATGTCATGTTCCCTACATGCAGCATCCAATAAAATTTTGACTTTGGAGGAAGCGTGGCCTCGGTGAGCTTGTCCCACGAATCCATGTACTCGTAGGGAAAGACACCCTTGCGTTTAACTAATTGGAACTTCTCGGGATCGGTGAAATAAGCACTGGTAATGCTCATGTCACCGTCGTCAAGGGTTCCAACCAGTTTGTCTAATGGGGCCTGCATGAAACGGTACGAGTCCAGAAATCTTAAAGTGATTGAAGTATATGGAACCTTTTTAGAAAAAGAAATATATCGTTCTGTGTTTATGGGAAGCACATCCATCCCATCACCGTCGAGGTCGGATAAAGCCATAACTATAAAGTGAGCGTCATACCCAGAAAGGTTGTGAAAGAAAATGGGCAAGTACGTTGGATTTTTAAACTGCAAATTGCAGTCATTATGTGCAGCCCCCCTAAATTTACCTGTGATATGACAATGATCACGGACCTTGACAGTCCCCGGTTCAATGTCTTTCTCACAGATATGGCACACCGTAGCAGAAACAAACTTTGCTTCTTGCTCATCTGTCATTACAAGAGGAATACACCTCTTGTAAATTTTATCGACTTCCTTGGCAAGCGCAACAAGTTGTTCCACAAGCCATTTCTCGGGATTTACGCCCGAGTAGGAGTCGAAACGCGACAGACTAGGCTACGTCTGGACAAACGACCTGGTATGCGGCAGCGAAAGGGACATGTTTCTGGACTCTAGTAGAGTGAGAGGCGTTGGGTGGAGGACTGCATGAATCATAAGGCTCTAATAAGCTTTCAAAGTCCGCGTAAACGACAACGGGTACACGCTGTTGGTGCACAAAATCCTTAAACTTTAAGGTTTTATCGTCGTCGCCGGGTAAATCAACTCTTACTGATTTAACCCTTGAGCAATCGATTTCATGGCGTTCCAAGACATCTTTGCTACTGAAATGTTGCAGACATCTGTCACAAATAAATATTGCACCATTATGCTTGGATAATGAAGATCTAACTAATGCCGACAAGTTGTGAATCCAACAATAATGGAATTTTCCAGTACCGTCAGTAATCATCAACATGTTTATGTGTTTACCGCGTTTGTCTGCAGTGTGATGGAGGGCCCCGGAAACTACATGTTTACCATTATCTACATCCAGACCGAAAACATTTACTGAATAGTCTGGATTTTGCCTCTCGAATTTGGAAATGTCTGAGAGTTTTACCGGAAACTCAATACCTGAAAAATCGAAACTGTGGTTGGCGAAGGCTTGTCTATAATTTTCAATGCGATCTCCGTGTCTCTTAACACCCCTACTTGAGCAGCAAGAAGGGACCATAGAAAGCATAAGTCATCGTCTTTGTTGTTCACATTGACAACTGCATTCTTTCTACGGATATCAGCTGGCAGAGCAACATAGGAAGACCCACGATAAAATGGTTCGAATTTAGAAATGTTGATGTCGAGGGATATGATTCTATCGAGAGTTTTGCCGCTGTCCCTTTCTTGAAACTCACACAATTTTACATTGAGCTCCGACTTCACATAGTTTTTATACCAATCAGACAGGGATGTGCTGCGCGTGACTTCACGCATTTTAGTAAAAAAACACATACGGACGGTTTTTAAAGCGGCTTCCTTCTGAATTTTGTATGTTGTAATCAGCCCCACCTGAACTTTTACGGACGGGGAGGACTGACTATCAACAATTTCGCGAAGTTTTTCAGTCAAAAGATCATGGCAAGCATCAATGTATTTAATAGGGTCAATATAATTTAATGAATTTAGAATGGTACCGGTATAAATTCTACGTTCAAAAGCACTTTCCCGGTCTTCAAGGATCAAGCGCGCTGCTGGCAACTCACCCCCTGTTGCTGCATCGTTGTGGCTGCTAGATGGTAATGAACTATCAGTAATAGCTGCTGGGTGACTGCTGCTGGATGCCGGCCGCCACGACGACGTGCTAGCTTCAGGCTGGCGTGGCGACGGAGTTGGGTGCCACGACGATGTGCCGGCGACGGGCTGGCGTGATGCCGGGGTCGGCCGCCACGATGATGTACTGGCGACAGGCTGGTGTGATGCCGGAGCGGGACGCCACGATGATGTATTGGCGACAGGCTGGCGTGATGCTGGAGTCGGCTGCCACGATGATGTACTGGCGACTGGCTGGTGTGATGCCGGAGTGGGCCGCCACGATGATGTACTGGCGACAGGCTGGTGTGATGCCGGAGTGGGCCGCCACGATGATGTACTGGCGACAGGCTGGCGTGATGCTGGGGTCGGCCGCCACGATGACGTGCTAGCACCGGGCTGGTGTGATGCTGGAGTCGGCTGCCACGATGACGTGCTGGCGACGGGTCGATGAGGAGCAGCGATAGGCATGCCAGGACCTGCTGCCGTGGCCGGCGTTTCCCAGGGTCGCCACAGTGGTGGTGGGGCAGGATCATTCCTGTTGACGGCGGCAGGCTCATTTGCGGCCGACCCCTGTATACCGGAACCTGAAACAGAAAAAAAAAGGAAAATTTTAGTAACATTGAAAAAAAAATAAATAAACATGTAAACAAAAAAAAAATTATTCAAAGAAGTAGTATTGACTTACCAGTAATTCCATGGTTCCGGCGTGTAGGCGAATCTCCTGCTGGTATCGGTGGTGTGGAAACATATTGCACCACAGACTGCGCCGGTATTATCCATCCCTGTGATGATGGTGTCGGTGGTGCACTGGATGATGGTAAGTTTTGAAATGACGGCGCATGGCCATCTAAGCTCCACTGTGATGAATCTGAAACAGAATAAAAAAAAATATTTAGTAATATGAAAGAAAAACAAAATTATGTAATATGAAAAAAAAAATTATTTGCACTTACCATTAGAAGTTGGTCGTTGCCGTTTGGAGTTAGACAGTAATGGAGTCCCATCGCGTTTATTACGCTGCTGACTAGAAGTCGCTTCCATATCTGAAACATAAAAAAAAAAAAAAAACGAATATCAGTAACAAAATAAACATGGAACAACATTAAAAAAAAAACAGATAAATATACAACTTCTATGACTGACATACCTTCAAAACTGAAAATTTCGAAATCGCCACATTCTGCAGACAGAAAAAAAAAAATGAAATAGAAAAAAATATAACTTTATAAAAAATAATTACAAGTTAAAAATTAAAAATGCTTACCACCAATTAGTTCATTGGTTGCAATATTTAGAAGTTCATCAATTCCTGCAAAAAGAAAATAAACCAATGATATAGCGGCAAAACTAGCAACACCTAACTGTATAATGAGCAATCACTAAAAAATTCATACCATAATCATCAAGTTGGCTTAACTCTAAAAGTGCCGCCATATCTGTGAAAGAAAACATAATATATAGTATACATTTAAGATGAAAATATATTTTATGCTATTTTAGAAAATTTTACACAAGTGTGATTGAACTTACCTTCGTAGTTGAAGAGATCTTCGGACATGGTTACTGGAATTCAGAAGAGCGAGAGAGAGACAACCTTACTCGTCGAACTGCGGAGCAGAAGTGATTCTGGGATGGCTGACGCAGGCTTCTTATACATCTCGACCGGGCAGGCGTGAGCCTGTTCAGACCAGTCGTACAAGCAATGACCGTTGCGCGCTGCGCGCGGCTTCATGGGGTTGGGAGTAGCTAGGTGGTCTAACAAAAGAACAATAGAAGGGTCAGCTGCTTCGCATCTGTGTGGATGACGGTTAGTGAGATCACTTGACATTGAACAATAATGATTGAGATGATGTCCAGAAGTGGGTAGTTGATCTAACAATATACCATAGTTCCTCACATTACATTACTATGAATAGAAACCCCTCTCAACTCGAACTGTGTGTAGTGTTGGAGTATTAAATGTGGAATGAATAAACGCAAGGACCGCATGCTTCATACATTGGGGAACATTTTTAGAGTGGATCGTTTGACATATCAATTCAACAATACACGCAGTCACGATCGAGATGACGTCCGGAAGTGGGCTGTGAATAGAGAAGTCTCTCAACTCAAACTGCGTGTAGTGTGGAGTATTAAATGTAGAATGAATAAACGCAAAGTCCGCATGCTTCATACAATAGGGTACTTTTTTTAGAGTAGATCGCTTGACATATCAATTCAACAATACTTTTTATTCATGAATAGGAGGCTGTTGGAATATCAACTGAAGCTGTGACCGTTAGTGTAAAGGGTCGAGAGTATTGGTACTCGTATTTTTTGTTTGGACGCCACGCAGTAACGCCGCATACGTTATAGAAACCTCACCCCCCCCAGCAATACAAAGCGTGGCTCAGAGCCCCAAATTTAAGATCAGCTATCAAAAGTACAAGTTTTTTTAAAAAATATTAAATTTTAATTGGAAAGGTTATTTTCATAGAATTATCACGATATAAACATTTTTTTTTCTCGCGTTATGTAAAGAGTAGAAATTAAAAGCTTAATATTACGCGAAATGAAGTTGAGCTTAGGTCTGTGCAGCTGGCGCGTTCGAGTGGGCGATAACAAAAGGGAGCATTGTGTTAGACTCGACCCCTCTTCAGGGCAGCAACCTCTGGCTCAGCGAGCGAAATTTGTAATCAACTATCAGAAATAGCAGTTTTTTAAAAAGTATTTTTAGATAAATAGAAAGTTCAGTTTTTTACAATCAACGCTGTATAAATTTTATCATCGTACTTAGTGTGATTGGGGTAGAAATGACGTGCTTAATATTACGTTAAATGAGCTTTCAGAAATGTGTTTTCGTCGTATGTTTAAAGACATTAATTCCTAACTTAAGAAAGAAACCTCATTGGTTTAAATCGCATTTTATTAAGCGCTCAATATAAAGTATAATGCTTATTCCCGTCCATCGAATGCCGTCAAACAACGATCGCTGGTTCGAATCCCGTCTGAGCATCCATATTCTCGTTCGTCGTATGTTTAAAGACATTAATTCCTAACTTAAGAAAGAAACCTCATTGGTTTAAATCGCATTTTATTAAGCGCTCAATATAAAGTATAATGCTTATTCCCGTCCATCGAATGCCGTCAAACAACGATCGCTGGTTCGAATCCCCGTCTGAGCATCCATATTCTCGTTCGTCGTATGTTTAAAGATGGTTTAAATCGCATTTTATTAAGCGCTCAATATAAAAGTATATTGCTTATTCCCGTCCATCGAATGCCGTCAAACAACGATCGCTGGTTCGAATCCCGTCTGAGCATCCATATTCTCGTTCGTCGTATGTTTAAAGACATTAATTCCTAACTTAAGAAAGAAACCTCATTGGTTTAAATCGCATTTTATTAAGCGCTCAATATAAAGTATAATGCTTATTCCCGTCCATCGAATGCCGTCAAACAACGATCGCTGGTTCGAATCCCCGTCTGAGCATCCATATTCTCGTTCGTCGTATGTTTAAAGATGGTTTAAATCGCATTTTATTAAGCGCTCAATATAAAAGTATAATGCTTATTCCCGTCCATCGAATGCCGTCAAACAACGATCGCTGGTTCGAATCCCGTCTGAGCATCCAATATTCTCGTTCGTCGTATGTTTAAAGACATTAATTCCTAACTTAAGAAAGAAACCTCATTGGTTTAAATCGCATTTTATTAAGCGCTCAATATAAAGTATATTGCCTATTCCCGTCCATTGAATGCCGTCAAACAACGATCGCTGGTTCGAATCCCCGTCTGAGCATCCATATTCTCGTTTTTTCCTAAAATCACTCCAGGCGAATATGGACTGGCAAAAGAGCAATAGAATCGACAGCTGGTACTAGGGTGGTGAAGCTGAGGTTACCTCTGGTTCGAATCCCCGTCTGAGCATCCATATTCTCGTTTTTTTCCTAAAATCACTCCAGGCGAATATGGGCTGGCAAAAAAGAGCAATAGAATCGACAGCTGGTACTAGGGTGGTGAAGCTGAGGTTACCTCTGGTTCGAATCCCCGTCTGAGCATCCATATTCTCGTTGTTTCCTAAAATCACTCTAGGCGAATATGGACTGGCAAAAGAGCAATAGAATCGACAGCTGGTACTAGGGTGGTGAAGCTGGGGTTAGTGTAGGAGAGGGGGGAGGGAGGGGGAGGGGAGGAAAAGGGGCGTGGTCAAGGACAATAGGGGTGTAACTGAGGTTAGTCAAGTGGCCCTCAAGTCAAGTGGTTAGTCAAGTGGCCCTCAAGTCAAGTGGTTAGTCAAGTGGGAGGGGGGAGAACAATAGGTGTGAAAATGATTGACAGGTGGGAGGGGGGAGAACAATAGAACAATAGATTGATACAATGTATCTTTTGGCCGCGTACCGGCCAAACATACCTACTTCGGTTGTATCAGGAAGGCCTTTAGACCAGCATTAATCTTTCATTGCAGTACGTAATAGCAAGAGAAAAAGAGAATATCTTAAAGCCTCAACGTGACGCCTTAATCCCCTAATCCTATCTCCATTAATATACGAGAGCAAGGACTACGCTAATCCGTATCTTGATAAGCTAACGCGCTATTTCCATTAATTTAAATATCATCCCCAGTGCTTAATTTTTACAAACGAACCATCTTTCTTAAGAAGGAGTCGGCATCCTTGTCTATACCATTACAAATGTGTAACAGGGCTGTGTTATTCCGAAATCACGCGAAAAAAATAAAGAGATTTCGATGGAGTTTTATGGTATGAAACCGTAGATACTGAATCAAAATCTGAGATATCTCTCATCGCTCTATGTGATCTAGCGCAGAAGAAGGAAATCAAAATCGTCTAAACATCAGGTTTTTTTTTTATCACAAAACATATTCTTGCATACCTTAAATAATACTATACAGATGTAACTGTGTAAAATGTGATTTGTTGCAACTGATGACGGAGCAGTTAATGATGCAAACAATTTAAAAAATTTACACTATGCTATCATCGTCTGTCAGATTATTCAGTAAGTATTATTTATTCAGCTTCTTAAGCGAACGGATTCTCCCATTGTAGTGAAGTAGACCAGTTATACCGTAACAAATTTATTACACAGAGAAGATTTAGTGTGATTCGTATTGTTGAAAGCAAATTTTCTGGAAACAACGAGAGTCTGAAAGATATAATTTGTATAAACGTAAAATTTTAATCCATAGCTAGCTGTTTTATTTTTACTTAGTTTCAGTGGTACAGAAAATGATCAGATCCTTGCGGAAAAAAGTCGCAGAAAATCGGTAGTATAGTTATAAATATTGTCAGATGAAGGAAGTATTTTTTTTTTTTTAGAAGAATGAGATACATTAATCCGTCGGTTCCAGAATATTTCAGTTTCATGTCAATAGGAAATCCCTAGCTTCAGAAAGTATTTGAGATAGTCATGTTGCAGAAATTCATGGCCGAACGTGATAACCTAAAATTAAAAAAATGTTGTGTTACGTACAATCACTGATACCGTAACTCACAAAAAATGTACTGTACCTTGACACTGAAGATTTTATTTCACATTTTAAACACATTACTTGATACGTTAATTTGTACATTACGCTCTAAGACATAAGTTTGTGCACGGGCAAATGCAGTGGTGTTTAGAATATAACACGTTGCGGTGAGATATGAAGAATGTGGTGTGACGCTTACTTTGTCGACGCATTCCCTTAAGCACGGAAGCTCGCCTGAGAGCAGGCAGCCTGCGGTACTCCTGCAGGAAATTTGATAGCGGAGTTGGCTGTGAGTTGGACCAGCAGCCACCTTTACGTCGTGGCAGGCGGCGGTAACTTTTGAGTGTGCTCCGCGCAGGCTATATGAGCAGTTAGTGGCCCCAGCTCCCTTGTAGGTAATTACTCGAGAGCCTCAGCAAGGCATGCCATAAAAAAAAGGTTTCTTCCAGGAATAAAGTAGTGATATAAAAATACATCGCAATATCACTTATCAACATTCATTCATTTGTATAAGTCAGTATTGTACACGTTCTTCAAAGTTTCCGAAAGCTTAATGAGTGTTTGAGATAAGAATTAGTTTTGCATAACAGTTGATCCGAATCTCAAGCAAAACGATAAGTAAATTATTCCCATTAAATAGAGTTTTTATTACACTATGGCCAATTTTTAATACATATCATTGATAATTATACTGATTATACACCTTTTTCTGAACTAACACAAAAATGTGTTAGTCTGTGCTCTGAATGTCACATGAAAATGATCGCTCGTGGCTTATTGGCCCCAATATAGTTTACATCCACCGGCATAGCTATCGCGGAATTTTAATAAGTCTGTCGTTTAGAAATAATTGCAAATCCGTTCGTCGCAATGAAACTTAGTTAATCGAACAGTTAATACACTCAGGTAGACACTAACGTCACAACAAGACAATATCCTTTCCTTCACTTGTGAGAGCACGATGGTATCTTTGGCTCAATGTGCAGAAATATTCACTAGATTAGCCTAAACACGATTCAAAAACATTCTCAAAACTTGCAAGTAGTTTTATGGTCCACTGTTAAACAATATACGGGGATGACCATGCAACTGTCGCTCATGTGTCTTTCTGCCCACCGTACTCCCTCGCTTCTCCCCTAAGACTCCACGCTTTCTGTTATAAGTGGCTCCCACCCCCCACCCCTCCACGCGTACGTTTAGTTCTGAAGTTTATTTTTTTAATTATCTTTGTGGGTCTGCCAAAATTTATTTTGTGCAAATATTGTATCAGGCTCATGTAATTTCTGACTGTATGACGAACACGTTATTTAAAACTAGCTGTACCCTAGGCCGCATTCGAACTGGTGACTGTTTATGATGCGTGCTAGCCCCTATACTAGCAGAGCCAACGCTGAGGTTTCTAACTGTGCTCTTTCTATCTCTGAAAATAGGCTGGAATGAGTTATTTTCTTAGAAAACATAACTCTTACGATAATCCCTATTTCCCCTCTTACCAAAATTAGATTTTTTTTTTTTTTTAATTCTTACTACGCTATTCTGGCGAGGATATACTGCCCGGCGGTAAGATTCCAACTCAATTTTACATCCTGGTGATCTCTTAGTGAACCACGTCACAATATTACTCCGTCCTCAAGCGATTTAGCCATCCCACAGACATAAATATTCACTTAGGTATTATTGGTTTGCTCAACAGTTAACACCTAAACACCCTGTGGTGTTAAAAAACAGGATTTCATGCTTCATTATAAAGGTCAATGAGCTGTTGAATGTTGTAGCAGATAATTCAGACACAAACTTGTAAGCTCGCTTTACATAAAAACAAGCGTAGAAAAAAGATATGGTACTAATTTTTGAGAACTTACTTTAAACGACACAGGAAAGCGACCGATCGATACTTGTCATCAACACGCTTAAAACATCTGAAACAGATACTTCAGACATAAGACATTCACGCGTACAGCCGAATACAACCCACTTCAAATGTAAGGTTTAATTAAAACTTGTAAATTATCAATCCTTATTAACAGTGGAATGTGACGGTGTATGAGGATCATAATGTTACTCTGAACACTTTTTAAAGAAAACGGGATACATTCAGTGTCAGTAGAAAAATAATTCAATGATGTACGCTTTTGAATGCCTTAACGACGACTGAACGATTCTTTATTATTATTATTATTACATACGATTGTCAAATTAACTGCCTACAGTTGAAGACTGAGCGTCAAATGATATGCATTAACAGATGAAACATTGTATACATGAAGATAGTAAGCTTTATGGCTGAACGCTCGTGCTATAAGAGGATTTTCGATATTTTTTGGTGAAGAACTTAAAAGTGCAATGGAATGAAAAATGTTGGCTTGTAAGAAACGTTTAGCGGCAAGGAAATATAGTAATGAAGAACAAAGCGGTCAGCAGCAAAAAATTATAATTGGGACGAAGTTTGGGAGACGTGAATGAGTGTGTATAAAATACTAAATTTATCAAAACTTTGAAATTATTCAAAAGGACTAAACAACAAGACCACGGAAATAATATTTTTACTTATTATAACCAACTGACACACGTTTCCGTAGTAAAAATAAATAAATTATGAATTCGAATCCAAAACGCTTGAGCTATAGTAATCCATATACTATCTGACACATACACGCTATAAAGATAAATCTTCGGTATAAATGAGATTCGCAGAGGTAAATCTTGTTAGATCGCACGCTTCTAGCTACATTGCTGGAAATAGCGTAAACGTCAAAATGACAACTTTGATTTGCGGAATCAAGTAAATGTTGCGGGATTGCGTAATAATGTTTTTGTGTAATACTGACTCTGCTAAAAATAAATGGAAGGTCTTAAAAATTAAAAGTATCATTTTAAGTAAATTATTCTACATGGCTCACAAAGACTCACACTATTGCAGCCAGAGGTTATGCCAGAAGCGCTATGCACAGAACGACCATCCCGATAAATAATAATAATAATTGGATTTATGTGATGATGTCCGGGTGTAGCTTTTTTGTATTAACTGCAATGGAGCAACTGTTTCGGTCGCAGCTTGCCTACCCATGTGCTTTTGAATTTCATCAATATTTAATGTTAATGTTAGGCGTAATTTGTCTACTATATCATATAGCAATTTATTTTAGTCAACGACTCACTTATCCAAAAAATTTACATTCCCTTATGTATAAAATAAGGTTTATGATCACCGTCGCATTTCGTTTCCACTTATCACTCATTATTCCACAAATACCCATCTAGGTCTCATCAATAATACATGGTTTAAATACACCAAGCAATCTCTTAATCCGGCCCCTGTCTTCCCGTGGCTGCCAATCAAGCTCCTTTAACATTTGTGTTGCTGTGTTTCCTGAGATAAGTTCCCCAATGCTACCTTCCTTGGCACATCCTCTAAGTATTGTACTTGATACCAATAATGTCTCTTCCAAACTACCTCACCATAGTCAAGCAACGATCTGACAAAAGTTTTCTAACCAAACTCACTTACTACCATGGCGCAATCCCTGATTACTAATTCGGGAGACCGTGGGTTTGAATCCCCGCCCTCCAATACAAATTTGTATTTTCCATGGTTTCCACGGATCACTCCAGGTAAATGCATGAATGGTTCGTTCAAGAAGCTATGGCTGAATTTTTTTCCGTTCCTTGGCCGCAGAGTTTTCCCACCCCTATTTAATCCGACTTCGAAGGGGCATAAAGCTATAAAAAAAGACTATTACATCCACTAAATACATTTTAAAAACACTCGATAACTCTTGCCTACGTCTCCTACCCAGTAATGTTCGTCACCAAATGATATTTCAACATGTTTACTCTTATACTTTCAACCAGTAATTCATCGTCATTTTGACTTATATTTATTCCAAGTTAACCTACCCAACTACATATCCTGTCCATATTTCCCCCCCCCCTCCTCTTCCTAGCTGTTCTCAGTGCTACGTCACTACATGATTTGCACACAAACTAACTGTTAACCATCTACACAGTCTCTTAACATTGTAATAAACTACAGTGGTCGTATTGAATTGTCCTATGATAGTCTACGCCTGGGCACCCGTTTTGATACCGTATTTTCCTACTTTTTCCTCCTGCTTTTATGCATTAAATCATTTTAAATCAACCTCAATGGTTTTTATCTTATTAACATTTTATGCCTAATTAGGTCAAATGCCTTGAATATATCAAGTGCTTCTCTATCAATTTGGAGTCCGTTATCCAAGTTGCACGTAACCCGCTTAATGAGATTACCATGAACATCTTCTAAAACCAAGTTACTATCGTACAAACCACTATAATTCCTTGCAGACATTTCTTTTACGGATTCGTATCAAAGTTTCTATCAATGACTGAGATGAAACTAACTTGTCTATACTTTTCAAACCCTTTTGTCTCCTTCGATTATGAAGCGAAAACACTATGATACTTTTCCAGTCCTCTGGGTTGCTCAGATTTCCGCACTTGATCAATATCATATTTAAAGGTATGAGACAATGATAAATCCCCCTATGTTTAAAACGTCTATAGTAATATGATCGGTATCAGCCTCTTTGGGCTTTTCTGGCCTCGCTGGTACGATCACAATATCCTCAGGATCTATTTAAAATTTCCTTGTCTGCCCGTTTCTATGCAGAGAAGTTTCTGTCAGTTAACGGAACAGTTTCACAAAGCAAATCCCTTTTAATAAAACTAACGGAAGGCCTTATATACTTAAAAATACCAGATAAAGATATCGCTGATCATTAACTGCATAACTGATAAAAAGAATAATGAACCTGGATCTGAGTCACAATGTATAGCTGCGCTGAGACTGCCCTGGGCGGCCTACGGCGTAGGTAGGGACGTCACCGTCTACCGGGACGGATCTTCTTTGTTGTGGCGGCCACTTTCAGCTCGGGACAAGGAGAGCCGGAAATAAAAACGCCCAGTCGCATTGTCTCGCCGTCCTTAATGACGGTCTTGAGGTCCTCGCAGTGCGCCGCACAATGGCTTACCAAAATTTTACAACGCGAAGAGGCGGCGGAGCCATTTGGGGAACGCGCTCCTTTCTACGGTCGCTGCCGAATAAAACACAACGTATATCTCCATCCGCAGGAAATTTTTTACTGTGGAACAAGTATGCCAGATTCAAAATTTAAGTTTTTTTAGTATCAAAAGCTGCTAGAGGACGCTGTTCATTATGACTAAATATGTATCCCCTTGGGTAAAAAGAGAAATACTCATAAATCGACACAGGGCTAGACAAAATGATTGCAGTGGTTTCAGAAAATTACTACATATTTATTATTTGACATATACTTACAAGATAACACAGATATATAAAAAAAACTGTGAAAGTTTTTTTTTTAGTGTCAACAGATGCTCAATATATGCACCTTTAGTGACTCTGCACACATAAAGTCTGTAATCCAGTTCTTCCCATACCCGATGCAATATGTCTCTGTCAATTAGAACAAATGCATTGATGATGCGAACCCACAGGTCTGGCAGATCAACTGGAACTGGTGGCACGAACACTGTATCTTTTACGAAACCCCAAACAAAAAAGTCGCAGGGGTTAGGTCAGGGGAACGAGGAGACCATGACATCAGCTGACGATCAGCATCCCCAGCACGACCAATCCATCTGTTTGGAATCCTGGTGTTTAGGAAATTACGGACAATTAGAGAAAAATGGAGTGGAGCAACGTCCTGTCAGCTTCCAGAAGTGGTATGAGCCAATTCTACAACATTTGCAGATAGATTTTCCCTGTGATCATCACCTCATTAAAGATAAAAGGCCCGTTAAGTTTCGTCCGTGAGATCGTGCAAAACGCGTTCTCTCTTGGAGAGTCACAACGTGCTGACATAAGCATGGGGGTTTTCGGTCCCCCAGATGCGCACACGGGGACTGTTCACTTTTCCAATCACATGAAAAGTGGCCTCATCACTAAACACAGGTTTTTCTGCGAATTTTTCATCTTGTTCTAGTCATTGGGCACAAAATTGAAAACGACGCACTTCATCGTTGTGCGACAGTGCTTGTACCAACTGTAAACTGTAAGGCTTAATACACAGTCGCTTCCTTAGGATTCTCCAAACGGTCTTCTGTGGAGTACCTAACTCCCTGCTAGCTCTGTGGGCTACGAACGTAACTCGCGCGCACACGTTCAACGGTTTCTTCAGACACAGGAGGGCGACCCGTTGTTATACCTTTCAAAGGCATCCCGTGGCTTTAAACTGTCGATACCAACGCCGAATGGCGTTAGCATGCGGGGGATCCTTGCCGAACTTTGTTCTAAAGTGTCGCTGAACAGTTACCACAGACTGAGTCGAATGAAATTCGAGAACAACGTACGCTTTCTCACTCTCAGCCATATTGTTCTCTAGCGCTCTAGCGACCACCGCGGGAAGCTTGCATTTAGTGCAATCAAAACTTGGAGAGCCACTTGTCTTATAACAGCGAACCCCATCATCGTACCTATAATAGTACGTATAACAGTCAAAAGAAAAATCGTCAAATCGCTGCAATCATTTTGAGTAGCCCTGTATAATGATTTTTTTTTAAATTGTTACATTCTGGGAAGATCTGAAGGCAATGTATACATATAATAATATTTCAGGTTTGTTTTGAACATTTACTTAGTCTGGTCAGCGACCGTTCTTGAAACATTACTGGAAAAAAAGAGAGTTACCTTTTAACTCGTAAGTAAATTTTTTGATGTTATTATTACAAACTGTATCGTCTTCAAGTTTCCTATATACTGAATTATTGTGAAACTTAACATTGAATCTTTGTATTGTAATTTAAATTAATTTAACAACCTAACACCCATTTTTTCCCATTTCTTTAACGTAATTAATTTTTGAATTTCATTATTTTTTCTGGTAAATTGTTCAGTTATATTAGCAGTTTATTTTAATCTCTAACCCTCATTCATACAAAAAAAAACTTCATTGTACCTGAAATTAAATGCCAGCATGTGGTCATGGTAATGTTTTCCTTTCTTGTACTACTTCTAATTCATCTACCAACACATCGAAGCCTCATAACAGAGATGCGCTTGATATACTCACGGTATCCTCCTATCTTTCAGTGATTCACAAGCCAGCTCCATTACTACAACAACACTTACTGATTATTTTCTGCAGATATGTGTTTGATATCCAAAATGTAGATCCCATACTACTCCATCAAATTCATGCAATGGTTTCAGTAAGATTTTGTAATCTAGTTTAATCACTTCCGTAGATCATTCCCTGATAATCAAATCCTACCATCTGTACGATGTATCCTGCCTAGTTGTGTTTACTATCATATGGTAAGCGAGCATAGTTACACTCAATGTATTCTAGGTGTACTAATAGCATTATAGATTTCATAAGCCTATGTACGCTTCAACGTCGCAGAGCAAGGGAAATAAAACATCAAGATACTTTTACATTGTTTGAATACTTTTGAGTAGAAAAAAAGCAATCTTATAAATTTTCTCCGTATTCTAAACTAGAAGTTCCAATTTTATTGCGAAACTGTTTCACAGTAGTGAAAACAGTGATTAACTTGATAAAAAATTTAGTTTGAATTAATACTTCGCTTGGTACTTATTCATATTTTTCCAGAGGTTAATAGATCTGATAATAATTGACAGATAAATTCACAGTTACCTTCTTATATTGAAATTTCTTATTTAGATTTATCTTTCCAGACGAAATATTTCATCAAAATACAGAGGATTGAGATATGAAACTGATGTTACAAGTGGCGTGTAATACAGTTGAAAATAGTTTTTTTGTTTCAAATTAAATCGTCCACTTTGACTGCTTTTCCCCCTCTCCTTTATTTTTGCGTATAAAAAACTACGGATAGATACTTACTGTCGCTATTAAAAGGGTATAAATGTTATGACTGGAGGAAAGTCCCACGAATTTGTTATTGGGTAAACATGAATTACAAAGCAACTTCATTTGGTCATTAACGTAGTGTGATACACTTAGGTGCGAATGAATTAACCAGGCCAGACTATGATACATAAATACGAATGATCTAATATAATTCTTAGTAATTCTAAATATTTTTTTGCACAAAATTATGTTAGGTAAAACATGAAAAGTTTGTGAATCTGATATCTGAGCAGACTAAAAATCTAACAAGCCAAGGCAATGAGACTTAACTAGTTAGTACATAAACACGTGCATCTGAGTATTATTGCGCTGCATATAGACCTGGAGCAGTGTTATCATAGAGCACCATTAGCTGACCAGAAGTTTCTACGAAATAGTGCAGTTGTCACGAACTATTTATTTCATCTAAGATACAGAAAAATTCTTGCATATATGTAATACAGTAACGAAGAAACTGTATAAATCATAAAATACTACGTTAGATTATCTGAGTTGATACACAAGTACTCGCCACAGATAATTATCTGCTCATCCAATTGTCATCAGTGCTTCTTGATGTTTGTAAATATCTTGCATAAACATTCATAAACACAAATAAATCATGTCAAAAATTAGAATATGGTTTCAGTGTGCATCGATGCGTTTTAGAGATAAATCGACTGCCATGGTGTACAATTATACTTATATCGATCATTTGCTTCTGAAGTTAGGAAAGTTTAAAAAAAAATACGCTACTAATTTCTAGTTTCAGAAACAATGAGAAAATTGTAACAGATCCAAATATGTGTTTTACCAAAGGTCAAACGCCCTGTTATAGAATCTTTCAGTATCCACATGAACACTTTAATTTTGTGTGTTTGGCTCTATCTTCAAAATTAAATAGAGATTAATTTAGGGCACTTTAGTTTCTGTAAATAAAATGTGAAGAATTGCACACGTTTTGGAACGGTTGAAACATTAAAATTTTCTTATTGTTCTTGATGATTTTTCTGTGGCATTAATATTTAAAATTTGTTTTTCAGCCATTGGTCTATATTCCAGTTTAATATAGTTGTTTATTTTTTTACAGTCTGTAATCAAATCTCCATGTTTATATACGTTAAATAAGCTATATACACAAAAATCTACTGCATTTTATATTATCTTTGTTTTCTTATCCTATTATTTCAGCAGGGGGCGTCCATTAATATCGTGAGCAGTTTTTTCGTAACCCTCCGCCCCCCCCCCCCTTTTTAGGTGAGTATTGGTGAGATCTGGTGGGACACCTAGTAATTGGCGACCCCCATTTTGGTGAAATGTCGCCAGACCTCCCTCCCCCAATTTGTGCCCACCTAATTAATGAATGTCCCCTTAGCCTCTTCTCACTGTTAACAAATTAACCAATATTTGTTCTGCTTTGATATCTTATTTTTGTAAGACAGTAACAGCCGTTTTTTTCTTTATCCTTAGATACCAGATAGTCCTCAATTAGGATTTAATTACTCCATTTAATTCTCAGCAATTTTCATCATCAGATACCGAATGCTTCAAGTCTGCTTGTTACCAGATTTTCCAAAGATAAAACTTAATTTACATGTAACGCACTTATAAATTTTAAATAATTACAAGAATTGTTGACTACCTTCTTGTTGTTTCTTTTTCATAACAGGATCGTGAAGTTCCGCAGAAGATCTTGCTTACAGGAGAAGAAGTTATGATTTCATGGCTTAGACCGATTTGAGATTGGTGTCATTCTTGACAAATTGTCAGAAATCTGTTTGATAGTTGTAGTTGAAAGGCTGAATAAGAATAATAGCTTAAAATTAATATTGGAAATGAATTAAATTGTTTAATAACTCATATTCTGGGTAGCTTTTCCTAGAAGGACTTAAAAGGAGATTTAAAATCGCATACAGCCAGCTTTATGTGAGCATCATGACTCTTTAGTGTATTAGGATCTGCAATATATTGTTCGTACTTAGTATGGACACTAATGACGGGCACAACATTCACATACACGAAATACTTAAACACCCATGCCTTCTGCACGCAAAGCCAGTACACTAGCCCCTACGCTACCGACGCTGTCTCAAAAGGAAATATTAATTTTTAACACTGAATACTAGCGTCTAAAATCCAATTCAGCATTCGAGATTTCAGAATAACATAGTAAGTTATTGTATATTACTTATGTGTCAATACCTATGCAATGTCAGCACCCAGACTATACCTCATTCTACAAAACATTGATCTTGTCATACGGTTAGATAAATACATTGTGTGAATAATTTTTAATAATGTAATAGTTATAAATGCTCCAAGAAATATATAAGGATAAAATGCCTAACTGGTGCACAAAATTAAGTTGTGACCTGTCAGATTCGTAATGGCTCAATATAATACCGTGGATTAAGCTCCCTACAATGCGTCAACAGTCAGAAATTGTGGTATTATTAGGTCAATGCGATATTGTAGTTTAGTAATTTTAAATCATCAGGCCATAACACAATGTGTAACGACAGAAAACAACAGAAAATTAAAAACAAAATAAAGTTTCCTCTGATTGCGTTCAGGCATATAAGATTAGAAATACGTGATGACATCATGTAAAATTATATGAGTTTTTCATCTAATGGCGTTTCAATGGTTTTTCCTCGTATTCTTATAAGAGTTAAATCCAGCTTATATTACAAATTTTAATCCTAAATCAACGGAACAATTTAATGGGATGTGCGAACTACGCTTTCTATTTACTTCTTTAATTCCGTGTGGTCTTAATGACCTGGTGACAGGGTTTCTATTGGCTTCGCACTGCGCCCTTCTCGTTGCAGCTTTAAACTATCCTGGTAGTCCTATCGGGTAAAGGGTATCTACAGTTAAACGTGGAATCCGATCCACGGAAGCGTTGTAGCGTACTTCACGTTACACAGCAAGCTGTGCCAGAGGTGAAGGTCGGGTTAAGGGCTTTTGAAAATCCCCGCCGAGACATGGGTTCGAACCGAGAACCTTGCGCTATCCAGTCAGACACCTTAACCTCTGAGCCACCAAGTAGTTCAGTTTTTATGGTGATAAGTAAAAGCGTTTACTGCCATTAACCATAGGCCACTCGAGATTCAAAGTTGACTACAATTTTAAGTGACATGTAGCTTGCAATTGTCACCAGGTTGTAAGTGTTGACACTATAATTATATTCAATTTAGCACTTCAAATCACCGCTCTGGCACTCATATAAGACTGACCGAATGGTATCTTCGTTTCGTGAATCAAAAATTTAACTTTTGGCAGTAGCATTTCTTCCAGTTGTAACTTCAGCATATTCCTCTCACCTCGACAGATTTTTACTACTCTCTACGGAAAATATGAACAAGTTACTCCGAACAATAACAATGTGCCCTCCACAGTATCGTTGTATATATTATTTATTCTCCATCATACATATGTTTCAAAGTATATAGATTTTAATGCTGTTAAAAGTAATGAAATAGAAAAAGAGAACAAATCAATTTATTACAAAATAATTTCTCATTGAAATTGGTGCCAAGTAGCCAAGTTAGTGCAGCATTCTGAAATTCGAACAATAGCTGCCCATTAGTCCTTGTAGCCTTTGTTTAAGGCGGAAGAGAGACTCTGCAAATAAATTGAGGTTTATTTTGAACAAAGCTCTCCAAAGTAGCAGCACTAAAATTTTAATGTTCTGTTTAACCTGAAGCCAAATTGAATTTGAGAATAACACAATATTTATTAGACTTACGCGTGGCAAATTTTCTTAGTTTTGATAATTCGTAAATCCATTGCGCAAATATTGCAACTTCATAACGTTTGCTTAAGTTTTATAAAATAAAGAAACTATTTTATTTCAATGCCATCTTAGATTAAACAAAACATGGTATTTAGAATGTTATTTTATTGCTTTATGACATTTACATCAAAATTTGTGACTTATTTCCTTTCCATAGAATTTTATGACTACTTTTACAACTTTTCGTTTGCTTACGAACATTTTTATCACACAGCTATATTAGGGTATGAAGTTATGCTTGCTCTAAGCATACTAATGAACATGTAAATAATTCTGCACTTAGAATATCTTCTTTGGTGATAAAAATAGTTTAACGTAAGGTGTAAATATTTATTTAAAAGAAACGGCCAGAGAAATTTTTATATGGTTGTGAAGTGGTTGTTTATTCTTCACTAGATTCAAGCCCGCCAAACATGACGGGTTGAACTCAATTTTCTAGCAATTTATTTCTTTGCAGTTGGTTAATTGTAAGATGTGTTATTATATAATGCTCAAACCATGATTTTGTAATGTTCTACATATTTCGTTTGTGGTTTACACAGCAATACAGTTGTAACTTCTATTTGATTTATTGCAACAGAAGAATAGAATCAATGAAATTAAAAATAAATTAGGTATCCCAAAACTATTGAACTACTTTCATCCGCATCAAGCAATAACTTCAGTAACATGTCACTTTTGAAAACAGTTTAAATTATTTGTAAGACTGATTTCAGAGTGAATTATACTGTAACAAAATGTGTCAGTTGCGATTTTGATCAACGTAACCACAACCTACACTAATATTGCTGTTCGAATATCATAGCTTCTATTACCCCCATATGAGTAAACTACAGGTATCACCTGTAGTAGTAGTAGGAATTTGTTCTGAAAGTCTTGTAAGGAAACACGAACAACTCTCATTTTTAATGATATTTTTCGTGATCTTTGGTTGTATTCTTGAAGTATTTTTCTATGATTTAAAAGAAAAATACATAATTACTTTAAATGACGGAAATTATAATTTAAAAACGGATAACTGTTTCTTATTTCATTGGTATATTTTGCGATTACGTACGTTTCGTATTAATTTTATCTGAGTTTTTAATAAACTTCATTGTTTCTTATCTTCTGTCAAAATTTGTTTAGGTTAGTGTTGTAACCTAGTTCTTACAACTGCTACAGAGATTATAGCGTAAACGTCGAATGCCCTTATCCTTATTGTAATTTCTGCATCTAGTTGTCGTAAATAAACAAAATGCGACATGTAAATTTAAACTGACGTACCATTATAACTTTGTAACATAATATAGCCTCGCATTAAACTTTTTTCATCCCTGCTCTTCGTGTGCAGTTACTCCCACAACAGACAACCTTTTATCTGGCACCGCAATTACACTTACTTTTAACAGTATAAGTGAAAAAAAAATCATACTCGATTATCTATTTGAAATTAACAGTAGAAGCACAAATAAAGCCGATGCAGTTATATATCTGAAGTCTCCTCGTTAGCCTAGAAGCCTGTGGTGTAAGTAACACTTCGGGCATTATCGAGACTCGCCGAAGATTACCGAATCATTGAGGTGAGGTCGTCAGGCTCCTTTAAAGGGGATTATTGCAAACTTTTTACGAGTTTTGCTACCTGTCGACTGGCCGAGTTAGTTTATTTTCTTTTAGTTTAAGGTTTATTGCTTTTTCTGTTGTGAGTAAGACTAAACATCCTGCAAAAGCGAATTTTTTACAGGAGAGAAGAAAAGTTCACAACCCGAAACAATCAGTATCCAAATAAATCATATAAATTTCCATCAAGCTTTGTCCCTGAATCGAGTATTAGTTATGGGCAGAGTTGACAGAGCATTGTCTCAAATTCCAATTTCTTCCAATGCAAGAAAACTATCTTCTCTCAAGGCGGAATCTCCAAGTATGATACTAAATTTATGCCGTCGCACATGACAGAAATCATAATGAAACCGTCATCAAAGTCTTTGATATACTACGTGTTAACTAGCCGGTCTTTACTCGTTGAGCCACATGGATAACAAGAGCTTCCTGAAATTTAACAATAACGGGAATGGTTAGAGATAATTCACCACGTTCCATAAAAGTGACTTGCCATTTCCGGACGCCCTAATAAGGACGTGAGAATACAGAATCAAGGGACATTTTGGTTTTTCGAAGATGATGCTCGCATGTTTGCAAATCCACACG
Organism: Vandiemenella viatica; assembly: GCA_031002005.1. Classification (NCBI taxonomy): domain Eukaryota; kingdom Metazoa; phylum Arthropoda; class Insecta; order Orthoptera; family Morabidae; genus Vandiemenella; species Vandiemenella viatica. The sequence continues at coordinate 270,417,288 of JARYHS010013630.1, forward strand.
GAATACATCATTAACAAACATAATTTGCTTGAAATCAGAATTACCGAGATTTTTAAACGCTGAAATTGAAAGAATGCGACTGAGGACGATTTAAGCAGATGTTTATTGAGAGGCAGCATGTATGAGATGTTTCTTTAGCACATTATTCACAGTTGGATAATTAACTTTATCATTCTCACAACAGGAAACGTTCAGGGTGACCACCTTCTCCGGAAACATAACACCATATTGTGCATGATGGACATCGAGGATACGGTAGACATTAAGGACGAAGATACTCCTCTGCCAAAACTGGATACCAGTGATATTACTTGCAGCCGGTGACAGTTGTAGACTGACAATTCGAATGGGCTGTAATGGAAATAACACAATAATACGTTAGAAAATATAAGAACTTCAAATAATCTCTGAGAATGATCAATGGAAAACTCTGAAAATAAAACAGGTAGTGTAGAAAGTAGACACCGTCATTTGTCATGTAATCGTTAATATTCTCTTTTGAGTTCTGACTACGTTATACCTGAGAGATCAGTTGCCCCGGAATATTGACGTTAGTGACAAAAGATATAATGAAACGAGTTAACTTCTTCGTATTGTGATCAAATGCTGGTGAAATTTTACAAATTGCAACTGTGATTCTACTTCTTTCCTCCACTCGGATCCAATATATTCTTCAGTTTAAACTAAGATCAGTTTGGAAACATAATTTTCTTGTTATTTCGTGAACATGATAACCTTGAACTTTAACCTGTGTTGGGTAATCAATAGTATAAAATTAGTTATATTCTTATTTAAGGACAGTACATTAGCTGTGATTCGATTATTTGTGAGATCAAAGACATAATTTTAAATACGTTCGTTACAGAAATCGGAAGAATTCATTGGTTAGTGTCATTTGTAGATAGAGCAAATTTTATGATTTTAATTGAAGCACAAGTGACTTTATATAGTTCAAAATCAATCAGTTTTCAATATAGAACCTCATTCAGAAAGACCGTTTATCAACCATTTGACGCGAAAAGTAATGTTTGTACGAAGTTTCTGATCGGAAATATGTAACTCATTAAACTCGTGCTAAAAACACTCCAAAACATTTCCAAAAATGACAATATAATAGCTCATTTGAAAATAAGGAAGCTAGTATACTTTGCAAGTTTCTATTCTTAGCTGTTAGATATATATCAATTACTTAATAGTCCAAAAAGATATTGGATCTCTGAAACTATTTTAATTATTTGACAGGGAAAAGACTTAAATGTTTTTACGTGCTATGTTTACTTAAAATATCAGCACAATGCATACGTTCTGTACTTTGGCTCTTTAAGGGACAATACTTAACACTTAATGATTTCATGTATTGTCAGAACACTAGGAGTAAAAACCTCATATTGGAAATTGATGTAACTCTGCATAAGAATTTTATTTCAGACCCTGGAAACAGGAAAGAAGGGAGCACGTAATGTATGCTAGGCTTAAGTATGGTGTACGTAGATCATAAGAAATTAAATTAATTTAGTTCAGAGCCTAACAAAACTAACAAATGCAGTTGTTTGCATGAGCGCCCATATGATAGTTTGTAAGGGGTGGGGGTGGGAAGACCTCATCGATTGGGGTATTTTTAATATCATACCTATACTGAAATTTTTCTCACTGACTCCCCCCCCCCCCCCGAAAAAAAATATCGCTTACTAAATTTTCGATGTTCATGCGGTCAAACTTCAACATATGCCATGACGCTTTGACTTATTCCTTTTTAACTATTGAAACACTGGAGAAAGCATCTACATATACTATTGAATGCATCAACAAAATTACATCACCCCGCGATATATAGTGCAGGAATTAGGACGTGATAGATACATATACGCTTAAAAAACTACCTTCTGTTTACGTTGGAATGCAGTAAACTCAAAATCATGTATGGCGTTTTAATTTATAACTTCTTTACTACTGAAAGATATTCACAACTTATTTTGCATATGTCTTTTTCATTTATTCTGATCGTTGTCTGTTTAAGTGTTTATAATTAATTTATTATACTTTTATGCGTGTTATTTAAATTATGTTATGTTCGCAGCACAAGGTTACCAAGAACAATATGTATTTAAGTAATTTTATAAACCGTCGTGTATATATTAATATCTTATATAACATGACTAGCTCGTACCCGCTACTTCGTACTCGTGGATTAAGAATTTTTTGCAAGAATTGAATATAGAAATTTGTTGGTAACGAAGGATTGGTCCCAAACAACACCGAGTCGGCATAATATGACAGGAAAGCTATCACTATATCATTCTACCGTCGAATCAGTCTCTTGAAGAGAATGAATTTCCAACATATTTCTGTCACCATTCCATAAGGTCTCAAAATTTCGTAACTACAATTATTAAACATACCGGACAATATGTCCTGTGCCCTTCATACAGATTTTCTTGTCAAATTCCATCAACATCGATATAGCCATTTGGTCGTCAAAACGTAACAAGAAGACAGAGACTTACTTCGGTATTTATAGTATTATTACTGCGGTTCACACTCACACACTCTCTCTCTCTCTCTGACTGCGAACAACCCATGAGGAATCATTATAACGTAAAAAAGTGTACACCTACAGCATTGCAAGACTACCTACGATTTGCCTCGCATTGCACCCCTAACTTTGTAATATCTACAGTTTAACATTCAATCCGAATAACCTACGGCCCAGGCGTGACTCTTGTGATCAAAACAATTTTTAAAAATCTTAGGCTCAACGGAGATTTGAACCGGAGACCACGACATTTGTAAGCAAGCGCTTTAACCACTGAGCTGTCTGACCGTAACAGAAAAAGAAGCAGTATACAGACGTCCATATCCAACGCGTCTGTCTATCGCCATTCAGTAGTATTTCGAAATTATGAGACAACATGTATTATTTATACAGATAAGTTTTCAACCAAATGTAGACAGTAATTTTCTCCTTGTTTCAAAGGATAAGTGTGCAAAGTTTCATCGAGATAGGATGAAAATTGTGGATTTATATGAAGAACAAACAAACTAACAAAACATACATACATTCATCTTTATATATATAGATAATGCACTAACAATTTATAATACATTGTACACCACTACTTATATTACTTTTTTGTTAAAACAAAAAATGTTTGTGCAAATTTTACTAGCTGAGAAAGTTAATTAAAATGATTTCTCTCGCTCTCTCGCTTTTGTTTCTACTATTTTTGTTGAATGGGGAGCTAAATAAAATGATTTCTCTCTCTCTTTTGTTTCTACTATTTTTGTTGAATTGGGAGACCACGTGGCCGGCCTGGGCCGCGGCTTTATACTGGCACTTTGTAAAATACAATAACACGTTGAAACCATTTAATATTTAGCAACACAAATGCAGAAGCAACTTTAATATAGAATGAAAGCTCAAAATACACACCTCAGAAGATTTTACACTAGTAGTGATATAAAAAGCAAACTGTGAAATAAATTACTATACATTGGCTGGTTTATGGATTTGACATTAATATTTATGTGAAAAAGGAAACTGTAAATTTCTTTTCTTCTTGCCGAACAAGTCAATCACTTTTGTCCTGAAAACCAGGGTTTTCCGCTCTTTTCCTGTGAACGCTAAGAAGGCACAAGTTGGACAGACGGTCCTCGTCAGTAATACTTCCCAGCAACGTCTTCACTCTACGCAGTGTGCTAAAAGAACGCTCTATGGTGCAAATTTTGGGAGATATGGTCTGGTACAATACAAGCAATCTCCTTACATAGTTTCTGCAAGTATATCATTGAGCTTTGTTTCCAAACACTCCTTATTTGTCCAGACTTCATACCATAATCTGGCTTCTGCTTCCAAGTTGTCGATTTGGTAAAACTTTTGCAAACTTTTTATACCTTTCATGAAAAAATCTTTCTTCTCCCTTTTCATTAAACGTGGGTGAAGAATCCCACATTTGAAATGTATGTTGTTGTCTTTTTCAAATCTTGTGATAAGTGACGTGATCATGGAATCCATGTACGGATTGTAAATTTCCACTTTGAAATAGCCTTGGGGTGATGAGTAATGGACATTCACATTGCATCTGAGGGTCTGCCTTCCAGTCAATCTTTTTTTACATCTATGTCAAGTTCCTTACAATCTTCTTTCACTGCCTCTAAAATGTTTTCTGAATTCGTCATCGCTTTCTCTCTGCTTTTGAAAATTGGCTATCAAGTCAGTGTTGACTGATCTGTAAACTGAGTGGAGATCCATATCAGTACCCTGGAGTTTGTTCACTTTTGGTTCTAGATATGAAGAATACCTCGATATAATGTGTAAACAAACGTTAAATGTAGTTGATAATGTTGCGCAATAAAGTTCGCTGGCACGTGATCGAGTGTCTTGATTGTATACACTATTATGTGCCAGGTGATTCAGATTATCCTTTATTACCAAGAAGTTTTCTTTCAATATCCTGATTGATGTATATTTATGGGACCATCTAGTTCCACAAAACAGAGGAATGTTAGGTATTGTTTTCCTACGCAATAGACTCTATAGAACCTAATAACTTCTTTTATCGTTCCGATTGTGTTACTAATTTCCTGGACACTATTAAGATCTTTGACAACTAAGTTCAGTCTGTGTGATGCACAGTGAAAATAGACAGCTGAAGGATACTTCCCTCAGATCCTGGCCTGCACTCCAGTTTCATGGATTACCATTATCGAACAGCCATCAAAGCCAAGGCCAATCAGCTTATTCATATTAAGGCATAATTTTTCAACAAAATTTAAAATAGATGAAGAAATTCTTTCAGCATCCAATGTAGTAAGCTCCGTAAACCCTAAAAAATCTTCTTTACTATAAAGTTCTCTTTATCATTTACAAATCGTACTCCTACAGACAATTGCTCTTTTCCACTAATGTCAGCCGTTTCATATGCCAGTAATGAAAACGCTGATGATCTGTTTACCTCATCAACAACTCGTTTGTTTCACAGAGCCACATATACTTATTAAATGGTTTTGAAATCTGTGTGATGAATATTTCGCTTTTCCACAATAGTTTTGCATATGATCGTCTAACACTTAGTCCCCCGCACTTATTCTAAACAAAAGTTAATTTTGAAAGTTTCCTTCGCTCGAATTCTTTCCTCTAATGACTACGTCATGAGCGCCACAGAAAATTAAAGTAGCAAGAATTGATTTCAGTTTTTTTCTGTTGCTATTTACAAGCTCCGTGATCCCACTATCTAACTGTTCGATCACGCTTTTCTTTCTCATTTCTAAGGACTCACAAAAACTTTTAGCCTTACTCGTAGATTCTTGATGCCAACTGCTCTTTTCATGGACTCGAGCATTTTCATAAAAATGTTTGTAATCTTGATGAGCCTTTATCACGAAAGCACCAAATATTCCTCTTTTTAAAACAGGTTTGAAAAGATTACAAAACTTACAAAGACCCCATTTAAACTTGTGCCAGTATACTAGCCATGGGTTCTTTTGTAGCCAAGTTTTTTGAAAAGACCTTTTGATAGTTTTTTTCTCATCGATGTCATTTTTTATATCATCAGTCACATTTAGAGCACGTATGTTTGTTATTAATTGATACTTGACTTCGTCTGACACTTAATCATTTCTGTTCACCTAAATCATAGCTCTGATTAATGAACTACTAACGAACTCTGGCTTGTTAACGGTGGAAACTGAAGCGGTCGGGTTGACGTCATCCAAGTCAGTACCATCAGGAGTAATGATGTCAGCAGACTCATGGCTAATGGTGGAAGGACACTGTTGCAACTTGAAGTCAAGAGTTGGTGCTGAGAATTTAGAAGTAGTTGTTGGACGCACTTTTTAAGGTATTGGATCTGGAACTTTTAATGAGTCATGGAGGTTCCTTTTCTGTGTAGCAGAAACACCCTTTTCTCCAAAGAAATTCCTGATATCTATCCTTGAAATAAATATTTCTGACTCGATTAGGTCAGAACGAGTGAGCCACTATTCTGCGAAATCAAAGTGGAAGTATACTCATCGAATAATGAGAGAAAATATGAAGCCTGATACTAGGAATTAATAAACAAGGTGGTATTGCCGGTTGAGGGTCTTCAGGGGTAAGATCAAGGATGTAACGAAGTCTCTTCCGTTCATCAAACCACTAATGACCTAAAGATGCAAGTCGTAGTCTTTGAGAGAGGGCGAATATAAGAGTAACATTAGATAAGGCTTTGAATAGGTGCTATACTTTTCGGATATATAGCAATTTTTTTACAAATTTCATTCCTCCCAGGTAAAGCCTGGGAGGTGGGCTGCTGGATGATCTCAAGGATCCTTTTCAGCCGACTAACCTAAAGGGCGGGAGGGGAAATGGAAGTCAGCCGTGGCCTTGTAGGGAACCAACCCAACATTCGCCTAAATCGACTGACAAAAACCACGGGAAACTTCAGTCAGGATGGCCGAGCTGTGTTTAATACCGGTTCTCACGCATGATTGGTAAGACGATGAATTAGCAGTCACACTACTTAAATGTAGATATATAAAAAGCAATGTCGGCGTAAATTATATATAACACTAGGCGCCTCACGTCGACTGCGAGCGCGAGGCACAACCTAAAATGTGCGTCTCCTAGCGTAACGCGAAGGTATATTGATTAATTGGCGGTTGATTTTAACCAGCATTATACGGCAGTTATGCTAAACTAGCAAGTAAATACTGCATTATTATATATCAGGTTGACTAAAAGAATAATTAAAAGATAGTCGTGTGCAAAACACATAATAAACAAAGCGGTTAATGTTGTAATCATGAACCCTGCACAATATATATTCCCCGAGAACTAGGGAATAGGGGGTTGGCCGCCCCCTATTAATAATTTAGAAATATTTTTGTTAGTAAAAATGAGGAACTACATCCGAAAAGATAAGAATGCTTTTAATTAATTTTCTTGCAAAAAATAAGTAAATCAACAAAAAATCAGAAAAGACTTTAAACACTTGGGTGGGGTAATGTCAGACACCAACACTGGAGTAGAGCTTTTAAAGTTAGCCGAGAACATATAGGGAAAGAGCCTCCTTTTCCAATGTCCGAAAAACGTAACGACAAATATAATACTTTTCTTACGCCCGGTGTCAACTAGTGGAAACACTGCATTTATGTAATGGAAATGCGGCAGATTGTACTTAAGAGTAACAGGACGCCAATCACTTAAATTCTGCCACTCATTGAATACGTATAATATAGTAAACTAGCTCGTACCCGCGACTTCGTACGCGTGGATTAAGAATTTTTTTGCCAGAATTAAACATAGAAAGTTGTTGGTAACGAAGGATTGGTCCCAAACAATATCGAGTCGGTATAATATGACAGGAAAGCTATTACTATATCATTCTACCATCGAACCTGTCTCTTGAAGAGAATCAATTTCCAACATATTTCTGTCACCATTCGATAAGGTCTCAAAATTTCGTGACTACAACTGTTAATCAAACTGGAAACAATATCCTGTGCCCTTCATACAGATTTTCTTGTTAAATTCCATCAATATCGATATAGCCATTTAGTCGTCAAAACGTAACAAAAAGACAGAGACTTACTTCCGTATTTATAACACTATTACTACGGTTCACATACACACACACACACACACACACACTGACTGTGAACAACACCTGAGGGATCATTATAACGTAAAACAGTGTACACCTACAGCATTGCAAGACTACCTACGATTTGCCTCGAATTGCACCCCTAACTTTATAACATATACAGTTTAACATTCAATCCGAATAACCTACGGCCCAGGCGTGACTCTTACGATCAAAAACAATTTTTAAACATCTTAGCCTCCACGCAGATTTGAACCACGACTTTTGTAAGCAAGCGCTTTAACCACTTTTTTTATATTAAAAGATGGCTTTCATTTTTTTTTCCATCTCAGCCATCTGTAAGTTTATCGTTGTTTATTCGAATTTTGTCTGTACTATATTATCGTTTCCTCATTGCGGACAACACAGGACGGACACAACACCCATGCCCTCGGCCGGATTCGAACCGGCGGCCCTGGCAACGCGAGGCAAGCTCGCTAGCCGCTACGCTACCAGGGCCGGCATCCACTGAGATGACTGACCGCTACGCGGAAAAACGGTACAGAGACGTCCATATCCAACGCGTCTGTCCATCGCCGTTCAGTAGTATTTCGAAATTATGAGACAACATGTGTTATTTAAACAGATAATTTTTCAACCAAATGTATTCTAGCCTCGCATTCGGGAGGACAGCGGTTCGAATCCCCGTCCGGGTATCCAGATTTGGGTCTTCCATGGTTTCCCAAATCAGTCCAGGAAAATGCCGGGATGCTTCCTTCTAAAGGCCATGCCCGAATTCCTTCCCATTCCTTGTCCCCATCCTTGCCCTCCCCCCATCCTTTCCCGTCTCTAAAGACCTCGCTGTTGAGAGACGTAAAGCAGTTAAAAAAAAATCAACCAAATGTAGACAGTATTTTTCTCCTTGTTTCAAAATATAAGTGTGCAAAGTTTCATGAAGATCGGATGGAAACTGTGGATTTGTATGAAGAACAAACAAACAAACAAACCAACAAACAAACACACATATATTCATCTTTATATATATAGATAGATAACATTTTGATGAGCTTATAATTGTTATTTTCAAAACACTACGTTGGCGCGACGAAATGTGATGTCACCCCATCTTCAGCAGTAGTTGGAGCGAGTGAAAATAAAGGTAATTTTTGTTTCCGAAAACTACTGCAGATAAAAATCAGTAGCTAAAAAGGTTAAGGAAATGACTCGGTAATAATTGAAGTACAGGTGGTGGTTCAAGGGAGAGCTGGATATTTGTGTGTAGTGGCGATGAGATGTGGACGGATATTGTGTGAAAGATTGTGGTAGTATACGGAAGAGACAGTAAACTAATTCTGGATTTCAGCTGTAAAGGAGTAGGAAGGCATTTATTTGTGGGTAAGTAAGTCATGGATCCAAATTACCGAAGTATGTAATTAACAGTTTGACCAAAATCGTGGAAGAATTAATAATAAAAAATTCCGTATTTGAAAAGTCATTGTTTGGAAAATTTTCCAGGATTAAGCTCCAAACGTTATTAATTATAACAAAATTTTACAAAATCTTTTTTTAAATCATTCTTACGTTTAAAACTGGATCTATTTAAGTTAATGTTTCAAATAATTATTTTTTATATTTTACTCAACTGACGGTTGAAAAAGGTTTAGAAACACTGATGTTCATGACTTCTACAGTGGTCACTTATTTCGACCAGGAAAACTGATTATTTCATTCATAGATTAGGATAACAGATACAGTAAAACTTTATAATACTCATTATCGTTTAGTATTCTCTTCACTTTTTTTAGAACGATCGACAATACTGTCTGCAAAAACAACTGTAACGTAAATAACCAAGGTGGAGGGCGTAAGAACGATGTCCCTTTATTTTCAACAGACTGACAAATTTGATACAATTTTTATTTCAGTCTTCTCCTATGATCATTGCTTCAGATTAGTTAATCTAAATGTTCAAACACACTTTTTTTGATGTCATCAGTCTTTTTATTGGTTTGATGCAATCCTCCATCCCTTCGTATCTTGATCTCTACATCTCTACATACCCGTTACAATCCACGTCCTCAATTATTTGCATCATGTATTCTAATCTCTGTTTTAATTTACAGTTCTTACCTTCAACTGCTCCCTCTACTAACAAATTCACCAATCCCGCATGCCTCAAAATATCTCTTCTTTCTGTAAGCTTCTTCCACAGACTACTTTCCTCACCCATAATTTCCCAATCTCGTACATTTCGTACTTTGTCTGTCCAGTTAATGTTTAGGATTCTTCTGTAGCACCACATTTCAAATGCTTCAATTTTCTTTCTCACTGGTATTCCTAAAGTCCACTTTACCTACGACCATTTCCTTTTCTACTTCTTCACACTTTTCTTGTAGCAATTTTTCTTTTGCTTTTTTGCATTTTCTGTATATTTGATTTCTAAACTGCTTGTATTGCTGTCTTCTTGCTTCATTCTGAGCATTTTTGTGCCTTCTCCTCTGATCCATCGGTTCCAAATTATCTTCTGTGATCCAAGGTTTTTCGGCGGCTTGTTCCCTAGAGCATAATGTTTCTTTACCAGCTTTCATCATTTCTCCCTTCGATGTATATTTTTTTCTCGTGCAAGGTTGATTCAGTTTAGTCACTTCCAGTCTGACCAGCTTACATTGCTTCCTTATTCGCTTGAATTTCAGCCTGAACTTCATTACTATCAAATTATGGTCAAAGTCTATGTATGCCCCTGAGTACGCTTTACAGTCTAGAACTTGATTCCCGAATCTCTGTTTGACCAGGATATAATCTAGCTGATATCTGCGTGTATCCGCTGGACATTTCCAGGTATATATCCTTCTTGGATAGTTCTGAAACAGTGTGTTTGCCACAACTAGCTTATATCTTTCAAAAAGTTCTAACAACCTGCATCCTAGCTCATTTCTTTCTCCTAGACCAAAACTTCCTACAGTATTCCCCTCTTTTCCTTCTCCTAGTATCGCATTCCTATCATCCGTGATTATTAGATTTCCCTCCCCCTTCACATATTGGATTAATTCTTCAATTTCGGTGTATATTTTGTCCATTTCATTGTCATTTTCCTGCGATGTTGGCATGTACACTTGTACTAACGTGTTTGGTGCGGGCTTAGTATCTAACCTCATCAAAATAATCCCGTCACTAAACATTTCATAATAACTCACCCGTTTCCGTTCTCTCTTATTCATTACAAATCCTACACCAGTGACTCCATTGACAGCTTGTGTGCTAATTATCCTGTGTTCCCAAGACCAGAAATCCTGTGCATCCTTCCATTTAGTCTCACTAATCCCAACGACATCTAGCTTAAGTCGTTGGTGCAAAAAAAGGAAAATAGGAGGTCGTTCTAGATACATGATAACCTGACAACCAATTTACACTGAAATAATTTACGATACGTCTGACCCTATTAAAACGCAATAAATTAAGCAAATTAATAAATACTAATTCTTGATTTTTATTAAAAGCTCATTTTTAAATCATACCTTCAGGATTTTCATTATTTTCAAATGTTAATCACTTCAAATTGTAACTCACGAGACTGTAAATGTTTTTCGTTTCTCACTGAATTAATGCTGCTGTATTAATAATATTTTATTACATAACCCTGGTTATATTTAAATATTATGTATTTCGAAATTAGTTACTTTTCACCACAGTAGTCTTGTTCATGGCATAGAATTACTCTTCACCGGATTCGCTTAACCGCATGACAAATGTAATTTGGTGCGGTTGCGAAAGCTTCTACAGCTTGTTGCATGCTTAATCATTGACCCTGTCTACAGTAACATTTCAACTAATGTATTATTCAGTCTACAGCTGGAATATCATGTAAACTGTTAGACATTGAAACATTATGTTCTGGTCTAGGTAAACGGTATGTTCTAAGGCAACATAAATAGTATCTTCGCTGCGCGCACATAATATGTGTGTACAGTAACTTGTAGTTGCCCGTAACTTTGTTTACTTGGACTATTATTATTATTATTATTTTATTTTATTGTATTAAATGGTCTTTGGCTTTCGCCAATTTGACCAACTACCAGAGATACATTTGTTTACACAAAAATACAAACACTTGTAACACAGTAGTTATCATTGGCCATCGTTATGATGTATTTTAGCAATAAGAACATTTTAAGTACTTCTTCTATATTACAAACCGTTTTTAAATTTAAACAAAGGTACAATTATAATTTAATACTAGAGACAACATAGTCATTTATATTATATTACTAGTTCTCCTTAGAAACATATTTGGCAGCAGTAACTTTCAGTCACTTACAAGATATTTGGCACATACTACCACTTATATATTTATGCGCTGCCAAATTGTTTGCTATCGATCATGGCATGACCATTTATAGTACATTGTTACCAAATATTTAGCGAAAAACATATATATACATAAAGTACTTATATTACATTATACAAACATCATTAGGGTTGAGTAGGAAAATGAAATTATTTAATATATTCCAAAGTTTAATCATTTGTGTTATATTATGCCTCTGGAACAAGTATTTATTTTTAATTTATTTTATTTACTTTATGGTCTTTGGCTTTCTCCAATTTGACCAGCTAACAGAAGAACATTACTTCGCATCAAAAATACAGACACTTGTGATACAGTAGTTAGCAACAAAAGCATTTGAGCACTTATACTTCATTATATCATTATAATATTTATCATTAAAATTAAACATTATTTAGTTGAAGCCATATATAAATTTTTTATTATATTATTAAGCCATCATTAAAAACATATTTTTGTAGCAATCACTTTCAAACATTTTAAAGATATTAGCATACATAGGCCCATATTTTTAACCCCCCCTTTTTTCCACTACAAACATTTATAACACATTATTTCGCCATCATAAGAACATAATTTTCAAGCATCCATAATCAAACATTTGTAATAAAGCTCATTGTGTTGTAGCGTATCAGTCTGATCGTAGAACTAGGCTGGGCCACAAAAACCGTAAGGTTCTAGTACTTTGGTTTCTGACATATTTAATTGATTTTTCTATTGCATATCCCAGAAGGTACAAGTATGATTCCTTCTTATTTCGTAACTCCATATTATATTTTCCTGTTACATTTATGCAAATATTTGCATAAATGCTTCATTTTGGCGTCGGCTATTGTCGCAAGGAAATATCTTAGATCCTCATAGCTTGTAATTTTGATGTCTGCGTGATTCTGAAGTATTGTTTTCCTTTGTTGGGCATACTTGGGGCATTCCAAAATGAAGTGTCAAATGTCTTCGTATACACCACAATGTTCGCATTCCGGTGATATTATCTGGCCTAGGAGAAACTTTTTAGGGTTTAGTAGGGTGTGCCCTGATCTCAACCTGTTTATTATTGTTGCTTCTTTTTTATTCACCTTTATGTTGAACCATGGTTGCTTCGGAATGTTGTGTTGAATTGCATGGTACCAGGCACCTTTATATCTGTATTGGATCTCTCCTACCTCTTTCCACTCAGACTTCAGAAAAATTTCTGATTTTACTTAAGAGATCTCTGTATGGTGCTCTAACTTCCGTTGACTCATAGTCCTCTGTCCTCCTTGCGAGTTGGTCGGCCTTTTCATTTCCCTCGATTCCAACGTGTCCGGGAACCCATTGAAATTCTATTTCCTTCCTTAGGTTTTGTGCTTTGTACAAATTATCTATAATGTTGTATACTAGATAGTTTTTCGTCTTCCCTTTCGGCACAACTCTTATGCATTGTAATGAGCTCAATGAGTCTGAGCAGATTAAAATTTTTTCTTCTCTCCTTCCCAGTGTATATTTGATTGCTTCTAAAATTGCATAAAGCTCTGCCGAGAAAATTGACATATCCTTTGAGAGTTTAATTGATTTACATATTTTAAGCTTTTCATCATAAATTGCTGCTCCCGTACTGCACCCAGTAATTTTGGAGCCATCCGTATAGATTTTTGACCATTCTTTCCACTTATCATTTAAAGTTTGTACTGTAGTTTTACAAAGTTCTACGGTAGGATACTCTGTTTTCTTAGCTACTACCTTCCCTATTGACTAATGTATTTTGATATTGATTATTTGAGGCCATATTTCCCCCAAAAAGGCAGCATTCACTTTGCATCGTTCTATAGGCCGTTCTTTAATTTCATTACAATGTTTAATTGTAATAGGGGTTGCTTTCTTCCTCCAGTATTCTTATTTAACATTTGGCTTATGGCTCCTAACTTCAAGTTTAATGGGTTGTTGATTATTGACCTAACTTTCAGAATATAGCGTCTAGAGATCATATGCCTTCGAAGTGAAAGCAGTGGTGTGCTTGTTTCTATGTGTAGTACATTTATCGGTGCTGTACGTAGAAATCCTCCACATATACGTAGAGCTACTGATTGCAGTCTGTCTAGCTTAACTAAGATTGGTGTTGGGGCTGTGTCATAGAGCATGCATCCGTAGTCCATTTTGCTGCGGACTAGTTGTCCGTAGAGGCGCAATAGTATTGTCGGGATAGCTCCCCAATAGGTACCAGCTAAGGCTTTCAAGATATTAATTCTTTTCGTGGCTAGGCTGTGCAGTTCCATTATGTGCTTTTTCCATGTCAGCCTCATGTCAAGCCACATGCCTAGAAATATTACCTGGTGATCTACAGTAAGGACTTTAATATTAAGTATGATCTTCACATCATTTACATTTCTGTGTCTTCAAAAGACAATTAGCTTGCTTTTTTCGGGTGATACATCCATAATCTTTCCTTTCAGGGCATTTATTATATTGTTTAGGCCCCTCTGCAGTTCTAGCATTTTAAATCTAAAAGATAGAAGCAGGAAAACTTTCATAACACTCTTTGTTTCTAACTAACACTGATACTTCTATAAAATTTTCTGTCAAACATTACTTCCTACCTTCCAATCACGATGGGTTATAGGTAAAACTGTTGCCTGGCATTCTGGAGAACGCGAATTCAAACCCCGTCGGCCATCCAATTTCAGTATTCCATGGTTTCCGTAAATCTCTCCAGCTGAACTCAGGAAAAGTTACTCAAACAAGCCGTGGCTGAAATTCTTACCCGATCCCAGGTTCCAATACTATCAGTATATCAGGGTTCACATCACATTGTGTCGAAGAAATGAGAAAGTAGGGAAAAAAAAGCGCATTGCGTATGTGGTAACACTCAAATCCGGTTTTCGGGAGGTCGTGGGTTCGAATCCCCATCTGGCCATCCAGGTAAGCGTTTTAGATGGTTTCCCCAAATCACTCCAGTCGAGTGCCGGGATGGTTACTTCAAAAGGTCACCTCGAATTCCTCCCCAGTACTTGCCCTCTAGTCCTCTCCTGCCTCCAATGACCTCGATGAGATGTAAAGCTAGAAGCAAAAAGTAATTTCTCAAATAAAAAGAATTACATCTCTGTGGTGTGTTTTGGACCTTTTCCTTGTTGGATTTATTTTATTCAACGGCTGAACATGGTAGCAAAGTTGCTAGATTGCTATTTCCACATGTCTAAAGTCTCTACTTCGGTGTTGTTTTAGGGCTAATCGAAGTCGAAATCATTGTAGAGGAAAAAGGACTGGGGGCATGTTTCGGGAAGGAATTCAGCCATGGCGATTTCACGGCGTCATCCCGCCTCTCACGTAGTAATTTCGGTTAATCATGAAATATCGTAATACGGATTGATGCACCCCTGTCCTACCAAATGGGATGGTTTGAGCGTTACCGGGATTCTCGGTCACTGGTGCGATTCCGGTGAGGGGCATGGGTGTTAAAGTAGGTGTTGTTGTATGTCTTGTGTCGTCTGATCAAAAAGAACTTGGAAATACATCAGTACACAGGATAATCACACAAAATGGCTTAATTTGATAATGGCTATCGGGAGGAACGCCATTAAAAAATTAAAGACAATTTTACTGAACCAAAAGGTCATCTTCAAAAATATCTCACAGGTCCATCTCATCTCACAAATAATATTCTTTGTTTGGTGCCAACTAGTAACATGGCCGAGTTCTAAAAAATATATAAGGATAAAAAATTTGGAAATTAGGCGGACTGTAGTGAACCTCTTTAGTACACATGGGAGGGGTAATTAATTTCAGTTGAGTGTATAGGATTTAATCTCTTTAACACTAAGCGTGGTCATTATGTAATAAGAAAAATATTTCGTGCGGGCTCAAGGAAATTACAGTTCAGACGCAAGAAGGAAGTAACCGATCTGACAAACGTTTCAAGGGAGTATTTGTTTACCAGTGGCTCAGAGGAAGTGAATAACACTTGTTCAGTAGAGTTAGTTCTAATATGGTTCGTGAATATGACCATCCGTACTCGAAATATGCCCCTTAAAGTTGTTACGAGCACATACAAATACAGTGACAGCCATTTGCCGAAAGTAACAGAAACAACTTCATATAACATAATATTAAGATTACTTGATCATAGTTAGAGGACCGATGAAAATGTTGAAAAATAACATTGAACTAATATGTATTAAGTCATTAAAAATTGTCTCCCGTGTTAGCAGACCACGACCGCATACACATTCACAAATTCCTTCGATAGAGTCCCGACCAAGATACGTAAGCTGGCGCTAGCAGTGTAGGGGCTAGGGGGCTAGAACACTGTCATCACTATAAATATTACCGATTCCTGTCCGTTCTCCCATATGGTTGCTTTTCATGAGTGTGGTGTTTGTCTTGTGTTCATTTCACAATAGTGTGCCACATTACCTTAGCAAAGGCTGACACAATAGTCAGAAAAATATAAATTGGAGGAGGCTAAATGGTTAAAGGCACCAAAGGTAAAAAAATAATTAGATCAACAAATGAAGGCAGGTCAATTTGCAAGTAGAACATGGCAAGATGCAGTGAGAGTATTGTAAAGTCAAAATCCACGAGAAATGATTTTCAGAAATTTTTAATGCTTAATACATATTAGTTCAATGTTATTTTTGAACATTTTCATCGGTCCTCTAACTATGATCAAGTAATCTTAATTATGTGTTATATGAAGTTGTTTCTGTTACTTTCGGCAAATGGCTGTCACTGTATTTGTATGTGCTCGTAACAACTTTAAGGGGCATATTTCGAGTACGGATGGTCATATTCACAAACCTTATTAGAGCTAACTCTACTGAACAAGTGTTATTCACTTCCTCTGAGCCACTGGTAAACAAATACTCCCTTGAAACGTTTATCAGATCGGTTACTTCCTTCTTGCGTCTGAACTGTAATTTCCTTGAGCCCGCACGAAATATTTTTCTTATTACATAATGACCACGCTTAGTGTTAAAGAGATTAAATCCTATATACTCAACTGAAATTAATTACCCCTCCCTGTGTACTAAAGAGGTTCACTACAGTCCGCCTAGTTTCCAAATTTTTTATCCTTATACATTTTTTAGAACTCGGCCATGTTACTAGTTGGCACCAAACAAAGAATATTTTTTGTGAGATGAGATGGACCTGTGAGATATTTTTGAAGACGACCTTTTGGTTCAGTAAAATTGTCTTTAAATTTTTAGTGGCGTTCCTCCCGATAGCCATTATCAAATTAAGCCATTTTGTGTGATTATCCTGTGTACTGATGTATTTCCAAGTTCTTTTTGATCAGACGACACAAGACATACAACAACACCTGCTTTAACACCCATGCCCCTCACCGGACTCGCACCAGTGACCGAGAATCCCGGTAACGCTCAAGCCATCCCATTTGGTAGGACAGGGGTGCATCAATCCGTATTACGATATTTCATGATTAACCGAAATTACTACGTGAGAGCCGGGATGACTCCGTGAAATCGCCATGGCTGAATTCCTTCCCGAAACATGCCCCCAGTCCTTTTTCCTCTACAATGATTTCGACTTCGATTAGCCCTAAAACAACACCGAAGTAGAGACTTTAAACATGTGGAAATAGCAATCTAGCCCCTTTGCTACCATGTTCAGCCGTTGAATAAAATAAATCCAACAAGGAAAAGGTCCAAAACACACCACAGAGATGTAATTCTTTTTATTTGAGAAATTACTTTTTGCTTCTAGCTTTACATCTCATCGAGGTCATTGGAGGCAGGAAAGGACTAGTGGGCAATTACTGGGGAGGAATTCGGTGAAGGTCTTTTGACGGAACCATTTCTTCGACACAATGCGATGTGAACCCTGATATACTGATAGTATTGGAAACTGGGATCGGGTAAGAATTTCAGCCACGGCTTGTTTAATATCTTTTCCTGAGTTCAGCTGGAGAGATTTACGGAAACCATGGAATACTGAAATTGGATGTTCGAAAGGGTTTGAATTTGCGTCCTCCAGAATGCCAGGCAACAGTTTTACCTATAACCCATCGTGCTTGGAAGGTAGGAAGTAATGTTTGACAGAAAATTTTATAGAAGTATCAGTGTTAGTTAGAAACAAAGAATGTTATGAAAGTTTTCCTGCTTCTATCTTTTAGATTTAAAATGTGGAACCGCTAATTCACAATGCAGACGGATTTGTATGTTTATTAGTGTTATTAACTATTATTATTACTAATAAAACTGTTGCTACTGCGATCAAGTTAAGGTTACCTTCTAAATACTTTTTAGTGAAACAAAATTAAGGTGTTAATATTTCGAACCATTTAATTTTCTAGAAATAGTTTATTTGTATTTCGTGACTTAGTTTACCATTAGAGTTCTTTCGTAAATGATCTTTCTACTTATGCTCAACCTTTGTGTGTAATTGTCACACACAGTTCTATAACGCTGCAGTGCTAGAAAATGTAACTAATTCCATTATAGCTCTCTTATTGGTGTTTCCATGCGTAATTTAGGGATTCTTTTCGGGATTCTTCATATAATTGCGTTTGCTAGCGAATTACCAATTGTTAATTCGAGGGGAAAAAATACACAATGGTTATCAAAATTACGAAAAAAGTTTTATAATTCCTCTATAAGCAATATATTTGGTTACTTCAATAATTATTTTTACTAAAATGGTGATATTCGCGGTTATTTTAACTGTAGAACTCCGAACTTTGCCTCTAAGCTTCTGCGAGTTTCTTTCTGCGCGGGCTCGTTTTTTTTCGGTCTTGGGTAAAGTGCTGGGTATGAGAGGTCTATTTTGTCATGAATTTAGTCTACCACCTACCAGTTATGCTGTCCCATGCAGTATTCGTGTCTAGAACGAAGCATAACCGAAAGGCGAGGGGTCTCGCGAATTGTGTCCCCTACTGTACATGATCGATTTACTCAATCTATTAAATACATTGTATAAGTAGATATTGAACAGTAGTGGGCTAAGGGGATCTCCTTGCGGTGGTCCAGAGTAAACATATCGTTCTATTAGTTCTTTTCCATCCATCCACAACTCCAGTGTTCTTAATGATAGGTAGTTTGCACACCATATGACTATTGTTTTTGGGATGCCACAGTCTGTCATCACATTTACTAACTCCGGTATGTACACTTGTCCATATGCATCTTGTATGTCCAGGAAGGCAGGTATGAGATACGAATTATAACTGTTATTTATTTGTATGTCTGTTATTAGCGTTGAAATTGCATCTACAGTACTGTATCCCTTTCTAAAACCCATCACACGGTTTGCCAGGAGTTCATGATGTTCCATATACCATTCTACCCGTTGTTTAATCATTAGGTTCATAAGTTTACATATGCATGATATGAGTGATATGGGTCTATATGATGTGTATAGATTTGGATCCTTTCCATTTTTGATCACCGGAGTTATTCCTATTCTCCTCCATTGGTGGGGTACGATGTTTTGTTTAAGCAGATTGTTAAGTATTGCCAATAGCACTTCTTTTCCAACGGGTGGTAGGTGGTACAACATTGAATGTGATATCTGGTCTAATCCTGGGGTTGTATCTTTTTCTTTTTGACTATTTTCCATTTCCACCAGGGTGAAGGGTCGGTCTAGGTTGCAATTAGGATGTGTTACGTGTTCATTGTTATCAGTGACTTCCAGTGGTGCATCTTCTACCGTATCGGGAGCTATTTTATTCATAAATTGATCCGCAATTTCCATATTTACTCTTAAGATTTCAGAGCTTTGTTTTGGCTCCTTATACCACCTAATTTTTTTCCATAATTTTTATGTCGAGAGATCTCCACTTAATTCCAAGCAGTATTTTTCCCATCCTTCCTTCTTCGCCTTCTTAATGATCTTGTTAGTTTGTGCTGTTATTTTCCGGAGCGTAATGAAGTTTTGGTAGTTCGCATCTTTGCGATATGTTTTGAGAGCTAGTCTTCTTCTTGCCACCGCTTTAGATCATTCTGGCGTCCACCAGGGCTTCCTTCGGTATGTGCAGTCCTTTCTATATTTCACAGCAGGTGTACTTTCTTTCGCAGCTGCTAAATGTTTTCTACAAACCAGTTGTAGGTTTCCTGTGGGTCTCTTACGTCAGGGCATTCCCGCAATCTTCTATTTACTTCTTGTTGATATTTGTGCCAGTCCATAAGTTTTAGATATATTATCTGGCTGTGACTGAATATCTCGTTTTGGGTCGTATGGGTAGCTTCTGTTTCTATGGATATTTTAATAACTCTGTGGTCACTGCCTAATGTATCGTTCAATGCCACCCACCTGCATTTTATGGCCATTCTTGACGATACTAACGATAAATCCGGCGAGGAGGGTCTATGGTATGGTGTACCTATGCGGGTATGTGTCTTGGTGTTTAGCACCACTAGGTCGGATTGACTTATTGTTTTTGCTAACTCCTGGCCAATATAGTCTGTTATTTCATCGTACCACATTTTGTCATGGGCATTAAAGTCTCCTGCCACAATACTTCCATTCGGAAGTTGGGAGAAAATGTGGTTCCATTCTGTTTCATTGATTGTGACATGAGGGGGCACGTAAATAGCTGTTACGTTCTTCACAGGCTCTAAATTTAAAATGTCTACGGATATTATTTCTATATTACTGTTGTTGTATTGTATATTTTTGGTCACTGCTATTATGTTTTTTGCAATCATGATAGCTACCCCACCATACCCATCGTTTCTATCTTTTCTATAGGTTTTATATTGTCTTTCTCTTATTTTGCTATCTTGCTTTAACCACGTTTCAGTGATAATAGCTATAGCTGTCTTGCCTTCATTCATTAGGTTGATGAAGTCATTCCATTTGGGGCTGAGGCTCCGAGCGTTCCATTGGATTACATGCAGTTCCCTCCTTGAGTTACCTTTATTCTGAGTGTTTGACATTATGGATAATTAGGTTGTATTAATGTCTCTATCAATTTTCGAATTTCCTCCAGCTGTAAGGCCTCTATCCCTTCATCTTTTACGTGTCTTGTTATTGTCAAAATTAGGTTGAAGATTCCTTCCACTAATTTACATTTCTCATTTCTAAACTGAGGATGATTGCTTGGGTTCTGCACCTTGGGAGGATATGGATTATGGCCAATAGGTGTTACCGGTGAACTTGTGATATTCATATGTGTTAAAGTGATGTTGTGTTCTATGTTTCGCCCTATTCTCCAGTGACCCACAATTGCTGGTGTGTTGTACTTTGGCCGAGGGAACCTCTGTTGAAATGGGTTGTTGTCTTCTAGTGTCGGGCATCGGCAACGGTCCAGTTGGGCCCTTCGGTTGATTTTCCTGGATCTGAGTAGGGTCCCCACTGAGATATTGGATTGGGGGTTTTGGTAGATTATATAGTTCATTGCTTGTTACAGGCATTGCCAAGGGAGTTCCCCTATAGTCTAATTTAATAGGTGGAAATTGGCTGTAGTTCTCTATATCCGGCGCTACAGAAGGGTTAAGATGATATTTTCCTTGTTCAAATAGTTTAGCGACTTGTGCATATGATCTATTTTTAAGAGCGGATTCCGCTTCCCTTAACGATATGTTGTTTCTGGTTGCAATTTCTTGAATGTTTTTCCGCTTATTATACTCTGGGCACATTCGCTCCGTAACGTAGTAAGCTCCCCCGCACTATAGACATGTAATAGACTGAATTGTGCATTGAATGTCCGGATGTGCCCCAACACACTTAACACAACGAGCTTGTCCAGGACATTGTTTTTTAAGATGTCCATACCTATAATATTGATAGCATATTTTTACTGACGGGAAAAATGGTGTTACTTCGCATCTAGTCCCGTGAATATTTATATGATGTGGGATGGACTGACTGTCGAATGTTAAAACACATGTTTGAAGATTGATTACTAGTTTTTAATTATTTTGTATTACTGTTTTGTTCATTCTTCTTGCACTAACTACCTTTACCGGTGATTGAATTTCAGCTAGTAACTCCTCCATCGTGATACTCTGGTCAACTCCTCTTATCACCCCCTGTTTATATACTAAATGAGCGGGGATATATATTTCTAAGTCTTTGGATATTTTCTCTGATGATCTAACAATATTATTGGCAGCATTTGGGTCACCTACTTCAACTTTTAGTCTATTCCTACCACTGTAGCTGATGTTTAAGATTTTTCCTTTAGTTTCCGGGATTGACGAGTGGAGAATTTTCCCTATAGACATCGGGTGTAATTTTCCTATTTTGCTATCCCTGCTCTCAATGAATATAATGAATGGGCCAGTGTCCGACCTTCTATAGAAACGCTGGGGTCTGTTGTTCTCTGGTTGTGTCTGCATATTACTCGACTTTTCATTTTGTACAAATTGTTCCCGTCCTAGCTCTGAGTTTTTCTCTAGTTGGGGTGGTTCATAGCCTAAACTAGCACTAGATATTTTCTTTTTCTCTGTAATAACCTCTACATTTGATTCTATAGGACGTTTTCTAGCATACACACGTTCTATATCATCACTTTCCGGTTCCAAGTTATATTCCATATCCAACTCCGCATCATCACTTCCACTTATTTCTCAGCTTTTCAACCTCGCTGCAAATGAAGCATACTCTATTTTTCCCCCAATACCAAGGGCTGTACATTATTCAAAACCCTAAAACATCCGACCAGTAGTTTTTCCGTTAATCTCATTCATCCTGAAAGACAGATTTTCCAAATAATTAACGATGCTCCAAACTCATCTTCAAAAATATGTTAAATGTACTAATAATATGTATAGATGTTACGCATTACTCGTCATATTATTCAGGAACTGAAAGAAAATAGATTGCCAGATACTGATATCAAAGCTTTTTCACAAGATAAAAATGGAGTTATACCTATTGTTTACCAAGTCACAAGTTTCTTCAAGCCTAATGCAATATTAAGCAAGGTAATAGAGAATACTAGCGGGCATGCCCGCTAGATTAGTGGGCTCCACCCGATTTTGGTCACGTGAATGAAATATTATTTAAGTTTTCATTTTATAGAAGGTGTGTAGGGTTAAATTTGCTAGAAATAGGACTGGTTCGTGGCTTGGAAAGCGAGGCTTGCCTACGAAATATCCACAGCGCTGGCATAGTGACGTAAAGAAATCGGAACATAATTTGTAGAATGTGGTAGAAAGCTCCACAATTTGTAAAATATTGTCGAACTGTAAACTTTCTGGAACCTTGTTGAACTGTGTAGAAACTTATACACAATTCTACAAAGTTCGACCCAATCCCAGAAAAGCGAAATTATTCCTTTAAATTCAAAAGTACTGAGCATGGGAATATCCTTTTCAAGGCGAAGGCAGCGCAGCATTGAGCAAAGCGAAGTTGGAGAGACGTGTCGTCGACAATATCCGTATGCTGAGTTATTTTGGTTAGGAAGGAAAAGCAGAGTCTCTTATTTAAACCAGACGAAAAGTTTTTTTATGCGGGAACAAAGAATCAGAAAATTAGCTACGCTTCCATTGGTTGTTTGTTTGGTGGTGATTTTGTCGCCGATAGCGAGGGTGACCCCCGCGAAGGGTTTCGTTGTCCCGAGAGTGGAGTTTGGAACCGAGTGGCGCAGGTAGCTTTTCAAAGGGCTGCAAGTGCCTTGGCCCTTACAGCTAGTATAATCCGCCACAATATGTCGGTTAGCCTGAGCTCGGATGTTACGGTTATTTATATAACACGTGTAAAAGCTTGCTGATACACGACATTTTTAGTTTTTCCCTGTGGTGCGTAAATCCAAAGTTGACTTGGCATCCCAACCCTTGAGCAGGCTACGTATAGCTGACTATGTGAAAAACGGTGTATCCAAGTTTATGCCGACGACGTTGAGCGATTGTCCCTGAGCCTTATTGATAGTCATGGCAAAAGCCAGTCGTACGGGGAATTACAATCTTTTAAAATCACAGGGCAAATCATTGGTGCCGGGTATCATATGAATACGTGGTATAAAAACGACATCTCCCTTAGCGTTTCCAGTAATTATTGTTGCTTCAATGACATTCGGAAGCAATGTTTTAACGGAAACTCTCGTCCCGTTGCACAGACTTGGAGGGTCAATGTTGCGCAAAAGAATTATTGGGGAGCCAATTTTCAAATGTAGTTTGTGTGGAGGCATTCGAGGCGGTTCCAATGAATTCAGAAATTCCGTGGGGTAAAATACAGCTTGTTCAATGTCCACCACGGTGTCGAGGGAGGTGTAGGTTACAATTGATCCTGGAACTTTTGCCTGAATGATATCGTTCACTTTGTTCACACTGTCATTTTTCGGGGCAAGAGTCGGTCTCCCACAAAGCCACTGATAGTCTTTGAAGGTTTCACCTATGTTTGAGAAAACTGTGTCAATCAGGTCGTCCCCTGATGGCAGAACCGTACGGAAATCCGGCGGAAACGAAATGAGTCCCGTAGATGGGTCCTCTGGAAACTTGCCCTCTCCTAGTAGAAACAGCTGCTGTGCGAATACCTCGGCACCTATGTCTCCTTGCAAATGGACTCGCATGTTTGTTTTCAGGGTTTTAGTTTGGACGTGTCGCCAAAGCGATGACGCCTTGATGCAAGCATTGAGTTCATCTGCTGGGGTTGATCGAGGAACGACTGGCAGTGTCTGGCGGAAGTCTCCAGCAAGCACTACCGTTGCTCCCTCCATGAACTGATTGTTTGCCTTGATGTCGCGCATCGTCCGATCCAACGCCTCCAGAGCGCGTTTGTGAGCCATTGTACACTCATCCCACCCAATGAGCTTGCAGCGTTTTAATAAATGGCCTTGACCTGAGGACTTACTGATATTGCAGAACTGGGGTATCGTTATGATGAATATCTAATGGCAGCTTAAGAGCAGAATGTGCCGTCCGTCCACCAACCAACAACGTGGATGCTATCCCGGATGAAGCTAACGCCAAAGCGATTTCACCCCGCCGACGAACTTCTGCAAGTAGCAAGTTGATGAGAAACGTTTTTCCTGTCCCTCCTGGTGCATCTAAGAAAAACATACCACCTTCTTGGCTGTCAATAAGACGTATGATTGCATCAAAAGCCTGTCGTTGATCATGAACTAAGCGGGGCTTCTTCTACTGAACGAACGTTTGGAGTTCAACGGTATCGTAGTTATTTTCTCTCCAAACATCTCTTGACCATCGCGATCGGGTGCGTCAAGGCCAAGCTGAATAAGGGTTTTCCCTGCGATCAAAACACATTTGTTTTCCAAACTGATAAGTGCTTGGTTAAATATTGCAGGGCAGTAGTTTATGGACGGCTGAGTTCTGCGTGCGGCTCTTAAAGTATCCTCACTGAGATTCTCTTTGTATTTTTCCCATAGATTTCTTGGATTAGATGGAGCGCAGGTCATTATGATTATTGCAAAAAGATCTCTGAGCTGCTGCGGAAAGGTATTGATGGATGCCTCGGCAAAAGTAGTATCCCAGTGCTGGTCATCTTCCAATAGACCTCTCCTTTGACACGCCTCACGGTATGTTTCGCAGATTTCGCCGTTGACAGTTTTCAGATCTGCGAACGATTTTGGTCGTCGTACAGTGTGCAAGAGCATTCACAAGAAGTAACATTCCGCGTTGTTGGGATGGACGGTGCATACACGTCCAATGGCGTCAGTCACAAATACGCCTGGATTTTCGGTCATTCGCGCACCCCGTTTTCGTCTGCAGAATGTTCTTGTGGATGTTTGTCACGTGTAGTATTTCGGCACCTCCGCTTTTAACAACGTTTCGGCAAAGGGATCTTCTTCGCAGAGTTTGAAGAATGCTGTTAAGGTTGTGTTTTGCGGCTGCAGTGATCTTTCGCGTGTTGTAGCTTCGGTGAAATAAACTCGTTTTCCATTTTTCTAGATGAACACTTAGGTGGAAGACCATTGGATAGCGTTCGTGGATTGGGAAATTGAGAAGTCGCCAGATAGCTTCATTGCTGTTAATGTACCTTCCCAGTTGATATTGCGTTACCTCGTTCCCCGCATTGAGATCCCGGAGGCCAAAAACAGCCATGTCACTGCCCTTGTTGACGTACTTACAAATTTATTTTTTGAATTTCACCGAGCTGCAGTATTCTACATTTATGTGGGCCTGAAAC
Source organism: Vandiemenella viatica (assembly GCA_031002005.1). NCBI lineage: Eukaryota > Metazoa > Arthropoda > Insecta > Orthoptera > Morabidae > Vandiemenella > Vandiemenella viatica. The sequence continues at coordinate 270,443,214 of JARYHS010013630.1, forward strand.
ATTGTTGACAGTATTGGGGAGTACGGTACCACCCACCTATTGTCTATTTCAACAACAGTGAACCGATTATCGACCTTAACCATGACTTTTTGTTTTTAATCCTCTGTTGTCGGGGCTGCGTCATCTGTACAGAGGGTAACCGTCATTCCCGGTTTGTGTTTCATTCACAAAAGGCCGCGGGTACCTTTTCGTGCATTTTCCGTCTTTCATGCACGGGGAATGAGAATTGAATGGCCCACATGGTACATGAATCATATTTTTCGATACAACGTCGAAGAGTAAAGGATCTTTGTCAGGGTCAGGTAGCTCCGCTGATATGACCATATCGATGTCGATAGGTAGAATTTTCTCCTTAAGCCAAACTAAGATGTGCGCTTGGGGAAGCCCTCTTTTCTGCCACTCGACAGAATACATCCAACATATAACTTCCCCAAAAATATGACAATTTTTAAAGACATCAATAAGTTTTGCCAGTTTCTGTTTGAACACTCTTGCAGGTTTTCAGTGATGTCCGCCCACGCTGAATTACATGTAAATGTGATAAATAGTTCCGGACGGCCGTGTGTTCGTACATATGCCATTGCGTCTTGTGCGTACTCGTGCATATGCCTTGGACTCCCCGTAAACGTCGCTGGCAGTATCACCATTCTGCCAATGTCTGCAACGTTTCTGTCACTGGCGATTGCGTCCCGCAGATGAATATAGTCGTCAGCTCGAAGCTGTTTCTGATTTAGCCTGATAAAGAGAAGGCGCTCTCTTTCCACTTTCGCGTACATGTCGACCACAAATTGATGAAAAACATCTCGGTACTTTAGTATGTGGTTTGAAGAATTGTCGCGTATCATGATGCGATAAGCGTAGAAATCCATCGACGATACTTTCTTCTGAGTGGTTTATCCAGTGCTGGGATCTGTTTGCATGATGTTGAAACGGTAGCCATCCTCTCCTTCCCAAAACATTAACGGGTACTGTAAAGCGTCATATGAACGGTGCGTTTCAGATATCCGCTGTAAACCTTCGCCCCTCCTCTGTAAGACGATATCTCGCCAATCACAGTCTTGTCCGGAAATGACAATGGCGACTTCGATGATTGTGGGCGCATTAAACCGCCGTTCATGTTCTCCTCGCGGACGTAAGTCAGCTCTTATCACCACCTTGTATTCATCCGTAGGCATCCTCTCCAAAGCTGTCTTGAACAGCCTAACTAAGTAATTCCGTGAATGCAATAGTCTTTGCAGATTTAAAACAATCTCTCGTCGTGTTTCGGGTATCGTTTCACACCGTCGATCAACTTCCGATTCTTCATCGCCCATGAAATAAATTTACAAGAATTTAGGGTCCTCATCGGGAAGTGGAAGAACAGAGCCTACACGATGGTAAATTTGGCCCTGCACCGTGAATGTGGGCATGAATCCATCTCCGACGATCACGTTTGCCCCAAACGAAGTCATCTGGAAGCCAGAGTTGTACTTGCGGATGTTTTTCAATAAATGCTTCGATTCGGGGTTATTTCCAGAAATGTACGAACTCAGTGGAGGAGGTAGCTCTTGAAGAGGTGTCAAATTGACTCTCCCGTTCGAGCAACACATTCGAGCTGGTTCGCCTCGGAATTTTTTTCCTTGACAATAACCGCATACTACATCCATCTTCCCAATCAGAACATTTGGATGTGTATGGTAACCGCACTGAAGATCATAATTAAACGCCCCCAATCGCAGGTTACCCTGTCGGAGTCTCCCTCTCGCCTTATTTATCCTCACTCGTGATTTCTCGACGCGAGTTTCCCTTTGCTCCGGTGTTTCCGCAGCCCTCGCTGTGGAAACTCTAATTCGCTCTTGTTTAATGCGAACTTCCTTTTGCTCAAGTGTTTCCGCTGCCCTCGCTGTGGAAACTCTAATTCGCTTTTGTTCGACTCGAGCTTCTCTTTGCTCCGGTGTTTCCGCAGCCCTCGCTGTTGAAACTCTAATTCGTTCTTGTTCGACGCGAGCTTCCCTTTGCTCAGGTGTTTCCGCAGCCCTCGCTGTGGAAACTCTAATTCGTTCTTGTTCGACGCGAGCTTCCCTTTGCTCAGGTGTTTCCGCAGCCCTCACAGTGGAAACTCTAATTCGCTTTTGTTCGACTCGAGCTTCTCTTTGCTCCGGTGTTTCCGCAGCCCTCGCTGTGGAAACTCTAATTCGTTCTTGTTCGACGCGAGCTTCCCTTTGCTCAGCTATTTTCGCAGCCCTCGCTGTGGAAACTCTAATTCGCTCTTGTTCGACGAGAGCTTCTCTTTGTTCTGTCGTTTCAACAGGAGGGGACGTGGAAGCCCTGATCCGAACTTGTTCAAGGCGAGCATCGCGCTGTTCAGGTGTTGCAGATGCCCGCATCCGTTTTGCTTGTTTAACTTTCGGATTTACTTGTCCTATTGATTTCCTTTTTTTCGGTGGCATTGTTTGTGCTTTCTCCGATTCCGTTGCAGTGATATGATCTGTGCGTTACTGTTAACTGACGCGAGTTCCAATGGACCCGCTAATATATACCCTCTCGAAAGGAAAAGGATGAAGGCGGGTATGAATGGAAACTTCTAGAACAATTTGATAGAATATTCGAAATTATTCTTGTTTTACCAAAGAATAGATAGATGGTCCAGAACACAATGGAAAGTTGAAGAAAAGTGAGTTAAATGATCGTAGTTGCGGGGACGAAGTTTCGAACCCGATCTGCATGCTTGACAGACGAGCGCGGTACCACTGAGCTAAAGCGCCAACTGCCTGGCGAAGCGGCTAGAGAGACGTGTCCGCTGGGGCGCTCGGAGTATTGCCGATTATCATGGCATACTGTGGAGTATTGACACAATTCAAGTTACGAATATTTCGGCATTATTTATGTCATTTTAATTACGAATTTCTCTGCTCCTAATTGCACTATTTGAACCGGACAACTTCGATTCGACAGGAAATTTTTCAATTATGAGACAACATGTATTATTTATACAGATAATTTTTTAACCAAATGTACACAGTATTTTTCTACATGTTTCAAAGGATAAGTGTGCAAAGTTTCAGCGAGATCGGATGAAAACTATGGGTTTGTATGAAGAACAAACAAAAAAACATACATATATTCATCTTTCTATATATATATATGGATAGATAGATTACTGCAGATCACACACACACTGACTGCGAACAACCACTGAGGTATCAATATAATTTACACCTACAGCATTGCCTCGCATTGCACCCCTAAATTTGTGATATCTGCAGTTTAAACATTCATTCTGAACAACCAACGGCCCAGGCGTGACTTACGATCAAAAACAATTTTTAAAAATCTTTACGGAAATTTGAACTGGAGACCACGACCGCAACGTGTTCGTAAGTACGCGCTTTAACCACTCAGCTACCTATCGGCTACACGGAAAATCAGTACAGAGACCTCCATATTCAACGCGTCTGTCTATCGCCGTCAAGTAATTTTTCGAAAGTATAAGACAACATGTATTATTTATACAGAAAATTTTTCAACCAAATGTAGACTGTATTTTTCTCCTTGTTTCAAAGGATAAGTGTGCAAAGTTTCATCGAGATCGGATGAAAACTGTTGATTTGTGTGAAGAACAAACAAAGTCCAGTGCCCTCCCTACAGATTTTCTCGTCAAATTCCGTCAATATCGGTATAAGCATTTAATTGGCAAAACGTAACATAAGACAATGACTTACTTCCGCATTTATAGTATTCCTACTGCAGATCACACACACACTGACTACGAATCACCGCTGATGGATCAATATAACGTAAAAGGAAGTGTACATCTACTCTATTGCAAGACTACCTCCGAATTGCCTCAGATTGCACCCCTAACTTTGTGATATCTACAGTTTAAAACCGAATAACCTACAGCCCAGCCGTGACTATTAGGAAGAAAAACAATTTTTAAAAATCTTAGCCTCCACGGAGATTTGAACCGGAGACCACGACGTTCGTAAGCAAGCGCTTAACCACTTTTTTTTTGTCATGTCAACCATCCGTAAGTTTATCTTTGGTTATTCAAATTTGTCTGCACTATATTATCGTTTTTCACGGGACAACACAGGACTGACACAACACCCATGCCCGCGGCCGGACTCGAACCAACGACCCTGGCAACGCGAGGCAAGCTCGCTAGCCACTACGCTACCAGCGCCGGCGACACTGAGCTGCCAGTCCACTACACGGAAACACGGTACGGAGACGTGCATATCCAACGTGTCTGTCTATCGCCGTATTTCGAAGTTATGAGACAACATGTGTTATATATACAGATAATTTTTCAACCAAATGTAGACAGTATTTTTCTCCTTGTTTCAAAGGATAAGTGTGCAAAGTTTCATCGAGATCGGATGAAAACTGTGGATTTATATGAAGAACCAACAAACAAACATTCATCTTTATATATATACTAGCCTCGTACCCGCGACTTCGTACGCGTGGATTAAGATTTTTTTGCCAGAATTAAATATAGTAAGTTGTTGGTAACGAAGGATTGTTCCCAAACAATATCGAGTCGGCATAATATGACAGGAAAGCTATCACTATATCATTCTACCGTCGAACCTGCCTCTTGAAGAGAATTAATTTCCAACATATTTCTGTCACTATTCGATAAGATCTCAAAATTTCGTGACAACATCTGGAAAAAATATCCTGTGCCCTTCATACACATTTCCTTATAAAATTACATCACAACAATATAGCCATTTAGTCGTCAAAACGTAACAAAAAGACAGAGAATTACTTCCATATTTATAATAATATTACTGTGGTTCACACTCACACACTGACTGTGAACAACACCTGAGGGATCATTATAACGTAAAAAGTGTACACCTACAACATTGCAAGACTACCTACGATTTGCCTCGCATTGCGCCCCTAACTTTCTAATATCTACAGTTTAACATTCAATACGAATAACCTACGACCCAGGCCTGACTCTTACGATGAAAAACAATTTTTAAAAATCTGATCCCCGACGGAGATTTCAACCGGAGACCACGACGTTCGTAAGCAAGCTCTTTAGCCACTGAGCTTCCAGCTCACTACACGGAAACACGGTCTGAAGACGTGCATATCCAACGTGTCTGTCGATCGCCGTATTTCCAAGTTATGAGAATCAATTCTAACATATTTCTGTCACCATTCGATAAGGTCTCGAAATTTCGTGACTACAACTGTTAATCATACTGGAAAAAATATCCTGTGCCCTTCATACAGATTTCCTTATAAAATTACATCACAACGATATAGCCAATTAGTCGTCAAAACGTAACAAAAAGACAGAGACTTCCTTCCGTATTTATAATAATATTACTGTGGTTCACACTCACACACTGACTGTGAACAACACCTGAGGGATCATTATAACGTAAAAAAGTGTACACCTACAACATTGCAAGACTACCTACGATTTGCCTCGCATTGCGCCCCTAACTTTCTAATATCTACAGTTTAACATTCAATACGAATAACCTACGACCCAGGCCTGACTCTTACGATGAAAAACAATTTTTAAAAATCTGATCCCCGACGGAGATTTCAACCGGAGACCACGACGTTCGTACGCAAGCTCTTTAGCCACTGAGCTTCCAGCTCACTACACGGAAACACGGTCTGAAGACGTGCATATCCAACGTGTCTGTCGATCGCCGTATTTCCAAGTTATGAGAATCAATTCCTACATATTTCTGTCACCATTCGATAAGGTCTCAAAATTTCGTGACTACAACTGTTAATCATACTGGAAAAAATATCCTGTGCCCTTCATACAGATTTCCTTATAAAATTACATCACAACGATATAGCCATTTGGTCGTCATAACGTATCAAAAAGACAGAGACTTACATCCCTAATTATAATAATATTACTGTGGTTCACACTTACACACTGACTGCGAACAAAACCTGAGGGATCATTATAACGTAAAAAAGTATACACCTACAACATTGCAAAAATACCTACGATTTGCCTCGCATTGCACCCCTAACTTTCTAATATCTACGGTTTAACATTCAATCCGAATAACCTACGGCCCAGGCCTGACTCTTAGGATGAAAAATTTTTTTTTAAAATCTTATCCCCAACGGAGATTCGAACCGGAGGCCACGACATTCGTAAGCCAGCGCTTTAGCCACTCATCTGCCAGGCCACTACGGTGAAAATCGGTACGGAGTCGTTCACATCCAACGTCTCTGTCTACCGCCATATTTCGAAGTAATGAGACAAATGTGTTATTTATACAGATAATTTTTCAACCAGATGTAGACAGTATTTTTCTCCTTGTTTCAAAGGATAAGTGTGCAAAGTTTCATCCAGAACGGATAAAAACTGTGGATTTGTATTAAGAACAAACAAAAGAAAAAACAAACAAATATACCTCCATCTTTATATATAAAGATTACTGTGGTTCACATTTACACACTGACTGCGAACAAAACCTGAGGGATCATTATAACGTAAAAAAGTATACACCTACAACATTGCAAGAATACCTACGATTTGCCTCGCATTGCACCCCTAACTTTCTAATATCTATGGTTTAACATTCAATCCGAATAACTTACGGCCCAGGCCTGACTCTTACGATGAAAAACAGTTTTAAAAAATCTTATCCCCTACGGAGATTTGAACCGAAGACCACGACGTTCGTAAGCCAGCGCTTTAGCCACTCAGCTGCCAGTCCACTACGGGGAAACTCGGTACGGAGTCGTCCACATCCAACGTCTCTGTCTACCGCCATATTTCGAAGTAATGAGACAAATGTGTTATTTATACAGATAATTTTTCAACCAGATGTAGACAATATTTTTCTCCTTGTTTCAAAGGATAAGTGTGCAAAGTTTCATCCAGAACGGATAAAAACTGTGGATTTGTATTAAGAACAAACAAAAGAAAAAACAAACAAATATACCTCCATCTTTATATATAAAGATTACTGTGGTTCACATTTACACACTGACTGCGAACAAAACCTGAAGGATCATTATAACGTAAAAAAGTATACACCTACAACATTGCAAGAATACCTACGATTTGCCTCGCATTGCACCCCTAACTTTCTAATATCTATGGTTTAACATTCAATCCGAATAACTTACGGCCCAGGCCTGACTCTTACGATGAAAAACAATTTTAAAAAATCTTATCCCCTACGGAGATTTGAACCGAAGACCACGACGTTCGTAAGCCAGCGCTTTAGCCACTCAGCTGCCAGTCCACTACGGGGAAACTCGGTACGGAGTCGTCCACATCCAACGTCTCTGTCTACCGCCGTATTTCGAAGTTATGAGACAAATGTGTTATTTATACAGATAATTTTTCAACCAAATGTAGACAGTATTTTTCTCCTTGTTTCAAAGGATAAGTGTGCAAAGTTTCATTGAGATCGAATGAAAACTGTGGATTTGTATGAAGAACAAACAAACCAACAAACAAACCAACAAACAAACAAACAAACAAACAAACCAACAAACATACATTCATCTTTATATATAAAGTTATATAGATAGATAGATTCATATGTAGGAATCTTACTACTGACGGTAGAGTAGGGATAGTGGGAAGTACGGGGTATAATATTGATAGAAAAGTGAGTTATAATATAGAGAGTGATCTGCTGAAGGTGGTGAAAAGGACGCAGCATACCAGGGTTGAACGTACGCAGGTCATAAATTGCCATGACCGGCCACAATTGAATCACGCTGTCAGGCGGGGAAACATTGAAACCGAGGTTCTACTTGGGAAAGGCATTAATCTCGTTTGGGAGTTATGCCTGTGCACACCACTGGTAGCTGGGGTTTAACTAGTCATAACCTACACCTAAATAGAAGGGTTGTTAGCTGAAGCAGTAAGGGAGTCCACTTCCAGAGATGACGGGGTCAGGACTATGCCTTTTATAGGTTAGTAGTTGGAGGTGAGGGGACGGAGATAGATGTTCAAAGGGATACTGTTCGTAGATACACGACGGGAAAAATATATTTTTTAAAAGAAACAGATGAAGCTGCTTAAAAAATAACTGACGGAGACAGAACTGAGAACACGAAGTTTATTGCCGAATATATCACAAAGCCAGTAACAAGAGTGTTACTGGTGAACTGTAGAAGTGTAATGAGGAAAGTAATAGCATTCGCAAACTTAATAGATATACATCAACCACAAGTAATTACAGGGGTAGAGTCTTTGTGAAAAGAAGTACAGGAAAATGCGGTTTTCCAGATAGTTCTAAAGTGTACCGCAGGAATAGAGGAGCAGTAGGTGGAGGGGTTTTCATGCTTGCTAACAAAACCTGGTGTTTATAGATCATGACCATGAGTTATTTGGGGTAGATTTCTGGGGTTGTGAAAAAGAAGAAATAAACGTAGTGGAAGAATTAATTATAAAGCTGATACTCTTTGGGAGAAACTAAATTAATATTCAGAGTTCAGAGGTGAGAGTAGAATGGTCATTATTAGAAGCGATTTAAATTTATCATGTGTCAGCTGGGTATTAAATAAGACAATTAAGCAATGCAACACAGATTTGCAAATATCTTTTTAATTGAAGGAGACTTGACACTAGTGGCAGAACAGAACACAAGGCCAAGTATGTTGGATATCTTCCTTATGAAGCTCGAAGACAACCTTGTGAGATGTCAAGTAACTGATAAGTGCTAATGAGGCGGTACTGATAGGTATTAGAGCTAACCAGTGGCCAAAATTGAAGGGGGAAATAGGATACATTTAAAAAAAGGCACAAATTTCGAAATTGTAGGGACATTTCATGGAACGTTTCAGCAAATAAAGGAAGGCACAAGTACAATGGAGTCGAAGTGGGAAGAGTTCACGAAGATAATTAAAAAGGTGAAGAAATATTTATTCCAAAAAAGAGAATAAAGATAAGAACAGAACCTACATACTATAACAGGGAAGTGAGACGATTAAAGAGGTTAGCGAGAAGAACACATAACAGAACTAAGGGACAGCAAGGCAGTAGGGAATACTTGAAACAACTAAATAAGGAATAAAAATGGCGAAGAAGGTGGCTAACGATACGTTTATGAAGAATATTATTCGTGCATGGGGACCACTGACTGATGCATCTAGAAATTTCTATAGATGTTAGAAAACTGAGGGGAAGGGAGGACATTTAGACAATTATAGATAAGGATGGAAAAGTAGTTACTGAAGATTTGAAAAATGCAGAGATTTTAAGTAACTGGTTTCGTGAGACCATTAGGGATGATGATTCAGGAAGAGATGAAAATTGGAGAACGACCTTATCCATACAATTAGAAATGAGCAGACTAAGAAATTTGAAATTCATTCTGAGGATATCATGAAGGAACTAAGAAAACTAAAAAAGAATAAAGGAACTGATGCAGATAATATTATTACGAATGTCTTAAATTTAGATGGATGTGACATTGTAGTTTATCTTGAAACCTTATTTAAATTGAAGCTGGACACTATCTGCTTACCAGGAACCTGGAGAAGTGCGATTGTAATACCAATCCATAAAGGAGGGATGGCAAATAGTGTCTAAAATTACCAGTCAATTAGTTTGACGTCAGTAGTAGATAATTTAATGGTATGAATGATATGTAACCAAATCACAAGTGTCTCTGAGGAACATAATTGGTTTTCAAGTCAACAACATGGCTTTAGGCAACGATATTCATGCGAATTTCAGTTAGTAGGCTACATGCGAGATGTCTGGTGAAGTGTACAAGGGAAGCCAAATTAATAGTGTAGCCCTAGATCTGCGAGATGTCTGGTGAAATGGACAAGGGAAGCCAGATTAATAGCGTAACCCTAGATCTTTCAAAGGTATGTCATAGATTCAGCCATAAAATGGGGCTAAGGTAAAAACTGTTGGAGTGGATGAAAAACTATACCCACCACGTGAAGTACAGTTCAGATTCGTATTTCAGCCAGATCAGGTCACGCGGTCATGACTTTTCATCCTAAACACACGTGTTTTCCTTTAAACTCATTTTATTCACCTAAAAACTCTTCACTTTCAGACTCTTTGCAACGTATTGCAGTTTCGAATTGACCTTAAGATAAGCAACAACGTTTAAACTCAAGTAACAGGTCATACCAGATCACGGAGTCATGTCCTCTAATCGTAACAACTCATTCTGTTCCACCAAAAAAATTCAATTTTGTGTTTAAATATTACCATCTTGTATGATTCAAAATTCATAAGTTAGGAACTGTTTTAGATCCGTGACCGTATTCAAAACAGGGTCACATTCTTACACCTAGTATTTCAGCAAATAAGGTATCTGATGGAATACGGGTTTTCTTGATATTGAATAAGGCACTACGATAACCGAAAGAAACGAGGAATTCTCATTCTTTGAGGCATGCTATAGCAAATCAGAACTTGCAAACATAATTTGGGCTGTAATATGTAACGCGAAGCAGTAACTGAATGAAGTCACAAAACTTGAACATTTCATACTGAATATCGGAAATAATTTACTAAAGATAAAATGCATCCTCCAACAGATACATACCGATAGAAAAATGTTCATCTGTAACAACTTTGTAATAGAGTACAAGCAAACCTAACTGCGGTCTGAGATTCCAGTTCCATTCATAATAGGCAATCCATAGTAAACATTTCCTGAGTAAATGAATCCTAAATCCTCGAGAAGAAACAATACTATAAATTACAATACATTCATTTTACATACATCCCAATATATGATACTGACTGTGTGGGATGAGGAAGGTTGTCAATTTACGAGTAAAGTTATTAATTAGACCAAGGACATTATCTGAAATATGATCTGTGGGGAAATATGAAGTATTTTTATTTACTATGCTTGTGTCATCTGTAAATAGGACAAATTTTAAATAACACAGGGTAGATCATTTATCTATTAAACTCTGAACTTTGTACCTTTTATAATTGTAGCTATTTTTCTCTTCGGTTATGGCCACTGGTTTAGTTAATGGTATCATTTATTCGTTCGGTTACTTGACACCCTACAAGGTTATAAGCCAGCTTTATTTGGAATATATTCAACTTTACCTTTGTGTTATTAATCTTATATCCTACCCAATAAACATCATTCTACGCTCCCTTCTGAACTGTGAGTATGAATTTAGTTTCTCATCAAGAGCCTTATATTCATTATTCATTCTTCAGGCAGCCAACACCCCGATTTTTTTTTCGTTTTTACTACCCCAAAAGACTAACCCAAGTAACATAATATATGAACACCAGGGAACTGTAGTAGTATTTGATGACCAGTGTGAATATTCCTCCGCTAATTGCTCCTTAATCTCTGCGGTACATTTTGTAACCATCGGGGAAAACATCATTGTCTTATATATTAAATACAATAGTGTCCCAATATGGAAATCTGAGGTACTCCACATCTGATATACTCACACTCAGTAAACACATGACACAGCAGTGAAAAATTCCAGTAACATTTGTTTAGTTTTTGTATGAGAATTTCATGATCAACAAAGTCAAATGCCCTAGATTAGTTATAAAAATTATTTTGGGCAGTAGTTTATCATTTATTTATTTTAAAATATTGACAATGAACGCAATAGTAGCTTGTTCTGGTGAATGGCTATTTTGGAATCCAAATTATATGTCAGAATATTTTTTTTAATGTGCAGGTAAGCTCTATTGAACATTGCTTTCTAAAATATTTAGGAGAATGCTGTTAGTAATGAAATATGTCGATAATTCCGTCCAACTTACATCTCACCCTTTTTATGGAATAGTGGTATAACTACAGTAGCTGTAGACGCACTCAGCTTCTACAACTGAGAGCTCTAGTGGAGATACTGTCTGGCGTCGCCCGTGGAGATATACGCCAGTAACTTGCCAATAGCATGGCAAGGCTTAGAGTGAACGAAGACGCCCGACGCTCTCTACACGGCTACACAACAGCGCTATAAGACTAAAGTCCCAATCAAGGTTCCTGCGGACTTCAGAGCCACTAAATGGAGCACCAAGCAATGAAAGAATATTGAATTGGGAGAAGAGAGTGCCACATGATTTTGAGTGGATCAAGCCGAAAGAGAGTGTTCCACCTGGGTCTGAACTGCCATGGCCTATATCGGAGTCGTAAAATAGGCTTCGAGTTGGAGTTGGCCGCTCCAAAGATACTCTTTCCTCATGGTAATATCTGGGATAACAGCAAGATACCACATGTTTGTGCGGGGAGAGGGAAACCTTGGTACATCTGTTGTCCACAAATCGGAATGAATGTATCCCAATTTGACATCCAATCAGCTACTGACAAAGCCATCGCATTGGCAGAAAAACTACCTCATGTTTGATGTTGTCATTCGATACGAGAAGAAGAAGAAGAAGACTACAGTAGCTGTTACCCGTTTACCGATCCAGATATTAACTGTTATATCATTGCTGTAATATTATTATAGTAAAGCTTTCACAGGAAAATAATAACAGATAATACATTTTCCTACTTTTAAGTTTAGCAGTCAGGCCACTGCACTTGGTGTCACTCGATGCAGAGTCCTGATGCCACCTTCATATTCTAGAAGAGGGAAGTTCTATACGACCTTTAACATAGTCTGTTTCTCCACACCCCAATCACCTGTGTACTTTGATAGAAACCACATTTTATTCTACAGTCCTACTCTTGAACAGTTTACCAAGCCCGGTAGCAGAGCGCTGATGCTCGTGCCTGGCTTTCGAGAGGACGCAGTTTCAAATCCCCGCCCTGCCATTCAAATATCGGTTTCCCGTGATTTCCCGAAATAATTCCAGGCAAATGACAGATTGAGCCTTTCTAAAAGCTATGTCCGACATTCTTCTTATTCTTCTTTCCCCCCATAATTTTTCGTCTCCAATGAACTAGTTGCTGAAAAAAAGTGTATCGATTAAGTTTTGCTATGTGGATCTGAGACGATGGAATACAGCAACTATCCTCTTCAAAACGTGAGTCAGGTGAACATTACTGACGTATGATCACTCCAGCGTTTACTCCATTCGGTGGAAATATATGGGATTAAGAAGATTTACGGATCATCCAGAGGTGTTTATGATATTTTAATCACAATAGCACAAAAGCACTCAACAAAAAAGAACTTATATAAGAAATGTTCTTCTGTAGTAATCGCACGTTCCCATAACTTCGGCGATAATATTTACTCAAACAAGCAGACATTGAAAAGAAGTGTACCTAACTGTTTCATTGGCTCTTTTAGCAAGACATGTTTTAGCTTTCCTGCACACGAGCACAATGCTAAGCAGTCGAATACACAAAGTACAATTAATGGCAGTGGTTTTGATTTTCAAAGGCACTTATCCTGACCATCCCCTCTGACATTGCTTTGATTTATTATTTGATTGATTAATTCCGTGGTTCAGATTTTACGCAAAATTGTAGTACACGTTTACCCGTTAAGATTACTGGAGCGAAGTGAAAGGCACGAAGAGGCAGTCAGAGTCTAAAGGGAAAGATGCGGAAAAAAAGAAGCAAGAGAATCATGGAACAGAGAGTGGAAAGAGTCACAACTAGTAAAAGGAAAACACTATGGACAGATCCACCCCGTCATCCCTAAAAAGCATTGGTACCAACAACTCAAGATCCTATGAAAAACTATCGTAACCATCTCCAGGCTAATGTTCAACCATGGTTGCTTCCCCGCACACCTGAACAGAATAAACATAGTTCAAAGCCCCTTATGCGGATGCGACGAGACGAGCATAGGGGTCATGGACCACATCCTCATCGGCTGCAAAAACAGTTACAACAACACCACAGACCTAATAAAACAACTGGCAAAACTGGGTCACGGCCAACCATCAAAAGTGTCACGTCTCCTCGCGACCGACGACGCCAGGATCTTCACTTTGCTATGGAGGTTTCCAAAAAACTGTGAGATGGACATATGAACCTGCAGATGCCTATGAACATTAGTGTTTTCAACTCTTGGTAGATGTCTTATAACTGAAATTATGTACCTAACAATAGATATCGGATGTTGTATGGTATTAGTACTATATGTGGAAGATACTTAAGAATTGTGTTATGGACATATTTGTGAAAGAATTCTCATAAGCTATATTATGGCTGTATGGCTTATTAGCCCATTGCCAATAACAATTAAAAAAAAAAGATTACTGGATTAGGTTAGGGGTAGCCAGACAGCGGCGGACAACACGACACATTTCTTGGTGGACAAAACTTTCGGTAATATCCTGGCCAACAGTGCCATACGCCTTTACTTCAACGTGGCGTAAATTACAGTAGCAGATCTACGGCTGATGTTATAGTGTGCTATATACAAAAATTGTTCCACCCTAATCCTACTTTCGAACAGGTCTTTAATAACGATTCGAACGTAAGGATATCGTATCAGATTTTTGAATCGACGTGTCTGTGTATTGGGACTTTTGCTGTTAATGAGTCGAATATTTTGAAGCGGAATTACTACTGTATATAACTCAGCTATGCATGTGATTGCGCAATTTCAATTCTATTATTACCAAAAATATGTGTTTGATCTTCTTACCCACCAGTGTGGCTCAGTGCCCGGTCGGTCTTGGTAATGTAGTGGCTAGCAATCAGGCCTCACGTAGAAGGGGTCACAGATTCGAGTCCGGCCGAGGGTATGGTTGGTTTCAGTTAAGTGTTGTGTCCATCCTGTGTTTTCCATACTGGAGAATAAATCATAATGACAATGATATAGTACATATACAAAATAAGAAACAAACAAACACTTGCAGCTGGCTGTATGAATGACATGGCCGAAAGTCATTATTATTGTTTAAAAAGAGAGACAGATAGGGATGCCCTGAGGCGCGGCGCACTGGTTTAGGGAGGTACAACGAACCGGGCACGAGCCTATGCTCCAGCGTACCTGCCGCCCTGATTGCGGTTTTTAGACGTTTTTCGGCATCATCAAGGTGAATGCCACGACGGTTCCCACTCTCAGCCATATAAACTACACATTTCATAATAATAATAATAACTTATCACAGGCTGAACATAATTACACGTTTTTTGGATATAAGGCAACACTTTTCGTATCCATAAGTACTTAGTACGACCTAGCCTTAGATATCAAATGCTTGGCGTCAGCAAGGGCATGCGGCAGTAAACCCATAGCTTCTAATGTAACCATGCCAACGGTGTGTAAAATTCACCGAAGGCAGCTGACCTCAAAACGATGGGAATAGGAGATGAAGAAGAAGCGTTTCATTATCTTGATCACTGATTCATTATCTTGATGTTGTATTATAAACTGTTTAAATATGCATCCTATCACAAGTAAAAAATTTTCACATCTTTCAATCTCCACATCACGCAATGTCTCTCTTTTTCGGGTTGTATTGCTGATTATCTTCGCTTACTTAGGATACATTCGATCTGCATCAACTATTCTGACTCTATATGTTACCAGTTACTTACGCCATACACCAAATTTTGTCGGTCATTTAGAGAAGAGTTTGTCATATGTATCTATACTCGTGTCATTTACGGTATAGAACAGTCGGCTGGAGACACGTGGTATTAGTTCAAACTGTTTTTTGAGAACGATGTTTCACTAACGTATTCAGCTTTGGTACCCGTCATCACACCGCCTTCAATATTTCCGCCTTGTTTTTGTCTTGTTATATTCGGCAGCCGCGCAGGCCGGAGAGAAATAATTGGAGAGCCACATGTGTCGCAATGCGTCTGCAGTCCCCAATGCTTGCAGTCAAACTCAGTTTCAGAAATATCAAAATATTCCCGCTACTTTATTCAGTAGAATAACAATATACTTTCTATTAGCACTTGAAGTTTAAAAACGTAGTATCTGCGATAAGAAGTAATATTCTATAACAGAACCATAAGCTGCAACTTGTTATGAACGAAACATCGCAACATTATGTCAGCAGTTAATTTAATGTGCCTTCTTTTTCTTTATCTCTGTCCTACATATCATTCCCTAGATGCCCTCCTAAGTCACTAAGTACATTTTTTTTCTTAAATCCCTGCCCTAGTATCTTGTTACCTAAAGTAGGCCCTTAGTTTCTACAATCTGTTAAATTTCCCATTTCCCTGTTAATCTAGTTAACTTGATCTAGATAGTAATTTTAATGGACTTAACACTCTTAAAGAATTATAACAATTAATCTCATATCAACACTGGCATTGTGACACCCAAAACAGTGAATGTCTGGCTACTTTCACGACAACCAAACAATAACTGTCCATACAAGATTATTTTTACCTGTCATTTCTCATCGCGGATTAGTTTTTCTGCGCCATTGCTGATCTATTTGACACGAAGGTGACTTGTCGATCATCCAGCGTGGTCGGACAGCCTCAAGTTCAACTACGAGTCCCGTTCTTCTCTGGCGGGAGGAGGGGGGGAGGGGCGGATCCTTCCACTTACAATTAGCAGATAAGCGTTGTCACCTTTTGTTTACGAGCATTTGATATAAAGATGACTTTTGACATTAAGTGTACGAGAATTAATAGGCATACTAATCTGTGCGTTCCAAATATGAAGCTACAATAAAACACCTACATTTTAAGTCACTTTTCCTGCAGGTCCATCAGGTCTCAGCTCTGTCACGCCATGGTATTTACTAAAACATCATTAAACCTTCGAGCTATGTACTGAGCACCACCTATTTTCCATACGAATAAAAAAATTCTGAAAAACTGGTGGATGCTGAGTTACGCTCAACACTGTCGCCGATTCTTGTTGATTTACCCATGAAAAGCTGTGAGTAGGAAGCATTAAGAAATTCCCTCAGATTCCGCTTTTTCGACAATACATAATTAATTTGGTCCAAAGAAGAAAACAGTCTCAGTGAGTTCCTCGCATTTCGCAACGGTAGCGTTCATTCTGTTTCCAGTAAACAACGGTTTTGTAATTTACCTACATATCCTTCATCAACAAACAAGTTCTTTACCGTTCGAGCTTTTTCTCTGGCAAGAATAAAAAGGTTCAGAGCACTATCACGATCTTGAATACTTTCACTATGTACTTCAGCGGTAATTACCCTGCACATGCATATGAAATATTGACGAAAATTAGGGGGTTGGGGTAACGGGGGAGAACAGTTGGATGTTTAAAACCAAATGTAAACAGCATTTTTCTCCTTGTTTTGAAGTATACAAATGCAAAGTTCCATTAAAATCAGATAAAAACTTTGAGTTTCAATAAAGATCGCTGAAAATTAATAGAGGAGGGGTACAGGGTGAGAGGGTGAGATTGGGATTCGGCAAACTGAATTTAAACACTATTTTTCTGTTTGTTTTAAAGTATACGTTTGCAAAATCGGATGGGAAATGTTGCTTCGTATAAATAACATTGACAATAATGAAGTGGTGGAAAATGGGAAAGTGACTGGGTTTTCGTAAAACTACACTATTTTTCTATTTTTTTTAAGTGTACATGTGCAAAGTTCCATCAAAATCGGATCAGAAGTCTGTGTTTGTGTAAAAATTAAGGAGGTGGGAATGGGGAGAGGGGTTGTATTTTTTGAACCCATGTGTAGACAGTATTTTTCTGTTTGTTTTAAATTATATGTGTGCAAATTTCCACCAAAATCGGATAAAATCTATGTTTTTTAAATTATGGGTTGTAAGGGGGGAAAGGGGGTGGTTTTGGGGTGGAAAAGGGGAGAGGGATTGGGTTTTTGTAAAAATAATGTATACAGTATTTTTATATTTTTTTAAAAGTATATGTGCATAAAATTCCATTGAAATCGGATAAAAAGTGTGGGTTTGTGTAAAAATTAAGGGAGTGGGAATGGAGAGAAGGGTTGTGTTTTTGGTACCCATATGTAGGCAGCATTTTTTCTGTTTGTTCTAAAGTATAGATGTGCAAATTTCCGTAGAAATCGGATAAAATCTGTAGTTTTCTTTAATTAGGAGCGTTATGGGGAGGAGGGGGTGGTTTTTTTGCAAATTTTATTTTTAGGAACTTTCTCCAACACGCACTCGACAACTTACCAAAGTTTCACCGTAATCGGATGAACGGTTTAGGAGCTCATAGAGTACTTTCATACACACGTACAAACAAACGTACATTGATTTTTATACTAGTATATAAAATTAAAATAACAATTATTTGTTTTTGAAATTACCAATTAACGTTTAATTTATGTACTTTCCACCCTGCAGCAGCATATGGAAGTATATTTTTTCGTCAACGTGTGATTTTTATAAACCGTAACTTTTTATTTTCTAGGCACAAATCACATCACATTTCACCAGAGGAATAACAGTGGACAAAGGTAACGGTTCTTTAAAAGATGTTATATTCTGGCTCGTGTCACAAAACTTGAATTTTGCTGTCTTTTCCTGACGATTTACTTAAAGTCGAAAACAGAGAACGTGATAGATAGTCGTGCATGTTTTTAAACTGAAAGATTTAGGTAATTGGTATCATTTATTTCCACGTTTAAGTATAAGAAGTTATGACAAATTAATAAGATACAATAAATTAACCACTTATGTATGTATACAAAATTAAATTTGAGGGATAAAAACAGACAAGTGGCATAAAACTCAAATCCATAACGAAGATGCAAATATTAAGAAACGCATATAAAGCAATGAGCTACGTTTTACTCTTTTCAATAGTCTATTAGTCAGGAACCCATAATGAAATTAGAAATCATATGCAAGTTTCCATTTTCCATTGACTGAAAAGATTCCGTTGCTAAGTATTTGGATAGGGTGCATTGTTTCTACGCTTTCTGAACTCTGATACAATAAATATGACAAAGTGAATCAAGCAGCCGTTTTCTGAAAAGTAAGTAAATAGACCTGGAAATTGACTGAGTTTTAATAAATAATGTTGCCTTTAAAGATTTATAAAAAAAAGTAAAATAAATGAATCATTTAATGCATCTGCTTTTGCAATGAGATATTCATGCCTGAAGAAATTTTTTGATTATATTTGTAACATTATAGTTTTCGTATCCTTGTACTTCGCATACTTACTGTCCAGAATCGTTTCATACGGTGTTGGCGTATATATTTTCATATTTCCGTATGAAAATACCATACGCAAAAATCATCTGCAATGTAATAATTTTTTAATGATGAAAACATAAAAATATTTTTTTCTTGCAACATATATATATCCTTTCTGGAAATTGTCGCTAACGAATTGTTTTGCTGTGTCACATTGTTATTAACAACACATTCCAATTTCTGACTCTTTCTATAAATTATTAAGACCAGTGCGAAGCAATATGTTGCCCAAAGAAAATAATTAATCATTAGTCACTGCTATCCAGTTGATTTAATACTTTATGAACGAATACTTACTCAATCGAAGTATAGCCCTACTTTAGAGCATAGCTACTACGCCTCACAGGTAACGATTGTATTCTCAAATATACAAATCAAAGAAAAAAACTGGGTATCACGCGTTTTAACACCAATGACAGAGTATATTTAATTGGTTTTCGATGTATATTAGACAGTTAGGTAAAATATAATACCAGATTTGATCAGAGATATAATGAGCACGATATTGTATTATGTTCGATTAAAGGTATCGGTACCACAGATAATCTAAAAATTCCATAAAACAGCATAATCTATGCATCTTTAAACTTTTATTTTCTTACATAGCTTATGAAGAAGAACATATATTTCACATCAGATGTTTACCACAACCATCTATTTAGGTAGCATTTGACATTAAGCAGATAGCATGAGTAATTTATTTTTAAAAAATATTTTAATTTGTTCTCACGAGCCCCTTGTTACTGGAAACATTAATTCATGTGGATAAATGTAGTTCCACTTTTATGTTGCTTGGACCACGTTTGAAATTAACACTATGCAGCATAACATAAGTTGTTAAGATTTGTTTTACTTTGGATTCACTGACGAAGTACTACTTGCCTTATAATTTCAGACACATGTTATTAATTCCAAATATATCGCGATGCAAACTAAAATCAAAATATGTACAAAATTACAAAATCAGTCATATGAGTATTATTTAATAATAGGTGTATTTAGTTAAGAAAGTGGGAAGAAATAAATTGCCAAAACACTGATAGACAAGTAGGTTTCGTTTAAGTCAATAAAGTAATTATAAGTTTCTTTCTTTTTATTTGTAATCGTTCAGTTCAGATATTTTCGTTACATTTTCTGATTGCTGCTATACTACGCTAAGAAATATGGGTCACCTGGATGTATTAACGCGCGTGCGATGGATTTTTTCTTTTAGAATAGAAATATTAGCATTCGTCGTTACAGCAGATTATATGAGTTATTTAACATTTTTTTAAAATAATTTAAGATGCTTCCATGTGAGCCATGTTATATAAATTATTACTTGAAAATAGTTCCACACTGATCGCGATCTATGCGTCCGAGACAACAATTAAAACTAAGATTATGCGGTATAACGAAATTTGATAAGATTTATTTTTAATTTCCTGGCGCCATATTAATAAGGCCATTATTTCAGCTGCATGTATATAGTTCCAGCTGGGTCAACCGATGAAAAGTTTTAATATCGATCTTAACCATGGGTAATTAAAAAGAAAGGTGTAAGAACCCGTGACGATTTATATCGCGATGCATGATGTCACTAACATACGATATAGTGAATTATTAATTCGTGTGTTATTGAACCTCTGATTTACTAGCAGTAATATCAGCGGATTTTGTGGTTAGGTTGAAATGTAGCCTGTACCAGAATGACAACTGAAACTTTTTGCTACAGGAAACGCATTGAGGGTTATTTAACAACAATTCTGTTTAGATAAACAGTAACGAAGAAATGATTTGCCAGAACAATCGGTTCGACCCGCTATTTTAACGGGTTTAGAGGCCAGTGATTTACATAAATGGAATAAAATATCCCAAACAGTATTGGAACAGAATACGTATTGCGCAAACGTGAACCGTAGCATGAAGCATAGTTAACACTTTCAGTCTTGCGAACGTAATTATTCCATAGCGTGCCTGATAAATCACGCACAACAAGGCCAAATATTGCGTTGTTTGCGAAAGCAAGTTGATTGAAAACGTCCGTATTTGAGACATAATTGACAAATATTCCGATCCTCTATCGCACACAGATTATGAGGAAAATTCTCTTTCGTTGAAAGTGAAATTGCATTCGATATCAATTACACAATTTATTAATTGATTAATGTTCATGTTTGTTCATCTTAAATTTTCATTATAAACTGGCAGGAAACTGATCACTAGAGTAATAAATATGCTTGCTAGATCTTTGTGTTTTCGACTCATTTATAGCTTTCTCCAAGCGAAAAAAAAAAAGAATTAGGTGTAAACAGATAAAAGGTATTTTATTGGTGGAATAGGAATGAAATGATATTTGAGGTTAAGTCACCCCAGGATATAACTTCTACATCTCAGCACGGGCCTGGCATTCAGGAAGCTGCAGGTTCGATCTCCGGTTGAACCATCCAGATTTGGATTTTCATGGTTTTACCAAATCACTCCAGACGAATGCCGCGTTGGTTTCTTCTAAATTTCATAGTAGAATTTCTTTCTGATCCTTGTCCACAGTACTTCCCCGGCTCTAATAAATGAGACATCAACGAGTAGTAAAGCTATAAATAAAGAGTCTACTTTTCACAAGAATTGTGTTTACCATGTTCTAGCATTACATATATGCCAGCGCGATAATGCTCTACAAAAATTAAATTACGCTATTGGCTTCATGTATTTCTACGAGACTCAAGTAAAATTAGACAACTTTATTTGATCCTATGTAAGAGCAATTTTATTAAAATAAAATGCAGCAATACACAAGTTGACGGCAAATATTATCCCATCAGGTGTAATATTACCCCAGAAAACCAGTTATTGGCTGGAGAAACTTCCTTTGTAGTGGGCAATGTTAGCATTAACATGTTGTACCAATTATGATGGACCACGTCCGTATATGTGCTGACTACAAGTAAAACAGGTGTACTTGCCCCCACCAAGTGCCTCGTAGCAGCAGTTGGCGTGGTCCTATGGTATCATTGTTCCCATCAGGGCACTGAATGGATTAATCTCGTGACAAGTTCTGTCCTATTGCTGCCAACTGCAGTGTCACGAACTTCCATCAAACTTGACAGAAAATACTGACAATTACTGCAAGTCAGAATCAAAGGTCCAACAGATTACCGGACACTTAAATAAAAAATCTTTCTTCTCTCGCGCCAGTAGTCAACTCTGACTAGTGGCGTATATCTGCCGGGGGTTGAACGTTATCCAATACTGCCGTCTTCGAAGCTGCTTCTTGCTTGCTGTTGGCCATGAGGATCGAAGAAAAACTAAAGTTTAGTTTATAAGAGTGGAGGCTTTCTCGGCGTTGTATGAGGATTAAATTTTCTTGGGAAACTTGCCAAGTGAGAACGTTTATACAGGGTGTTACAAAAAGGTACGGCCAAACTTTCAGGAAACATTCCTCACACACAAACAAAGAAAATATGTTATATGGACATGTGTCCGGAAACGCTTACTTTCCATGTTAGAGCTCATTTTATTACTTCTCTTCAAATCACATTAAACATGGAATGGAAACACACAGCAACAGAACGTACCAGCGTGACTTCAAACACTTTGTTACAGGAAATGTTCAAAATGTCCTCCGTTAGCGAGGATACATGCATCCACCCTCCGTCGCATGGTATCCCTGATGCGCTGATGCAGCCCTGGAGAATGGCGTATTGTATCACAGCCGTCCACAATACGAGCACGAAGAGTCTCTACATTTGGTATCGGGGTTGCGTAGACAAGGGCTTTCAAATACCCCCATAAATGGAAGTCAAGAGGGTTGAGGTCAGGAGAGCGTACTAACATACTAACTAAACTAAAATGAGCTCTAACATGGAAAGTAAGCGTTTCCGGACACATGTCCACATAACATATTTTCTTTGTTTGTGTGTGAGGAATGTTTCCTGAAAGTTTGGCCGTACCTTTTTGTAACACCCTGTATAACACGACGTTTTGGCGGTCATATTTTTCTGCCTCCATTTTCAAGTGACTGCTGCCGGCAGTGCTGCCAACCTCTTGGCTTTAGCTATGCGTAGATGGCTGCTAAAATTTCCGTAGATTGGGTTCAAAAATCCGGGGACTCGCCAAATGATAGACAAAAACAATTATTGAAGAGAGAGCCAAAATTAAAAATAATTTATTT
This sequence comes from Vandiemenella viatica, assembly GCA_031002005.1. NCBI lineage: Eukaryota > Metazoa > Arthropoda > Insecta > Orthoptera > Morabidae > Vandiemenella > Vandiemenella viatica. The sequence continues at coordinate 270,466,347 of JARYHS010013630.1, forward strand.
CCAGGTCTTTAAAATTCGAAATACAAAATAATATTCTACATTGAGAGTGTGAAATATGTCTGAACATGCTTTTATACATCGTCACTTTCATCTCTGCTGCTGCTGTGCCTATTTGGGGGGGGGGGGGGGGGACTATTCATTTCATTTGTTTACATTGAATCCGCCCCATCTTCTGTAACAGGAAATATTGAAAATGGCGACAGCTTTGATTCTCGGATATTGGTTAAGCCTTCTCGGAAGGCACTGCTTTGTAAGCCGTGCAACGACCGTGTCACCGTGCATAAAGAGTGCGCCGATAGTTCTGTATTGCGGTCTTTAAAAATCTATAGAATCTATAGTCAAACAAAATATGAGCTTTATATCAATCGTTGGCTCACGCAAGGAAACGATTCACAATTACTGACAATTCTGTAATGCATTAACAAAACATCAATATAAGGAAAAATCAACAAACAGTAAAAAGTAGCAAAAAACAGTAGATATTTTAACAAAATCCCAAAATCTCAACTTTTTATAAAAAAATCCCTAGAATTGGCAGCACTGGCTGCCTGTGTGAGATGGGATTCCTTATATAACACGCCGAAACGCTAAATACTGGTGTGATTGTTGGCTTTGGGTATTGGCGTTGATTGTTGGTGGAGCATATCTAGGGAGGCTATTAACTATTACATCGTTCTCAAAATACCGTTTTACTGGCATCTTGAGCTGAAGTTGCTCCTGCATTTGACAGAAAAGTGCCCTCACTATCCACCCTCCGAATATCGAGGGTTTGAGGTTGAACCGCTTCCCCCCAGAATTCTCTCTTACACTGTGATTTATTTATCCTCTTCTGTTGGAGTTGCATCACTCTAGCCTTTCTTAATCTTGATGGATATTCTGCGGTCCACTTTTTTCCTTAGAAATACTTGGTCGCACTTCACGATGGACTGTTAATGAATGAGTCCCTACGGTCGCGGTGGAGTTGTCCCTCAGCTACCTGTGCGGAAATCTCACTGTTCCGCAATCCAATCGCCTTGTGTTTACGGCTGAACAGGCCACCCAGGTAACTCTCGCACTACGGATATACCCTTCACTTGACGAGCTAATATGTAATGTAAAACTTATCCTTTCTACTCTGTGCAGTGTGTATTTGTAGCCCCACACACGTGTCGAAATATTACAATGATATCAGCTCATTATGGCGTATGTTCATCATTAATTTTCCTTTTGATACTATTCATATAACAATTATAAATCCCGACCCATAATAATAAGAAAAACAGTGCATGTTATGTTATATTCTAATTTTATTTGAATTTACTTAAACCTCAGGATCATTTTTTTCACAAAACTAAATTTTTACAAATTAACATAATTCTAGCACACATTTCGAAAGGTGTAACGCAAGAAGAAAAATTGACACACTACATAATGAAGCGAACTAATTTAACCATTTCTAATAATTCTTTAACAGATGAGAGAACGCGTGAAGTACAATAAAAAATAAATGACATTAAAACTATGAAAACACATCTGTTTCTAAGAGTAACGTATGTGATAGGGGAGAAAGACAACTGTCCTACGTAAATTTGCTCTCTTAAAGTTTAAGCAGAGTGGGATGGTTATAATACTCGCAGCATGGACATCAAATACAGGACCAGAAATTAAAGCAACCAAGAGTTACTATATTGGTCTGTCCAGAATGCGGTTAAACACATTCAGTAATATGTACAGTACCACAAAGGAAAAGTGTTACGGCCAGAACCATGGCAATAAATTAGCAGTTTGAATCCGGCCGCGGACATGGATACTGTGTGTGTCTGTGAGAATGTCCTGTCCGTCCTGTGGTGTCTACACTTAGTAATCATAACATACTGGAGAAACTATATCACTGGATGAGATATCATAAACACATCGAGCTGGCTGAATGGCTTAGTTGCCGAAAGCCATAAAAAAAAAAAAAAAAAATAGCAGTTGGGATCAGGCGTAAGGAAGTGGGAAGTTTTGATCTATGGGCAAATATGCCAGAGAACAGTGCAAGATATCAAAGAAGGTGATGATTAATGTATACAAACATACGAGAAATGGCAAGAAAACTGTAAAGTACATGAAAGTTCCATCGCAAATAATTATAATAATGGTAGCTATTTTTGTGAAGATGTGTCTCGCATCTGTCAAATTACTTTTCCTTAACCTGCCTTTTCAATGATTGTATACATAAATTCCAATTCTTAAACCAGGCACACACCGCTGCTGCACACCGATGCTGTAAGCTGTCTATTGCGATTCAATAGCTTCGTCCTTAAATCTTTAAATTTCCGATAATTCTTCTGGTTATTAAAAATATGAGATTGGTGATAGGAAGCTGTTAGCAAATGGGTAATTCCTTCATGATCGGAAGGCAAAATAATTTGATGCTGCGAGAGTATGCAAGGAATTTATATTAAAAAAATAAATTAAATCATTCCATAGATATCGCTATATACATCCGTTCGTAAATTAATAATAATATTAATTCTGTGTTGGTATAAAGTAATCATAACAGCCAATCGCAACATTTTCATTTGCGTAGAAGTTGAAAGTCAGCATTCTCTCTCTGTCTTGACTTCCCGCAATGTAAACATTTTCAGACGGTTATAGACTGACTTTTAATTGCCAAATCATCCATAATAATATAATTTAACTGGAAGAATCTTTAGCAGTAAAGAAAGGAAATTAAACATTTAAAATGCACCAACATTTCTTGTTTTCGAATGAGTAACATTGAATTTTTTCTTTGATGGGGATGTAAAACTGCATGCAACATATTATGTGCTAGTTATTAATTCAATATGGTATTAATATTTGAGCGACACCGCAAAGTTAATTCGCTTTGCAGACCTTAATATGTTAATTATTTTAAATGATTAATCACAATAAATTAATTCACAGTTTTACTTAGCTCAGTAATTTATTTAAAAAAATTTCACAGTAAAAGTGGATGGTTTATTATTCTTTAAATCTAAATCAACTTTCACAGTCAGAGATAACGAAATAAGTCTCTCGTAGGCATTGATTAAAAGGGCGCATTTTACAGGTGACTGAGTTGTTTGGTGCAGACTAGTGATGTAACGGAGCTCCGCATCCGCAAGTGCGAAACTTCGGCATGACTTTCTTCTTCCGTATCAACAGCTTTTAATGTGGAAGTATAGCTGATGTTTTGTAGTCTTTTCTCTTTGTACGAGAATCGCTCTATCGTCGCTTAGCTAGTAAAAACGTGATTGTTTCCTTCCTTACGATACTTTAATAGAGGTAACAATGAACTGAACGCTGTTATTACCTAAGCACGAATTTACAAGTTCGAACTTGCGTATAAAGTAAAGCGGCCTATACAAGGTCCAACTTGTGAGACCTCCGTGTATAACTACCGTAGGTTGCGCTCACGCATTCACGCTGCTAGAAGCGGCCCAAATAGTCCTTTCCACTCGTACTTTCTAGCTGTGCAGCGCACCAGTGTCTTTATCGCACACTCCTACAATCAAGACCCAACGTCATAAGTTGCTGGGCGACAAGATCCCCTGTTGGTTGTTTGCGAGTCCAACAAGATTCTACACGACGTGCATGTAATTCTGCAACATCTTTCATGGTCCAACAAGAGTCCTACATCAGAAAATCGGATCATCGTAAGTCCTACAAATTGGACAGTGAATGTGTCGCTAGAGCGGACGAAATGTGGGTGGTGGGCAAACGAGCCGCGAACTCCACAAAGTTCATATGACAATGACTGTTTTGTTGACACGTAGTTATGTACTTCTAAATCATTCAACGTTTTTTGCTGTTGAAAGAAGAGGAAGACATATAATATAACAGTGTTAGATGGAAATAGACTTTGTTTGTGCAAAATGTATAATTTTTTTATTAAAATTTACTTATTTGATTTTAGTTTTTTTGATAAAATATTAAAATATAAATAATTATAAACTTATTTTTCCACATTGCGGAAGTGGCATCCACTTCCGCAAAACACTTAACATCTGCATCTGCATTTGCATCCTCTAAGATGTCCTTCGTTACAATCTTGTTGCATACCACATATATATGATGTGATGGTGCTGGGAGAAAAATTGTATGCCCATATTGTAGACATTTGCGGCGTTAGCATTGTTGAACTCCAGCGTAACCTCACAGCTGAATCTCCTGCATGTTTGTTGGGACTGTGGAGTAACATCAGAGCATAAGCCAGTGTGTTTATAAAGCCTTGGATACACTAGGGGACAAATGGAGCGACATGCCGCGCGGCATGTCGCTGGACAACACCCGGGAACACTGCCGCGAAACATTTAGCAGACACACTAGTCACATGTTTCAGAAATGTTGCCGGAGGAGGTTGCGTTGGTTAGTGCTGTGTACATACTTATATCAAGTAGTTCAGTTACGCGTGTTCGATACGCATATAACAGAATTATTAATATTAAATCCAGTATGTTAAGAAAACAGAAAGAGGCTCGAATGAGAAATTTTGTATCCGATTAAAAACAAATTTATATTTTAAATATTTAAAGATTGCGTCTTATTATAAATGTGCCTATTTTTCTCAACAAACTAAAAACACGGATTTTGATGATAGTTCTTGAGGTTTAAATATTAAAATTCTCATGATTTTATTTAATATTTTTTATGAAAAACTACGCGAGCCACCACAAAACCATGCTTTTAACTAGTTTTAAATTGCCAGTCGCCTACTGTCCGCCCCTCGCGAGGGTGTCCCGGCCTCTCACCCTGTCACACCTAGGCGATACTTCCTGCCGCCTCACAGCTGCGATCTTAGACAGCTGACAGGCGTCCACAAAATCAGTATACATTCTTAGACAATATACTTTTGCGTAGAGCGAGGAAACTTACAAACTATTATGTTCATTATTATTTATGCTGTTTCAGGATCCAGCTACTGCAAATGAATGGAAGGAAAAGGCTTGTGACTATGAAATATTTTGGAAATTCCACACATTGCCTTGGATCTATTGATGGCAAACACGTTTTGATTCAGGTTCCTTCCAATTCCGGCAGCGACTATTATAACTACAACGAACAATTTAGTATTGTCCTATTGGCTATTGTGTATGCCGGTTATAATTTTATGTATGCAAATTGTGGTGCAAAAGGAAAATCTTCTGACAGTGGAGTGTTCCAAGAAACTGGTTTTTAATATAGCTCTGACTGCTAATCATCTTAACTGGCCAGATCCAGAGCCAATACGATAAAGTGGACCAAATATGCCTTTCGTGTCGGTAGGAGACAGTGCTTTTGCATTGATCGAATATATGATGATGCAATCACGACGTGGGTACTACAAAGCGCATTTTCAACTACAGACTATCAAGAGCAAGAAGAGTTGTAGAAAATGTGTTTGGAATCTTATGTGTCGTATTTCGTATATTCCATACACCAATAGCCCTCCAGCCTGCAAATGCTGATGTACTTGTAATGGCATGTATAAACCTACATAATTTTTTACGGCGCAATAGTCAGTCCAAATCAATGTACACCCCACATGGAACCTTTAACTCTGAAAATATGGATCACGAAATTGTGGAAGGATCATGGCGCAGAGAAATTGGATGTCATAATATGTTGATGCTAGAGGAAGACGTTATTCTGAATCTGTTATGGAAATAAGAAACAATTTTTCTGAATATTTTGTAAAATAACAAGGAAGTGTTTCCTGGCAGAATAATTTTTAAACATAATTATGAGATAGAAAAAAAGATCCACCGTACCAGTAGAATCAGATAATCACGGTTTTGAAGTGTCCCACAACAACCCATAATTCTAGTACAACTCGATTAGGTGAAGCACCATTTAGTTTTCCCACAGCACTGACATGGTAAGCTGCGCATACGACTACACTCGGGTACAAATGTCGCGGGACTGACGCAATGTTTTCGCTCTGGAAGCGGCAACACACAACATGCCCCGCGGCACGTAAATGTCGCGCAAATTGTTGCACACAACATTGTGGGACAGCGGGGGACGTTGCAGCGCCACCCAGACTCAGTGTTGCGCGTCAGATTTGTCCCCTAGTGTATCCGGGCCTTAAACCTTCGCCATTCGTAAACCACAATTCTAAAAAGTCCTCTCCACTCAGCTCTCCGGGGGATCTTGCATGTGCCAATCCCGTGGTGCTCCGAGGTAACTTCTCGCCCGTAACCCTCATGTAACAAATTACAAACATATTAGCTCTTTCCAGATTGACAATTCAGTGGCGAAAAGAGGAATAATCACGTTCTTCTTCGCAAATTTCATGTTCTGAGAAGACTTGCACATCTACGTAACGCGGTATTTCTCTTCGTACGGATCCGTCGGATGTACGCACGTTCCCTTAAAAGCCCTTTCATTACAGAGACACGAAGTCAGTACAATAGCTTTACATCGGCCCTATCCTAGCACTCTGAAAGCTGTCCTTTTGCTGCTTTCACAGTCCTCTGGCATTGTGTCTGTGCTCGACCTAATACTCTTATGATGAATAGACGACCAGGGGAGACCCTCACTTCAAAGCTGCGATTCCGTATCGCCTAGTTCAGAATCTGGCGCATTCCCCGAGACCGCTCTGTGGCGAACAGCCGTATGCTGCTGACCCGACAGACTTCGCAATACGTGCCGGACTAGCCACCTGTGAGTAAATCTGCCGATGACAGGACACCACATGCGTTTTAAAAGAAGTTCTTTGGTTCTAATTTACGATTCTGCTTAGCATCTAAAAGCTTACATCAGTAAAAACAATTTAACTAACTCCTATATCACTAAAACATTAAAAAGGTATACCTTGGTCAACATATTTCTCTACTTTTACTCTTTTATTGTTTGAAAGAAAATCTCATTTTATCTTGTAATTAATGTGTTTGTGATCAAGCGTTTATTTCATAACTAACTTTAACCTGTGAGTTGATTCACGTGTACTGTTCTTGTATGGACCGCTCTGTTAAACAAATGATTTGTGTAAGGACAATGTACAAACTTTAGCTCAGCTACAGCACTATGTGTAAAGCAACAGTAGGTTCACAACAGTTCATATTTAGCGGTCGGAACTGAAATAAAAAATAGGAAAAAACACTTTGAAAGAAATGTTTGCACATTTCCTACCTGGAATCAAAACAAGCATAATTGTAGGGTTGACAACGCTACAGGAAACGAATTTCAGTTGTTAAAAAAATCGTTTAGTGGTCAACGAATTAGGCAAGGAGCGCCTCACTGCGATTTGTTGATCGACCTGGTGAAGTAGACCTCTTAGGAACCTGTACTCTTTTAATCTTAAAATTGTTAGGGATGGGGAGTTTAGGCTCAAACCTAGTCAGATTCCTCTGCATCGATTCTGTTGCACAAGTCATAGAAATTTGGAAGAAAAATAATCTGAGTCCTACTTTAAGAGTAATTCGCTGCACTTGGAGCCCATCTGCGAAATTCTATCACGTAATTCCTAGAATCATTTCCACCTAGCCTGATTTTTTAAGTATATCCCACCTCATTTACATCTAATGGGGCCAAAATACTCTCGTTGGTGGCAGAAGCTTTCTTGATATTCGCAGCCTTTCACAGACCTTAAGAGTTTTCTTCATGTTTCAAACAGAAAAGACGATACTCGCAAGTACGTATTTAAAATCATAATGAATAAGTCACGAGTGTGGAGACAGTAACGTCTAGGGTCTTTTCTTAAAGCCAATAGAAAGAGCTGTTATATCAGTCTTTAGACAGCAATCACCCTAACCCACTCTTCGTTGATGCAGGTTAATTGGTCTTTGAATAATTTTAATTTAATTCGGTGTAACATGACGCTACATTACACTTTGTAATAAACAATCGCGACAAAATCTGCGACTGACACAATCAACTTACGTATGACGACAGGCAGTAAGCCAATTTTAAATTAATATTTCATTTCTTGGCACTATGTAACAATCAAATTTTTTGGACACATTTTCTATATTTCTAAGCTTCCATACTTATTATCATGATGATCAATACTATTTTACTACTGGTACCCTTGCCTGTACAATGTTTGAAGCACCTGGAAAATTTGTCGAATAGGTTTTGCGTGAATCATGGTGACAGAAAAAAAAATAGTAATTTCTCTTTAAAAAAGTGGTCTGTTAACAACAGTATCTCAAACTCCTAAACAATCGTCAATGCAAAGACTTTCACTGTTTTCCTATATGAAAACTTTTATTTCTTTACAATAGTCTTGCAAGTATCTTCACAAAATTTCACTGTAACTTTTGCTACCTTTGGCACCTGGTTCATGTTACCCCTGAAAAGAATAAGATCTGTTCTGCTAATGACATACTTTTACTGACTTTAAATTCTCTTGTAGCGGCCAAAAGGCCTTATTCAAGATGTCATGCTGAAACTAATTGAATCCACTGTCGTTTCGTGTATGAACTTCTGGTCCATCTTCGTAAATTCGTCACTTACAATCTTTATAAATTTGCTATTTTGGGGATCAAGATCAGTAAAGATTGTATATGAATTACGCTTTTCATATATTGCATACCAAGTAATAATTAGAACACCGTATTCCGGCAACCATTTTTAATTGAAACTTTTCTATCCTAACGGCGTATCCTACTTGCACAATTTTTGAATGTTAGATTCTTTTTAATATTCTAGAGTAAAAATCGATGTAGACATTTCCAGTGAAGGTAATTTACAAATTACTTAATGACAGATGTATGAGATATGTTTCAGGTAAATTATAAAATACACTGATGACAGGTTCTGTATATTTTTATTACTATAGAAATATGATTGATTAGTTCTACTTGCGCTTCAAGATTAAAAGTTATAGGATTTTCTCTTAGAATTTTCTGTGCTACACTCGGATACAGAAACCATCTTCAATTCTTATGAAGAAACACATAACCCTTCAGTCAGGTGATGGTGTTATTCAAGTTCACCCTGACGGACAATAATTTTTTTCCAATATTCTCTGTTTAAAATTTTCAATAGGTTTCAGTTTAGCGCAACAAGAACTCTCTGAATAATTTTTGATACGTGAAAAAAACTTTGTCGCTGTATTTATGCCTGCAGTGTTTATTATGTAAGCCATTTCGTCAACGAATTAATCTTCTTAATGTATTACGTTAATGACCTTACAACGTTGTTATAAAAAATTATTGTATACATAAATCGTCAAACTTGCGATGTTATTATAACAGTTAAATATTTATCACTCTAAAAACTCTATACATGGTCTTTTGTCCTTCTGAAAAGAACAAAAATTGTACGAAACGATAATTCGTTACGACAGATTGTTACCTCTTTATACTCTAGCAGCCCTGCAGTAGCAGCAAGCGAAAGAATGTTCTTTGCTGATATACGGGTGAACTATACGGCGTAGATCCCAAACGTAAAGCCAATGCTCGCACCTCCAGAATTTATTTGTGACATACGTGAACGGAAATCGAAGGAACGTTGGTGTGGCAACCCTATTGCATCCGCTAGGGTGTGGGGTGACTTGTTTATCAGGACCTCGCTACCTGTTCTCTCTTGTGCACGGAAGCCGTTCGCTGTCAGGGGTGAAGATTTCCGGCTTTCAACAAACAGCATCGAGGTAGAAAATATCCATGAAAGTTCTGCGCCTTGCCAATTTTTCCTATGAAAGCAGGAGATGTGAACTACTAACGCGGAGTCTGCAAAAAAGGAATATTTTGCAAGGTGCTCTCGTGGACTAGTGTAAGCTGCATCTTCTAACAAAGAACTTAACATGTGACTGTGGAAACTAACAAATATTTAATATTTAATTAAATTGCGATAAAGCGCACGCCCCGGTGGCAATTTCTCTACACTCCCATCTTCTCCCTTTTCGCCACCCACCTACAATTGCTCTCTGCATATTTTAGCTTTAAATTCCTTTTTGGTAAATTGTTAATCATTTCTCTTGCTTGGTAACTTATTACAATCCCTGACACCCTTACCCAAATAAGAGAATCTTCCTGCACCCTTGTGCCTGAAATCGAGTGCCAGCTTGTGGTCATGGTCATCTTTTCCCTTCCATACATTACTTTTCATTCTTACACCAATATGTTTCCATGCCTCATCACCAATATGGGACTTGTACACTAACATGACCCTCTTCACCCTCCTCCTGTCTTCCAATAAATCCCATTCCAGCTCTTTTATCATATTTGTTACTGATTGCTTTCCGCGGTAATTTTCAGAAACAAATCTAGGAACCCTTTTTTGCACCCTCTCCAGCTCCTGTATTTGATACGCAAAATGTGGATCCCATACTACACTACCATATTCAAGCAATGGTCTGACCAAAGTTTTGTAACCAAATTCCTTTATTTCTCTCGTACATCCTCTCATCACTCTCTCCAACAAGTGCAGAATTTTGAAACCTTTTCCTACTACCTGTCCAATGTGTCCTGCCCAGTTAAGCTTGTTTTCAAATTTAATTCCAAGATATTTACATTTCCAGAATTCAACAAGCAATTCTTTCCCTACCTTATAGTCGTAATAAACCTTCAGTTTTTTATCTGCGTTCTAATAAGTTGACTCTTCTTCGCATTTACCTTCATTCCATGTTGACCAACCCAACTAGATATCCTGTCCAGATCACCCTGCAGCTGTTTACAGTCCTCTACCATTTTGATCCTTTTATATAGCATTATATCATCTGCAAACAATCTTATTTCTCATAGTAAACAACCAACACAATTATTTATTAGAATAATGAATAGCAATGGTCACAATACGCTACCCTGTGGCACTTCCATTTTTACTACCACTTCATTTGCTACTCCATTTCCTACCCTAACTTTCTATTTTCTACATTTTAAAAATTCTTCTAACCAGTAAATCACTTTCTCATCCACTCCAATAGTTTTTTAACCTTACTTACTACCATTTTATGGCTCACTCTGTCAAAGCCTTTGAAAGGTATAGTGCTACACTATCAATTTGGTCTCCCTTGTCTATTTCATCTTAAGTATCTTGCACATATCCCACCAACTGAGAATCGCATGAATATCCTTGCCTGAACCCATGTTGCCTACTTGAACCACTTACGCTCCTCTCTTATATTTCTCATGTGGTTGCATATCAATCTCTCCATTACTTTACCTACCACTGATGTCAAACATATCGACCTGTAATTTTCGACTCTATTTCTCACCCCTCCTTTATGTACCAGCACTACTATCGCACTTTTACAGTCCTGTGGTAAGCACAAGTATCCAGGCTCAATTTTAATAATATTTCAAGATAAGGAACAATGGCACATCCGGCTATCTTTCAGATGTCTGTAGTAATCATATTTACACCAGCCGCTTTATGTTTTTTTTTTCAGATTTCTTATTTCATTTATGATATCCTCAGGATGAATTTCAAATTTTTTGGTCTTTTCATTTCTAATTGTGTTGTTAAGCTCGTTCTCCGAGTTGGACCCTCCCGTTTCTGATTCATTATCTTTAATGCTCTCACTAAACCAGTTACTTAAAATTTCCGCATTTTTCAAATGCTCAGAAACTTCTTCTCCATCCTTATCTATAAGCGTCTCAACACACTCCCTTCCCCTCAGTTTTCTAACATAGCTATAGAAATTTCTAGATGCATTAGTCAATGGTCCCCCTGCACTGATAATACTCTTCATAAACCCATCTTTAGCCACCTTTTCTGTTATTATTAAGTCCTTGTTTATTTGTTTTAAACATTCCCTTCTACCACGTTATCTCTTAACTCTGTTATGTTCTCTTCTTACAAACCTCTTTAATCTCCTTACCTCCCTATTATAGAACACAGGTTCTCTATTTATCTTTATTTTCTGTTTTGGAATGATTTTTCTTCCCCCTTACTTATTATCTCCTTGAACTCTTCTCACCATTAGTCTACTGTACTCGTGCCTTATTTCCATTTACTGAAACGTTCTCTGAAATATCTCTTCAAATTCGAAATTTGTGCCTTTTGATAGTTGTACTTATTTCCCCCTACAAATTTGGCTGCTGGTTTACTGAATCCTCTAATATTTATTAGAACTGCTTCATGATCGCTTATTCCTTCGGTTACTTGAGACCCCTCAAGGTTGACATCGGGAATTATTAGGAATATATCTAAAATATTTTGTCCCCTAATGTTCTGCTCTAACACTTGTGTATATCCTCCTTCCCTTATTAGGGTATTCGCAAATCTCTATTACCTTTTGCTATTAATCTTATTTCCTACCCAGTTTACACCTGGAAAATTTAAATCCCCACCAATAATGATCATTCTATTCTCACCTTTGGAATCTAAGTATGAATTTAATTTCTCCCCAAGAGTCTCATCTTCATCTGTCATTCTTCCACTTCAGTAAGCAGCCAGCAACCTGGTTTTTCTTTTTTACTACCCCAGAAATATACCCCAAGTAACTCATGGTCACGATCTAAGAACACCAGTGAACTGTGGTAGTTTTTGTTAACTAGTATGAAAATTCCTCCACCAATAGCTCCTCTATCTCTGCGGAACAATCTGTAACCATCGGAAAAACCTAACTGTTTAGTACTTCGTCTTTTAATCAACTCTCTACCCCAATTATTACTTGTGGTTCGTCTATCTCTATTAAGTTTGCAAATTCGATTACTCTGTTCATTATACTTCTGCAGTTGACCAGTAACACCGTTATTACTGGCTTCATATTTTCAGCATTAACCTCCCCCTCCCCACTTCAACCCCAGTCAGTTATTGTTTCAGCAACTTCATATATTTATTTATCATCTGTGATTTTTGCCATCGTGGATCTACAATCAGTATTACATTGATCATCTGTTTCCTCCCCTTCAATAGCAGCCCATATCTTAAAAAAGGCACAGTCCTCACCACATCATCACTGGAAATGGGCTCCTTTACTGCTTTAGGTAACAACTCAGAAAGTACCCCCTTGACCCTATCATTTAGGTGTAGGCCATGCCTAATGAAACCCCACCTACCAATGGTGTTGACAGGCACAACTCCTAAGACAGAACTAATGCTTTTCCCAATTATCACTTCCGTTTTCACATTTACCCGCCTTACAGCATAGTTCAACTGTGGCCGGTCATGGCGACTTAAGACCTGCATGAGCTCCACCATGGTATGTTGCGCCTCCTTCACCACCTTCCTCAGGTCACTCTCAATACTCGCGTTTATATCAATACTATTCCCCGCACCTCCCCCTATCACTACTCTATCATATTTAGTGAAACTCCTACATAGTGAACCTATATCCTCTATTACCTGACCTAATGTTGGCTAGGTTAGAAAAAAACTTGTGACCTGGTGTCCTGTACCTAACTGATCCTGCAGAAGAGGGCCTACACCTCTCCCATGGCTACTACCTACCAGCAGAACCCTTTTTTTCCTATTCTTACCTTTCACGCCCTTATTCCTAAAGGCCTACTGCATCTTACCTACTCCTACATCTACATGAGGCTCTTCTCCTCCTGACTCTGGCAACAGGTCAAACCATTGTTCCACACAAGTTATGTTATAAAGTGTCTGGCTTCTTCGTCCTATTAACCATATTTCTTCTACGACCTATTACCAGCTTCCAACCACCCTTCTCAACTTCCTCCAACCCACTAGCTCTAATTTCTGCCTCTATAGCTAGGCTTGCCAGACGTCCCGGTTTGACCGGGACAGTCCCGGTTTTTAGACAAAGTCCCGGTGTCCCGGCCGGTTTTCCTTCCGTCCCGGTAAAAATTAAATTTGGTTATAAACTATAATTTATAGATGACCAAAAATGTCTTAAAACAATTAACTGTGAAGTATAACTTAGGATAATTACTTTGTCATTTATTTGACTGTACTGTATGAAAAGTGAAAACTATAAAAGAATGAGGATCTGCTAATAAATAAATATAAAAATATTGTCATCACATCGCCTTGTCTCTCCAATCATGACCATGCGCATGCGCTCTCCGGTCGAGTCCAGTATTGTATTAGTATTACTCTCCTCGTGTGCAGTAACAATACTCGCCCACCTTCACCCCGGCAAAAGTCGCCTGCGATAGAAATGTCAGTCTGTTCCTGCCTAGCCTATCGGATTAACTTGTGAAGATTTTTACAACAAGATTAAAACCAAAAAAGACTTTCTAAAAAAAGTGCTCACCAATGAAAAGTACATGTAAAAACTGTTAAAATTGTTATTCCTCATCCAAAGGGTTTCTTCTCACAATCTTACTTAGTCAACTTATTACATTTATATGTAAACACTCACATGTAAGAAATAAAATATTTAAATTTGTATTTTAGTATAATTTATTATTTGAATAACATATCATCAGAACGATTTAAATTGTAGTCGGCTGACTAAAACGTCAACTATCAGGACTTTGCAAGAACGAAGGGAAAATTCTCGAAACTTTCCCTAAAATGTAGATCATCTGTCGAAGATGTACTGAGCAGTTAGGTAGTTGCCTAAGCTCCCAGTCGCCTTCAGAAACAGTGCCGAAATAGTTATATTTGAACCAAAGGCAACTTCGTAGAAAATCCTAATTCTCCGCATATAATATATGAAAAAACTAACAATATTAACAAATTTTTAGGAAATCTCAAACGCGCGCTCACATTATGTTTATACAATCGTCCTGAGCACAGGGCTCCCCTTTGTCTGTTGAAGATCACAGGCACTGAACTCAAAGGCGTCCAATTTAATTGGACGTATCCCTTAAATGTTTTCAATTTTCGGTCTATTCACTAATTTGTACCTGCTACCTGGAGCTGAGAAACATTCCAACAGGCATGCATCCCTTTACCTACCCATGTAGCTGGTCATCGTTTGTTTCTATAATCAAATGGAAACGCAATATAATTGATTTAATTAATCATCAAAAATAATGATAATGGTTAATTCACGTCTTTGTTAAATTGCTTGTTCTATTATTCAAACGCTTAAATGTACCTTCATTTTTGTGTCATAATTATATTAATAGCTGAATCGATTCACTTGCCTGACTCCTATCAACCAAGCAAGTATTAGAGATATATGCTTATTGTTCATCTCTTATTAAACATGTCCAGAAATGCTTTTATTATACGCTCTATCTTTCTTTGAATTTGTTAAGAATATTTTCCATTAAATAATGTAAATTATCTCAGTTTGTTCTGTAGCATTAGGTTTCAAACCAACATATCAGCGATTCTCTATTTCTTAAATTTTCTTAGAAAACATGAGGATGAGGCTATTATGAAAATCTCAAAATGTTACAGCTTTTGTTATCAGTTGTAATTTCTCCTCTAGGGACTAAAGCAATTTTCAAAGACTAAGTTATATATTCAATGAACTTTTTAGTATAAATCATTCAAAACCCACTTGAATTTTCCCTTACGGGATAAATTTTCTACCTATTGACCATTTATTTGTTTATCATATTAATTGATAAGAAATGTCCCCAGTAGCAGCGTTTGGAGCAGCCCCTCTGATTACAATCTGGTGGAACAATTTTCCACGATATGCTTAACCGTCTGCTCCGCATCACAGTACAGTAGTAGTCAGTTCATACTAGAGAAAGATCAAAATCCACTGAGATCATTGTCACTAGATGGTTTGCTCAAAACACGACCAGGCGTGTCGATCCGAAGATCGAGCCACGACCTATCAACAACGGTCGAGACAAGAGCGCTCCTGATCGAACCGCTAGTGTGGACTAGAGTTGTGTCGGAGCTCCGCATCTGTATCCACAAGTGCGGATTTTCCGCAGGAAATCTTACCTCCGCTTCCGCAACATTTTAGTGGAGTTATAAAGGAGGTGTAACTGTGGTTTTGTTTACATTTGCAATGTTTCTTATATTTAAAAATGTTTGTTGGTACATTTATCCGAGATTACCCAGACAACGTTTGACCAATCACGATGAAAAAGGCACATACATGAATTTTTTCATGGAGAAGGTTTGTGAAAAATAAATATCCAAATCCACCCTCTCTCCCCCTTTATACACATTAATTTTTATACAAAGCCACATTTTTACCCGTTTTCGACGAAATTCTGCAAACGTATATTTTGAAACAAAGAAAAAACTACTGTTAACATTTGTTTTGAAAACACCTAATCCCTCTTTCCACCCTCTTAATTTTTGTCATTTTATACAAAGCTGCAGTTAACACCGTTTAACCGATCACCATGAAAGCTGGCACAAATATGTATTTTTTTAAGGATAAGTTTTATAAGCAAACCCCTCCCCCCTCCCTCTTTACACCGCTTAATTTTTACACAAATCCATAATTTTTATCTGATTTCGATTTAACTTTGCGCACATATACTTTCCAACAAAGATAAAAATACCGTCCACATCAGTTTTGAAAAAACCAAACTATTGTTCTCTTTCACTCAACCTTAAGTTTAGCAATATTCTTTAATCATCAAACAGTTTCTATCCAATGTTGATAGAACTTTATACACGTATACTGTAAATCAATCAGAAAAATACTGTCTACATTTGGCTTACTAAAGCCAAACCCCTCTCCTGTTTTATCTCCATCCCTTTTAATTTCCAATGTTCTTTAGACAAACCCACAGTTTTAAATCCAGTCAAAGTGAATTCTACTGTTTATAAGTTATGCCAGAATATTCATAAAATAAATGTGTCCTAATATCGCAAAATTAACGTCAGATTTTAACATGGATCCCAAGTTTTTCAAATTGTGCCGAATGAAACTTGGTACACATGATTAACATCGGATATATAGTGTGCGTGCAAAGCAATCCCAATTAGACCGGGCAACGGCGGGTAAATATAGTAGTGTGTTATACACGTCTTTATACAAAATTTAGCTGATCGTCACTTAGCTAACAACATTGGGTCTTTTTTACGGTGCTGTAATAAGAGTAACAGTGAATTTATATGTTTTGTTACCTAAGCTATTAAATTAGAAGTTTGTAGTTGTATGTAAAGTAAAGCGGCCTCTCCACCGTCCAATTTGTAGAACCTTCCTCGCCCTTTCACACTCCTACAAAGGGTTCAACAAGATGTTCCAAGCAGTCCTCTTCACCCGTAATTTCTCGTGGCACACCAATTTCCTTCTCATACATTCTGCAGGAAGATTCACAATCCAACACGGTAGGATTTTGGATGGCAGACCCACGTTGGTTGGTGTGGAATAAAACAACATAGAACAGTTCCTACATTAGTCCTGCCCATTCGCAGCCCAAGTACTATATTTGAAAATTGCATCATCGGCGGTCCTACAAGTGAATAGGTTGCTAGAGCAGTGGAAAGGCGGGTAGCGGGCATGGTAATGTGCGGTGGCGTGGGCCTGTGTTTGCCGC
Organism: Vandiemenella viatica; assembly: GCA_031002005.1. NCBI lineage: Eukaryota > Metazoa > Arthropoda > Insecta > Orthoptera > Morabidae > Vandiemenella > Vandiemenella viatica. Next base: position 270,483,581 of record JARYHS010013630.1, read on the forward strand.
TCGAATTAGTTGAGCCGTGAACTCCGCAAAATTCATTTGACAACTAGTGTTTTGTTGGTGCGTGCGTTATTGGGTGCATAATTTAATTCACTTAATTTCTTTGTTATTGAAAGATGAGTCAAAAAATAAATCGGTATGACAGTGTCATATGGAAATACAGGTCCTACTCATGTTTACTTAAAATGTAGAATTTTTTATTTACGTTGATTTTAAGTTTAGTATTTAAACATAAAATTCTAAATAATTATAAATTTATTTTTCCATCATCGCATTGAACCTCCTTATCTGCATCCAATCCGCAAAGATGACCTCCGTTATAAGTGTAGTGTGGACGTGCGCAGTCAGGTCAAATCAACATGGAAGACGAACGGCTCATAGAGCTTGTTTGGGACCTTCAGTGAATTGAATGGTTTTAATCATAAAAAAATAATACGATTTCTCTCATAAAACTATATTTTGGATAGAGATTACAAAAAGGTAAACGTAAAAAAATTGTACGAAATTGCGCAACATGTAGACTTATCGCAAATAGTTGATTTTTTTTTTAATCTGTGAGGTTTAAACAACGATAAATCAATTTATAAGTGTGAAATTCTTTATTTATTTCTTAAACCTAAGATTTGACCTGACGTTATCTGACCACGAATGTTAATGTTACTGGCTAAATCCTTGGATGGTGAGCTGATCTGACCCTACAGTAACTTGATCTCTGGTGTGATTCGGCATTAGACGTCGGTGATCGGTACAGACCGTGGCCTATCCTGAGCGGTTTATTGGCTCCAGTACTTCGTTGGCATGTCAGCTCCTTTCAGCTTCAGCCTAAGGACTAAAGATTTCTTTTACTAAGCAATTACCAGCATGTTCCTATACCTACTTTTACAGAAATTTCGTGACAACAAACATTTTTTAAAACCGAGCTATATGATCAATAAATAGACGAACAAATCTCATGCAACGATTTTTATATTTCCCAGTTTTCATTTAATTTTTTCTAGCTTCGTCCTTCATCTCAAACATTTTTATACTTCTTTTTGGGCTCTTTCAACTACCAGCGTATATACGTCCCTATTTTCTTTACCTGAATCAGTCGTCTCCCCTCCCTAGAATGTCTTCTTTCATTCGCCAGTCCAATTACGCTGATTGGTATTTGTAACTACTTGTCTGTCACGTGACGTCCTTGAGATATTTTCCCATCTGCTGTCTTCATTCTAACTTTCCCACATATGCTTTTTAACCAAAAATTACACTTCCAACGTGAAATTGTGCTGATAGTTGGTGGCATTTACTGAGTACGTTTCACGATTAAAAATTATGTGACCAAAAATCAGTGAATCTTGCATCTCCCAACATCCGTGAGTGCTGAAAGACTTACGTTAATGTTGAAATGTTTTCATTTCAGAAATCTCTAATCCTGATTCATCGCTCATTTAATTCCCTTATAGCCCGCCTAATATTTGTGTAGGTGGTAATTATGTCCATTCTAAGTTCTGTGGTGGTTTCCCTTCGCCTTCTCCTATAAGACAGTGTTACTAAATGTTCCTGCATGTGCGCGTGACTGTGATCGCTTGTGGGTTCAGTATAATGTGTTGTTTTTGCTATGGCGAAGTGGAGGAATCCATGAACCCTGCGCTGGAGAACTGCGAATTATGATGTATTCACATTTTAACACCTACAAAAATTACTTACGCTTACGTGTGGAAGGGCCCACCATCCAATTTTATGTTACACATGTTTGTACAGAATCATTTGAGATCACTGAAAAGATGTTGCCCTCTTTGCCCGATTTCAATCATGTTACTTGACAATTTTTGTTTCCTGTGGCGGGCAGCCGAATATTACTTTCTTATCTCCAAGGTGGCTTGTGTTCACAATTTCAAATAAAAACAAAATAAACATGACTTTCATTCATAAGACATGTAAGTTGAAACGTACTCACATGCTATTTCCTTCAGGTCAAGAGAGCATTAGTTTTTCCTGCCAATCTGTCATTTTTCCCTTGTAATTGAGATCTGACCAACACTTCAGGTAACAAGCCACTATGATTTCGCTGGTACGCAGCAAAGATGAAGTAACATGAGTTGCATGGCAGGTCACTTTTTCGCTGTGCATACCCGAAACAGCCAGCAACATGTAACAAATAAAGGTATTAGCCGTTTAGATCAGTGGCCGCCCAACTTCTTTCCAGTGATATAACCTCCTTTAAGGGCTGCATCAATGAGATTTTTAATTAAATTCCCAAGATCATCTGTAGCCAAAACAAGGTTTAGCATAGTCAGCACTTTACTAGCTTAGAAAAGAAACAGTTTTTCAATAGTTGAACGTAGCGATTTAGGATTGTTGATGATAAATAAGGCACCAAATATCGAAAAATAGTGTCATTACACCAAGCTGAGCCGTCTAATTAGCAATACTTTTAGATAATATGTATTTATTAATTAAGCTCTGATAAATACACCAACAGTGATGATATTTTTAATAAAGCATTTTTAGAATCTGTCTTTGTTTTTATATCTATGATATTGTATAGTACATTCCACCTGACAGTGGCGTCGTCGAATCACTGTTTCTAGTGACGGGTTACGAATCAAAACGTTGGAGAACTATGGGTTGATTTATTTATTACAAAAAAGGAATAGGTGTTTTTTTTAAAAGGGGGCCGTGAGTAATTTTTTGTTCTAAAAGGGTGGAGGTTAGTAATTTTGGTTTGGAAAAATGTTCGGTTGACCCAAGAGAGGTTAGGCCGTACAACCGACTACTCTGTTGTAAACGAGCGTGGTGGGTGAGTGGTAACCCTCTGGCCTCGCATTCGGGAGGACGCTAGTTTGAATCCCCTTCCAGCCAACCAGATCTCCATGGTTTCCCCAGACCTTTACAGGGGAATACCGGAGTGGGTCCTTCAAAAAGTTTCGGCCAAATCTCATCCCGTTCCTTGTCCTCAGTCCTTTCCCGCCTCGACGTCGACGAGACGTAAAGCCATAAGCAAAAGAAAAAAAAATCAGCGTTGTTTGTATGATTCTTCAACACGTATATGTATTTTCCTGTTAATGTAGCGCCCAATATGAACGATACAAGCCGAACACAGCACACAATTAAAACAACCCATGTCCTAGGATGAACTCGAAACGGCGACCCTCTCTAAGCGATATCAGCACTCCAGCCACTGCGCTGCCGGTGATTCTATCACGTAACCTGTAAGTCGATCTTCTCCATGCGGTCAGAATAATTCAATCATTTCTATACTTACCGTGTGTCGTACTATACTGTTACAGACGCAACTATGGTTGACTAGTGTATTCAGACAACTACTACACATTTATTGATTTACTGAGTGGTTCTTCAGGTCTGGGGTCTATATTCGTATAAACGTTATAAGTGTGCAGCAATCGCTAAGTTCATGTCTAGTGATTGCATTAAGGAGACTTTTTTAAAGAACACCGTGAAACATAATGGGCCCTGTAATGGCGTCCTGCTTGTAAGGACAGTGCGTTACAGATTCTAGTTGCATAACTTTCGGGAAGTAAGTTCTTCGTCACTTGACGGTTGACTAATACCACGAGTCAGATTGTAGCATCGCCAATTGTCGTCTTTTTCCAGTAGGGAGATATTGGATGGTTTTTTATATTGCACAGCCTAAAAGTGTCAAGAAATAAAAACTTGATTACCATAAAATGCAGTTAAAGCAGGACCTAGAAATAAGCATACCAGAAAAGTTATATCCAAAAGCCCAATTTGTCTGTATTGGACCAAAAATCCGGTATTATGTTTTTAAGTTTATATTTCTCTTTAAATATCTCATGAAAACAATAATTACTGAATATTTTATCGCTGACTGACTTAGAGAATTTGGGAGTCGTAGAAAGTTGTACATTTCTTTGTGAGAGATGCGTTTACAAGTGACTCAAAATATTATTTCATATTTTCTGAGAACTATGTTCTATTTTTATAAAGTGTTAACTATTTCCTTTTCATAAAAAAAACCTTGGATATAAAGCATCCCTTCCCTGATCTGCTAGACAAGAGAAAACGACATTTCTTGTTGTATATGTGTCGATTCTAATAGCCCATCCATATCACATTTCACAGCATGACATTCTGAGACACTTCTGGCTTTTGAACAGTTGTGCACTTCAGACTCTCCAGTGGAACTGCATGTTATTACTGAACCGTCTCCTTTTTTTATTTCAGGATTTACGCCTTGTCGACGTCGTGTTAATCAGAGGCAGGAGAGAAGTAGAAACAAGGAATAAGAAGGATTTCAGTTGTGACCTTTTGAAGGAACCATCACGAAATCCACTTGTTTTGGGAAACCATGGAGATGTAAAATCTAGATTACCTGACGGGGATTTGAACCTCAGTCTCCCCACGTGCTGGGTCCAAGCGCTCACCCACAGGGCTCCACTGATCCGTCTACACCCTTTCAGTTTCTGTTTGGTGAAAGACTTGCTAATCAATCGTACACGGTAATATAGCTTCACTGTCGATTTCGAAAAAATCTGCTTCGAAAATTCTTTCAACTAAACCACGTTTTTTGAACTCATGTGTCTCGAGTTACGTTATTATTTTGTTCATATATAATCCACGTTTTGATTTCTAGATGTCACTGATAATGCAGTTATTCAGTGCATTACATGTCTTATGTGTGTAAGTAATAAATTTAAAATATCGTCGCCATGATTATATTAAAAAGCTAATTAGGAAGAAACAAAGTCATATCATCACTATATTACACTCCAAAATCATTAATGAAAAGCTGTTATACTGGTCTATTTACAAACAATTTAATATTCATTGGAACCGAAATTAATATTCCATTAACTTACAAACGTTAAGTTAAAGTGTTTCTGATACAGGAAACTCATTATATGCTTATTAGTAACAAAACAAAAAAAGGTGCCATTACCACCTACTAAGAGTTTCGTTGATTATTTGTACCAGGTCACGGTCACCAGTTATTTTCCCTAGTGTATTACCTAAACAAGTTTAATGTTAAGTTTCAAAAGTAAAACTATAGAAAACTTCCCTGAAAGATTCATCGACTTATTTGTAACCCCTTCAATGAAATAGTGGTTTTGCAATTGCTGTAGGATTTTGTAAATCTACAGCATTAGTGAACGAGTAAAGTGAAGATCGAAAACTGATTAATCAAGCAATACGAAACTTCTTTATAATGATAATGAAAATAAATATTTAACAAGTAATTGTTTTAAAAATAAAGTTAGGCTAAAACATTAAAGAAACAATATAATAGCGTACTCTTTTTTTTTAATGTTAGAGTGATAAAAATAAATTCGCGTGCTCTCTAACTTTTTTCTCAAGATAAGTATGTCCTACCCTTACTCTAAAATGATTGGTTTTCATTGCCTTTTATCGGTTGTAATTTTTTATTGTGCTTTATCGTCAAGGTAACGCGCTGTTCGTGAGGCATATTTCCAATCCCAGAGAACATTATCGGCAAGCTGAGGGCAACAGGAAGTCAGGTTACTTGACAAATGGGGAACTCGTTACAGGGAAGTGGCCTGACGATAAATCGATAATACTGCAGTGGACACAAATGGCCAATCAACAAGTTACAGCGCAACGGGCAGCTTCTAACAAACCTTCCAAGAATTTATTGGTGACCTATTTCTGCTGAAGGTAATAGGCACAATAGCACGAAATACTTATACATCCTCTTAAACAGCGATATTGAATAATTTATTTGACAATAATGTCATGTGATGAGTGATGTATTTGCTAAGCCATTTGTATCACATGGTCTCGTTTCAAAAACAATTATGTTACGGTACTTCAAGTGTGTCGCGTGTTGTACTATCGAGAGTAATGTTGACACAAGTCAGATTGTGTTAATATTTGCCGAATTGTTTGGTAGTTATGTTTGCACTTATCCGTTTGAAATATCGCTGGCTGCAAATTTATTTTATGTTATTATAATGCAGGAATATTATTTGCCGACAAGATTAGAACTGCAATTGCTTGCAGTAATATTAATGAGGCTCTCTTATTGATAGGTATTTACTTCCCAGTACAGGCCTCAGAAAACAATACGGATTATGGTAATACCGCAACGAAACAACCAAGCGAATCTTTTATGTACGACAAAGTATTAATTGATTAACTCTCATGTTGTTCACTGAACTTATAATTCATAATTTACAGTTTTGAGATGCAGGTGAATATTAATGCAGAAAATTTTAAAGTCTAAAGGAAGGGTAATAATTTTCATCATTACTGTAATTTAACGCTACGGTCAATCTGTATAAACATTAATAATACGGCAATGAAATTGAGTTTTGTTTCTTTCTATTTTTTTCGCCGAACGCGTTTCACTCCACTTTGTAGGTCAGCTTCAGCGGCATCTGTGTGATTGTTGTAGATTTTTTCAGTTAAATTTCACTATGGAGTATAGAAATATGACACATATGCCACTCAAGATGCTCTAAAAGTGGAGTGAAACGCGTGTGGCTAAAAAATAATAATAAACAAATTCAGTTGCACTGGCTTATTATTAATCTGATATAAATTGATTAACTCGCAGCTGAGAAAATGGCCTACAGCATACTTATGTCAGCTCTACGGTTTTTAAGATTGTATGTTACAGCAGGATATCTCTGAAAGTAAATTTGTATTTAAAGCTATTTTAAAATCAGACACGCATACGACTCGAGATTTGAGAAAATATATCTGGTACAAATGTATGGAAATGCGAATCTTTCTCTCCCGTTTACGGGAAAGGAACACTGATGTAAACACTGTGTTCCCTCTAACTTGCAGCGTGTGCAGGGAAAGTTCTGTTTACAGCGGAGCGCTAAGTGGCTTTGAACAGTTTGCGGCAGGCCTCTGTTCCTGTGGTAGAAGTGGTCTCACGCAACACCAGGCCATTCGTAGAGACGACACCCGATATCGGATTCCTATTAAACTACCTATCACGTTTTGAATCTGTCGCATCTCCTGTTATAGTTATGGCATTAATGTGTTCAGTACCATGTATCCTGAATGGCGTTAGTCTTTTAATTTTCGTGAAGTGAAACTCTGTACTTGATGTGTCATTTAAACATATTAATGTGTACATCATACTGATGATGATAGCTAGTTTTAAATGACCTTTGATTCGCAAAGTTAAACAATTTCCTCAACCTAATAGTACCAGAACCCACAGTCAGGAAATTAATACGATCCTACGATATAACTACCCATGATGACAAAGTAACTGTTGTATGAATCGAAGGACGTCTTTAAATTACTTATAATTATCTATCACTAATCGTTGACAGCAATATCTAAGTTGCCTTTTGAACTTTGTTGAAAAATTTATTATAATTGACACACTTAATGGTGATATCTTAAAGCAAAATTTAATGAAAGTTTCTAAAAAATGAATTAAATGAATGGTAAGAAAAATTCTTTGAACAGCTACAGAAATCTGATTCGGCCGAAACCACTTTTAAATGCACTTATAAATTATGGTGATCCAGTTATCCTTCTCTGACACACATAGATAATTAGTCACAAACAACACTCGAAAATAAAAAACTTATAGATGATGTTATACTTACTAATTAACATGTGCTTTTCTGAACGGATGAAGTAAAAGCCTCATGAGTGTTAAAAAACTGGTAGTTTCTCTTTTTTCCTTTTGTAGAGAAACTACATTTTTGTAACTCAAATTAAATCTTCTTGTTTACAACCTGCTGCTATAATAATACATATTAGAAAATTAACTTAAATTTGAATTTCCCTCCGCTGTCGAATCAGTCGTCAACGTTGTATCGTCACTTCACAATTTGAAACTATTGGTGGTAACCGGTTTACCTGACACAAAAAGCAGAATTAACTCATGACCATCTGAGAGGTCATCTTACAGAAGAAAGTTCGCAATTACAGTTTACTAAATTTCTGTGTAACATTTTTGGGTCTATATATTCTCAAAGCCCTCCCCGTTTGCTCAGTTGGTAGTCTTGGTATAGAAAGAAATTTTCATAATCAGGATGCTGCAGTTTGAGCAAAGGGCGAACATCAAATTCATGTGCATATTAGGGAAATCTGCTTCAGAGACCTTGTTAGCCTTACAAACAGTTTACGGTGACGATTCGTTAAAGAAAACATCCGTTGACGAGTGGTTTTCAAGATTTAATCGTGGACAGGAATCTCTGGAAGTCGATAGTCGCAGTGGGAGACCTTCAACCTCCAGAAACGAAGCAATGGTCGAGCAAGTGGAACAGTTAATCAGATCAGACCGAAGAATGACCATCGACGAGTTGGCACAAGAAGTGGGGATCTCTCATGGACGAGCGACAGCTGTACTTCGAAAGATACCAAAACAGGATTTTCATCGTTGTTTCCAGCAATGGCAGGATCAGTGGAGCAAGTGTGTGTATTCAGAAGGAGCCTACTTTGAAGCAGATTAAGTAAAGGTGTACTTATGTTTTGTTAAAAAATAGTTACAATGAAATTCTGGGATATTAAGCAGTCTGATTTTTGTCTGAGTTTGATTTCAGGTAGTTTTCTTCATAGCTAGCTGTCACATCATCCAGTGCCTTTACCAGATCACTTTCTAATTCTTTTAAGATTCATTCTTAAGAAATGGAATTTGATTGGATAAGATATATTCGCTTTAATGCCATTTGATTAGTGTCTCATGTATATGTAACCGCAATACCAGCTGCTGGTTACGGGTTAATTACTTATGCCAAAACTACCGAGCATTTTCCGTGTTAGCAGCAAGCTCACAGAGCCCGGTGGTAAGTGGTAACGCTATCGGGTGAACGCTGGATCGAATCTCCGTCCACTTATCCAGATTTCGGTTTTCTATGTTTTTGCGAAATCACTCCTGGCAAATGCTGGAGCAGTTTCTTCTAATGGCCATAGCAGAATTTCTTTCCCTTCTTCTTCCAGGCCTTTCTCGCCTCTAATGACACGATGTCGAAGACGCTTGCAGACATAAGAAAAAAAGCAAGAAACAAAAAACCAGATGAATAATAGCAAAAATAGTTTCTGGAAGAATATTGAATGGAAAACATTATAAAATTACCTGTACATAGACCAGTACCTTAAACATTAATCAGATAACGAGAATAGAAAGAATTCTCACTTTAATGAATATTTCTCGACTATTACTTCGTAAATCAGTCTTAAGCTTTCCTCTTTATAGCTATAAATTACGTGTTTAGCTATTTTAAATATACCTTTTAACATTGTTGTTTTCTAGTCTTACCAACATCTTAACTTTTTCATCTCCGTAATACTGCATGTAGTTTGTATACTCTTCCTTATTTTCGGTGTCGGATAAATATCTCTTCCTTGACTCTTACTATCTCCTTTGTCCTGTTCCCACCGTCTGTCCATTATGCTGCTACTCTTTTTCAAGAATTGTCACTTTAACCAAATATCCCTTGAATTCTGAAATAGATGCCTTTTTGTAATTATGTCTACAACCGTATCATATTTCAGCCACTGGCTAACTGAATCCTCTGATATACGTGGGAACTTCTGACCGAGCGTGACGAGTGAGCGGTCTCCAAATCACTCCAGACGAATGCCGTTATGGTTCCTCCACTACCACTTGTGTAAATCGTCCTTCACACACTAAAGTATTTCAAAAACTCTGCACTCCAGTATTATTAATCATATCTTCTTCCCATTGCACAAGTAACAAATTGGAGTCCTCGCCAATAATGGCCATTCTATGTCCTCATCTGACTTCTGAATATGAATTTAATTTCTTCCCTAGGAGCTCACCTTGGTCACACTGATACATGATAAAAGAACCCCCTGATGATAAATTGAGGGCGGCTGCGGCTGGTGGGTGTTGTGTTGGATGGAACGTGTCGTGTCGAGCTCGGGGAGGCCTCTTCTTAGGGCTGGGTTGAGTGTCCGCCGAGTGGCGCTCTCAAGGACGGCTCTTGGTTGCAGACGACGCAGGACGGCAACGTGACGACGAGCGTGCTGACGCTGACTCCGCGCACGCAGGACGCGGGCCGCCGACTGTGCTGCAGGGCTGCCAACCCGCGCCTCGAGGCCAGCGCCGTCTCCGACTGCTGGCTGCTCATCGTCCGCTGTGAGTCACTCGCTAGTCTTACTCTCACTTCACTCACCAACACTGCCAAAATCAACGCGTCAACACATTAGTCCAATATCTGATTTATCTTCTTTCGCCCTCTTGATTGATTAGTGACATCAACATCAATTCCAATAGAAACTTGGTTGAGTAGCTTCAAATTAACTATCGCAAATAATGTATTTGACTTTTTCTTTTGACCGCAGAATCCTCGTGTTAATCACAATGATATTCGTGCTAATTTTGTTATCCATAGCACAATGTTAAATCATGTATGATGGATTTGTTAATTAAACACAAATTAGTGTATGCTTTGCGAAACACACGATGTGTTTGTACCTGATTGGAACATTAAAACGGATGAGTAAAACATTAAATCAGTTAAAATTTCGGACGGTGCTGACATTCAAGCTTTATTTACGCTGTCCGGTGACCAGTTTCCTCACAGATTAATGTTTTATCATTGCTTATGCACACCAGTTTATCCTGATTCTGCTTTTTCCAAGACATAGGTAATAGTAAATTAATTAAAAACGTAAGTCACCTTGCAATATATTTTATTTCTATGAAAGATATATTGTGTTATCAGTTTGCATGTTACATCATATCATATTATTACTAACACTATATCCGATTAGGCATTGAGACTAGGCAGATACAGTATAGCACTTTACTACTAAACTGTCACACTTTTCCTGAAGATTGGTTCGAACAATTTTAAATATTTAAATAACACAATAAAAATTCAAATTTTACCTTGAGTTTAATATTTAATTACTGACCGTGGTTGCTATTAGCTTGATGTTATTTTCTGATTACTTCAATATGCGATGATACTTTTATTCATCACAGAAATTAATACCATATGAAATATGAACAAACATAGTGTCCTCTTCTCTGTGACAAAAATTGTGCACAGTAAATACGAAAACAGGTACATTAGAGGAGTCTTTCACAACTGCATTTGACACTACATGGTTTAATTATTGAATTCTGCTGTGAAGAGTTTACAGAGCTGCTGGCGAGAGCATGAGCCGATGGTGAACAAAATGTATTAACGCTTTAACATGCTGCGACTGTTTATTTACTTTTTACCTCAGTCCAAGCAGTCGTTGGTATCCTATGCTACTGTTTGCTGGGTCTCAGCATATATGATGCATCTTGAAACATCAAACTGGTTTCACAAACTGGGACAACTCTCGTGTTTCTTATTTTTAACAACAAACACTAAACGGAAGGTGCAAATAAATGAATTTATTATATTTGTTAAATTTGAACAATCTTAGAAAATAATTAAAAATACAAAATTGGCACAGCTATAAAACTGTTAACTAATGCTGTTAGATACCGATCGTTACTTGATATCTGATGTGGTGTGTGATTGGGAGATTCTATCCATAGACTTTATTGGTCATGAAATGGTCAGATTTTTCATCAGTTATGAAATCAATAAACGTAATTCTGGTGATAAAACATTATTCCATAGCTGAAATTTCAATTTATTATTATTATTTTTTTTTACTGCAATTCAGTGTCTGTGCTCTTTTTTATATTTGGACATATAATGGACAGTCATTAAATTTTTTAAACTACACCTGAGATATAACAGAATTTATTTTCTGCTTTACCCACGCCTTCTGAGTGCATAAACACCGCTTTCGCTCCTCCCGCAGCAAGACAAATCACACTTGGCCAGAAATCACGAAGGTATTTCGATAACTGCTAAACACTGCGCCTGTAATTTCCACAACGTTTGTCAAGATGTAAAATTCGCCTTATCCAGCTGCATTAATTGTGGCCGCCACTCGGGCCATTATTAATGCCTGGATTGCGTGACGCTTTATCGCCTCTCTTTCCCTCCCAGAATGCTATGGATTTTTCACTTTACACGATACTCCACTCATGCAACAGCCGCAGTCTCGTCCTTCAGATTTAAACACCACCTTCACCGAAGATTCACTCAGTTCAGACACATCTCAGCTATACGTATCCACTCCACTGGTTACCATTTGCTTCTTGCGACAACCGAAATGAAATATTTTCTTCTATTTTTAAATATTAAATTAAACTTTCTTCTGTGATGAAATTGATCATGTAATAATTAAATTATATAAAGAATTTCTCATCATTATGGAACTCATTGAAGCAACGGCTTGGTGCCTCTTCATTTAACTTCACTGCTTCAGTAAGATACTTTATTACATTCTTTGTATATCTACATTAATAACGAAACTGGATTCCGTTCACAGCTCTAGCGAATGTTATGTCAGAGTTAGTTAACTGAATCGTTAGCAACCAAACAGAATTCGGTGCACACATTGCTATTGATCTGTTCCAATGTAATTTCGTACTCTCTTGTGTTTCAAAAATTGAAACGTCTGTAAGCAGCTGGAGTAAAAAAAGTACGTGATGCTTTTACTGGAATGGAAAATAGCAAATACGTACGTTGGTTAAATACACCGAATGCACACACGCCTTCAACGAGAAGAATTCCGTATATTTCTTGACTGCTGCCACCCAGGCGTATCTTGGACTCCCGTTCTATCGACACTAGCGTCACGTTCTTTTAAATGTAGTGTGATATTCATTAACTGACTCTTAAGAGGATAACCAGGTGCCATGGAAACAATTAATTGAATCTCCTTCAGCATTAGTGTTCAATTTATACTGTCACAATTACTAAAGTCAGAGACACTTTGTATTTGCGATAACGTTTTGGTTCGTATTGTTCTTGTGTTGTCACTATGCGGTTGATTTTTAGTTTGGTTTTCAATTGCTTGTTTTATGGGTAGAACAGGTATGGCTTTGGGAAGTTCTGTGATTTTATTTTTCTAGTATGCCTTAATGACGAGACGTATGTATGCGATGTTCGCATTCTATTCCATGTCTCAGACCATAGAGAATGCCTGGTAAGTTTTCTTTCTCTGGTGTAATTTGGATTTGTTCCTTTGTTTTAAAATAATCTACTGTCGAAACAGTAGATTATTGTGGAATAAAATGGCCTAACTGCTGTACGTGATTTATCGGTTACTTATTGCGATAGAATTGGTATTTTCTTTATGAAATATTCGCCTGGAAAATTCTCAGCGTTTCTTTATATTTTCTTTCGTCTGTACCTTCTGTACGCCACATGCCTGTTGTTAGTTGTGTGAAGGACGGTGTCATCAACATATTGTGTTGGATGTACTTTACCAGCAGTCGTTATATTATTCAAGAGCGCTGCTGAATAAATGGCTCGTTGTAACCTGCTATGTTATTCAGTGTTACACATCAACGGCAATACAAAATTATTTTCCACGCAACTAATTTCCAATCAGTTATATGCATCAAGAATATGTTGTTGTATGAGCTAGTAAATATGATATCAAGATTTTTCGATGTCGATGAAAACTGAAGCTATCGACAAGCTTGTACGGGAGACGAATTCTGTGAACCTCAGTAGCTAAAAACTTGTACCTGATAATGGGGACTTGAAGATATTTTTCATAGAAAATGCAACCTTTTCTATGCCAAGGAAAAACACTTATCGGTTTATAGCCTTCTGACAGTTTGAGAACTTTCTCTCTTTAGCTTAAAATTAAGTGTTTATTATGCATGTATTCTACTGACTAATGTTATTTCTTCGGTGACAAAATTCTTGAAATCAAAGTTGTTAAAGTCTTCGGTTCCAGGTGATATGATGCGTTAGTTTATCTTCGTTTCTCTGGATGTTGTTAGTATTTCTAGTATCTTTTCTTACTGGAATATTCATTATTTCACAACACAAAATTTCTATTTTAATTTCGGCTGCTGTATGTTCTGCGTGAGACAGTATATATTGGGCAGTAGAATTTTCTATTATGAGATAATATTTTGCGAAAGAGAGAAATCAAAGATCAGATAGTCCAGATTCGGTATGTCTGTCCTTTCATGGTTTTCTGATGTTAAGATTTAGTTGCCAGGCATCGCTGGCATGTAGCATGACAGCTGATATAAGATCCTGCAATTTTTCAGTCCATTTGTCTTTGAGTATGTTTGTAAACTGGTGAAAAGATGGGGTTATCTTACAGTTCTAGAATTTCTGTACCATTACCACTGTTTGCAGGATTGGCTCTGAAGACCCCATACCGTTACCACTACTTTCTAGAATGTTTCTGGAGCTAGCGGATAACTTGAATGATATATGGTAGTCCACTGTATGTCGTTTTTTTTGTTATTGTACTAATCATAGCAGATTCAGTCAACAATTTCTTCTTTATTTACAGCCATGTCAATATGTTCCTGAGACTTGATACTGCTGGTTTCTCTGGTGTTGCTGTGTACTATTTGTGTACAGCAATTCCATTTGTTACATCGTTCCTATTCCGATACGTTCTATTCTTATATTCGGTTTCCCAGTTTCGTTACTATGGATTTTTTTTTTATGATTACTATGACCAGAAAATCCGTTTGTTAACTCGAGTTGAATGGTACATACGTCGACTCTGAATGCGACCGAAATATTATGTTCTTCAGCAACCTGGAGCAGTGGTTCGCTATGTCTACTGCATCAGCTATAGAGATTTGTGATTTAACCCAGGTATCCTGGTATATCACCTGGTGAATAGAAATTGTACACCCATCTCTCGTAATCTGGTATATAATCTGCTGAATACAAATTATGCACCTATGTTTTGTCGCTCAGCCCTGCTATAAACGAGAACGGATGGATGTCACTATCCTAAGACATTTATTTCTACAGTCGTTGTGAAGAGGGCCGTCTTCACGTTTGGTTTGTCTTCTTCCTGTCGTAGCGGTCCTTCTTCGTAGGGCTTCGTCAATACCATTGTTCTCTTCAGACAGCCGCCGACTTAATATCATCGGTCCATGGGTTGGTGAAGTGAGGAGCATCATCGTAGAATTTTTCGCAACTGAAAGCGTTCGACAATCCACATACTTCGCAATGTATCATGGAGTGCATGAGAGGGAAAACGGGCGGATAAGTATATGTCTCATTTTAATTCTCAGTTTTATTGAATTTGTAGCGTTTTCAGGTTTTAACGGGCTTTGTAGCCTCATACTGAGCAAACGTATTAAATTATCGGCCTGATCTGAGTAGACGCAGTAGACGGCAACCCTGGCGCTAGTGAATACTCCGGGTAGGTCACCGGGAAAAGTTTGTGTACTCGTGTGCCGAATCGTTGCCCGATGTTCTCAGAGTGAACTCACCAGATGAAGATGAGGCCAGGAGATTATATTACCTCCGAGCTGCAGTTGACGATCAGGCCGTAGCTTTCCACGTCGGCTTCGGTGATACATCGGCATGAGCGTCTGCGTTTCCATGGATATCTACCACTGCCCGGTCCCGGCTACGGTCTCTTGCAGGGCTTCATGCAGTCTCCGCACTGCGATGGTTCTGCTACGGCCTTATGTGAAAAAGGCTTTTTTGCTTACATACAAATCCGTGTTCACCTCATTGTTGCCGAACGTCAGCTATGTAGATATAAAACAGCAGCACTGAACCCTGTGGAGCCCTTACATGGATTAGTTCTTTTGCTGAGAACACCTTGTCATCGTTGACGCAGATGGTGCTCACGGACCGATAAATATTTTCGGATGGCGCAGCATGTAATCGCAGAGCTGAGTGACGTTGACCAGCACCAGATCACAATACCTTTTCTAATTTAAGGATCTCGTCGCCCTTTCCACTGCACGCATCAGTTGTTGATTCATGGACTGACCTCTACAGAACTCCAGTTTTTATTCTGGGATAACGTCAATGGCCTTGATGTGGGTGTCGAGGCGCTTGATGTGAAGACGTTCAAGCAACCTGCTGAGAGGAGGAAATGAACTGATGTGCTGGTAGTGCTGAGGGCAGATTGGATCTCTCCCAGACTTGTGGATTCATATCACAAAGGTGTGATTTCACGCTCGCAAGAATGCTTGACTGCACAAAATGGAGTTTAAAGGGCTTGCCCTATAATCCAAAGTTTCTGATGACAGTTTCCGGAAGTCGTGGATATCTAGCTGGGAGAGTACCGGTGTTTTCCGTGTTTGTCACGCAACAACGCAACTGGCCATCTCCCACAGTGTAAACTCAGAAATATTATTACCAGTTACGGTCGTTGGCGGTGAGATCTCTTTAAGGAGGTAAGAGTAGTGGGAGTGGTTATCTGAATCTCTTCGTGTAGTCGGCAAGGAGGCGGTAGGATGCGTTGTTGTTCAAGGTCTCCGGCTGCTGTGGTGGTGGAAGAGGAATCTCTTTTTGAGAGATGGCACGGGTTATATACCCACCCACAGTCGGTCTGTCTCTCCGGTAGCACCATAGTTTGTACTACCCCTCGTAGTCCTGCCTTCAGATGCTACTCACTGACCAACATCTTCATCTTGCAAGAAACATCGGAATTCGAGCAGTTGGTTATGATTGCAATCGTCATTCACAAAGAATGTGAGTTCGTGCACGTGCGGTCCCACTTTCCACGTTTCGACCGCCTTCTCGTTATCCCAGAGTAGTGTTGCCCAAATGCAAGAACAAGACGAGACTTGGCCGGTCTTGGTCTTGCATCAATACACCTGGTCTTGGTCTTGGTCTTGCAAAAATGCAAGACCAAGACCGATTTTGGGCAACACTAGTGTTGCCCAAATGCAAGAACAAGACCAGACTTGGCCGGTCTTGGTCTTGCATCAATACACCTGGTCTTGGTCTTGGTCTTGCAAAAATGCAAGACCAAGACCGATTTTGGGCAACACTATCCCAGAGTTTACAAGTGCAGAGTATAATCTTTCTACCAGCATAATAAGCATTATTATATTGTTAACATGCTGTCGAGGATTGTATGCTCTCGAGCATGTTACATAGCCTCTCGATGTTAAGGCTAGTTTTCTCTGCTGCCTCTGTGAACCGCGGGCGGATTTATCGCCGTCTGAGCTGCTGGTTTATCAGGAGTCATTGCAGGGCCCTTGATTGTAGGCTGAATGGTTTGCCCTGACTGCTTGGAGGGCAACCATGTGGCGGCTACGTTACTTGGCATATGTGCGGCATCGAGTTTCACTGGTTGGTGGTTCCCTATTATCCTTCTATTGTTGGTGTTGCTTCTTATTATAGTTAAGGAGACTTTCGTCTTCTGAGTCTGAGGGCGTCAAATTTACCTGCTATGTGCTATTGTAGTTTCTCGTGGCAGCTGTTCATTCTTTAGATGCAGATTTTTACATCGTATTTCCGTGACGGTTATATGCTAGCGATAGGTTACACATTTGCAACCGACAACAAGGTTCTTAAGACGTCCCATGCAGGAGTTTCTAGGCCCTTTACAGGAGGGTAGTCCTTTGCGTCGTGATGTTAGTCGCACTGAACGCACACCGTTGTCTTCCTGCAGTGGCGTGCAACATGACAAAATGTTGGCAATTATGACACCGCGGTGAGGTAACAAACAAAGTTTCTGGATAAAGCTTAGAGAAGGAAGATTCTATCAATACCTCCTTGCAATATCTCTAGAAATAATGGTATCGTATGATTTGTACTAGGGCGGTGAAGCTGGAACACCATCCTTGCTTTAAAACTTTACTCACCAGTTCCTTCTTTAAAGTGTAAGGAGGAAGAATGAGAAGAGTTCCTTAAAAAAAAAAAAAAAAAAAAAAACACTTTCAGGAGCTTTTATGTGGCTGCTAGGAATGTGTAGAAAGATATTTTTGTTGAACTGTGACATATGAGTAATCGTCGACCGTCACATGATATAATTGATCCTGTTGCTACCTGCCGTCCACACCAAGAGCCTTTATAATTGGAGTCTTTAAATTTTGAACTAAATAAGTCGAAGTGTGTGGACAGAACAGCAGAGCAAATTGGAGGTGCAACGGATCGCCCACCAACCGCGAGCTGCAGCAATTATCATCCTCCATTGCTGCAGGGTCCACCGCTGGTGGCGGCTGTGTGGTCGTATGGGGTAGCAAAAAGCCATTATCATCCGTTTGCTTTTGTATGCTAGGCTGTCTGCTGTCTGATGCACTTTATTGCGTCTTCTTCGTCACTGCCTTTAGTGCGTAATTATGTGTACTTTTCTTTCCATTCGTCTCTTTTGCACTTGAAAATACTGCAAACTTGGTTACTTTCACAATCACTTTCTTGATGTGCGCAAATGACGCGCTCTTCTGTATTAGGTGAAACTTCTTATAATTGGGATGCAGAAGAGATGTGGATTGTTTCGTACTCTTTTCTGTGTGGTTGTGGTTCCCTCGCTCTTTCGCTCATCCATTGACTAAATAGTTCGTCTTGGCCGGTCAGACTGCAAGGAATTGTTGTCAGTCGGTACGGCTTGATTGGTAACGAAATTTTTATTGCCACGTTCACAGAGAGAGACGTTTGCAACACAAGGTACAGAATTTCTGGCAGAATGTACAGGCGACACGTTGACGACAAAAGTAGAGGATATGCAGCCCTCATGTTCAGCTGATAAGTTATTAGATGAATTTTCCGTTTCAGAGTCAAAGCTGAAAACAATATTCGATGCCGCAGGCACAGAAACCGGCGAACACGAGTCCAATGGTAGATCTGGTAAGCAGAGCTTCTTTCGTCATAGATAAACGCAGTGTTTCTTCCGCGGAATATTGACTCGAAATGTCAAACACTCCTGAGATATGAAAATATCAGAAAAGGTTGAAGAACTGAGTATCTTTTTCACATGGATCACAATCACTATAAATAAGGAAAGAGTAGAGAGAAAACTGAACGTGATAAACAAGGAGGAATAAAGCATAGCGTTTTGTTACGAAAACTTCAAGAGGTATTATTACTACTTTTACCCCTCACCCTTAACCCCAATGCGGAAAATTCATTTTACCATCACCGTTACTCGAACCAATAAACCCAATGATATACGTCGGACACCGATCGATGCAGCAACGACCTAAGCCATCAGGGCAGACCTGCTATCATTACCTGAACTCATTTCAGTCCGGCATTTGGTAGATAACTTCTGGATATACCGCATCAGAGCTGAGACAAAGTTTACTGATTCCATATCGTGGGTGAAAATACTACAGACATAATTACAATTAATAATTACGTCATATTGTTATTGGTACACAAATAGGAATTAATAACTAAAAGTCATATTCCTTTCTGGATTTGTAATTGAAAGCCAATGTGGATAGATTAAGTGACTTAGGGAAACCATGGAAAACCGATGGGTTGGAGAAGACTCGTTCTAAATGCCAGATCCAAGCATTACCGCTCACACGCTAAGCATGGTAGCAATACGAAGGGTGATTGCTATCGTTTTACTAAAAAATAATTGTACTTCACATTTGCTCAGTCTCATTGTCAGTGTTTGTATTGCTACTGTTTTCCGGGTATGAAGATGTCTGATTCTTTTCAAAATGAACAATATCTAATTTTTACAGCATTTGAGAAAAGTTGGTATTTGCATGCTGGAACTGTATTACTCTGTCCTGTATATCTCAGTAGACCGAATGTTTGCTATGAAATCTTCACGGGTTCTCCACCGTGTGGTGTTGAAGAAAAACCACAACGAGCTTTCGGCGGTTGGCTCTGCCGCCATCTTCAGAAGATGGAGGCAGAGTCAGCTGCCCAAACCCGTGAAGACTTCATATCATCGATACGCCGTGAAAGCCTTCGTTCTCACAGACCGAATTTTTTTTTTTTTAATTTACATTCCGGTGTCACTGTATCTAAATGCTTTAGTATATTGGTCATCTTCATAATTTTCGTGCGGATCGGTTGGAATTTCAAATAATTTAAGTGATTATGTATATCTGCATTTGCTTTCAGCATTTACTATAGCATCTGATTTGTAATTTCATGCATTCATAAATTTCGTATTTACCGTCATCATAGAGTTTGCATGTCTGTGTGTATGTCTCTAGGTTGTTGGATATACTCTAGAATATGTTCTGCAAATGAAGTGTGATTTATATCTCAGTACTCTTAACTGTTCTCCGTATCTAATTTTATTTGCCCGCTATCTTATCAATGTGCAGTAATTCACAATAGCTACGTGTAAATCTGAATTTTACTGAGTTTCTTTTTATATTTTTTCGGAAATAATTGTTTGTTAATATTACAATGAGTCTTCGTTAATGCAATGTTTACTATTTTGTGTATGTTTTATTTGGTGAAACGCATTTCATGACATTTTATTACTGGCTTGGGTGATATATTGTGGTAGTCGGCTCTTGTGTATTTTTAAGTTTACTTGTTGTGGGGATGTCACTATCTTTTGGATGCCTTTACAATTTGTGTTTAAATCTGGCTATTTATTTGTTGCGTTATACTATCCTTACAACGATTTCTGGTCGCTGTCTGTATAATTATGTAAAATCCTGTGTTGAGTCGGTTGATAATATGTCTTACAACTGCTTCCTTATTTGTTTTTCTATCATTAGAGTTGTAGTCTTTATTATCTCTGTTGAGGTGGGTTATTTGTATTCCTGGAATGTTCCGACTCTAGTTATGGTCAGGTCAAGGAAATTCAGTTTTATATGGTTTCTTTTCTTGGAGTAAACTTTATGTTTTTGTATATGGAACTTCTGGTTCAATTACAACACAGATAACGTTGTCAATATATCTATACTAATATATGACAATATAGAAGGACTCATGTCTTTGACTTACCAAAGCGATTTCCATTTCGTACAACTTGATCAATATATCATCTCCGTATGAAGAAACCTGTTTATTTTGCTTACGTTCACTTCTTAATGTCATATTCAAAAATACTCTTGGGCAACTCAGTTGATAGAGAAAAAGTATTCTGAGCCCAAAAGCGACTAATAAGAATTACGTGTGGTATGAGCAGTAGAACTTCCCGAAGAGAAGTTAGGAATTAACATGGTAGCTGTGTACAGAAGCACATTAACTCCCTTTCAGTAACGAGTTAAACTCTGAAACAAATAGCAAAATAGACAATTAGGGCAATAAAAGTAAAAATGATCTTCACAAGTTGTCAGATTACAACGTTTATACTAAATTAAATTAAACAGTCCTGTCACGGGCATATGCCATGTCACATTACAACGTTTATTGTAGTGTTTTCGCCTTGATGTGTGTACTTCGAATTGTGTAATACCTGAACTTCGTTGCTGTACACTGTCCATGTATTTCACATAAATCAATTAATAAGACTTGTACCCAGTATAAATCTCCTTTTTTCGGATAATCCACAAATAAAATAGATCACCAGCAATCGAACATCAATCAACCGCTAACCGCAACAGCTCACTTCATTGTTTATTTCACTTCATTTTTTTTTTGTTTCAAAGATTCGTATATCCTACAGTAGGCTTTTCCTCCGCTGCTCTTATAGTAATTTTCCCAACCTAAAGACATTTTATTATAAATCAGTACAATTCAAAGTAGCATCTAACTACTTGTAATTTGACAAAGTATTACCAGTCGTTGTCATTTGTTCAAAAAGGGGTCCGATATTCAAAGAGATATATCTTCAACAAGCGCCAACACACCCTAAATGCCTGGAAGGAGATAAGATTAAATTCACGAAAAAAATTAAATGAATGTTTAATAGACAACACCTTCCACTCTATCGAAAAAAGTATTTCCAAAGTAGCTACAAAATTAAAGGAGTTGTTTATGAAAATGCAGTTGATATACTTTGTACTCATCATTCAGTGACAGCACATCTTCTGGTGTATACGTGTATTTTGTTATGCAATTTATTTTCTGTAAACTAACAATTTTCCGCACCCCAAAGAGGCAGTGTCTTATATTGTAATTCATGGAAAATTTATTTATTGTATTGTTTTTTTTGTGAATGTCGGTTTTCATGTTTCATTTTTCACACGGTGTTTGAATAAAATGGGAATTGATCTAGGAATCTATAAACCCTACAATCCTGTTTAATTTAATACGTATTACTTATTGAATAAAAGTAATTTTGTGGCGTTACACTTTGAGAAAGAACAAATGTGAACTGGAAATACATGTAATTACAAATAATGTTCATTATACTTCATTTTAATTTTACCATCGAAATATGTATAACGAATACTGCATCAAATTCATACATACAGCCAACAAATGGAGTGAAATACGTACCAGTAAAATAAAACAAATAACAAAATTTCGCTGGTATTACTAACTGAAATTGAAGAAATGATAAAAAATGGTGAGGTTAACCGAGTACAATCGGCCGTGATAAGCCTAAGTGAATTTATTCCTCTGAAGTGGTTATGAATTTAAATGAAGGAGAATGATAAACTTTTTAAGCCGGGCACACTACGTTAACCGCAATTTTACGAGCAGAGCAGTTGGTGATGTATAAACATGGAGTATAATTTACCGCGAGGAAGTGACAGTTCGCAAACAAGCTTGAGCGTTAGAAAGTGCTGTTATGAATTTTCCATATAAGAGAGATAAGTCTAACTATAAATATGAGGCTCTTTTATTTATAATTAACTACAATTTTTTGTCCAATCTCAATAATAATTGTAATCCTAAACTATTATCAGACATACTAGCAAAAGAGAAAAGAATCAGTTGCAGAGCTTACCATGATTCTGTACTTTTCCTGATATAAAGAGGGTCTTTAACATTAAACTGCTAAACATAAATTCTTGGAGTTATTAATGAAAAGGTTATATATTTCGTTCAGTGGATCGAAGGAACCACTAAAAACCACTCATTTCTAAGCCTTATTTCTGTTTGGTTGTTAAGTCAGTTATTATACAGTAGTTTCTACAACGTATTGGTTGAATAATTGTTTCCAAAATACCAACGGATACCAAAGTCTAATGAGAAAATTAACTAACAAGTAACTCATGTCTAAGAAATTTAACTGGTAGACAAACGGGCATGATGGTCTAATACTGTATTAATAAATCTTCATTATATTGAAATCTCATACTAAAGTGTGCGATTAGCTTAGAGTTGACTGTTAGTATTTAGTGCTGGCGATGCTTGTTGTGGTACAAGGCGCCTTTTTCCAGACAGCCCCATCGTGTCTCTGGAGTTGGGCAGCAACCTGAATGCCAGCGCCATCCGTGAGGCGGCTGACGTGTACTTCGAGTGCCGTGTCCGAGCAGACCCTCCAGCCAAGGTCATCGTCTGGAGACACAACGTAAGTACACAATTTACACCACCAAAACAGAAGTAAACATATCCGGTACGTGGTTCCTTTTTGTGTAATTCTACTAACCAGTTGTATGATCCGTACGTCATCCAGACGTTGCAAAGGGACCTCGTGCATTTTCATCATTTCATCTTGGACAGGAGTCGCCAGAATCCAAAAGGACGCGCACAGTCAACAAAGACAGAGTATGTAAGGAACCCAGCCATTAGCAACGGTACTACGCTTGTCCAGTTATTCCTGAGATGGTGTCGTAGCTGTAGTTGTCACTGACCTTGATAGCTCGCTGAACCAACCATTAAAGCAACTTCATTCCTTATTTTCACAGGTTCAAATTCATCTCTGAACGACTGCGAAATAATAACAGATTTACTGTATATTTTTGAGTGAGCGGTCTGGTGACTCAGTTGTTAAGGCGTCTGACTGTAGAAATGTTTTAGGGTCGATTTCCTGTATCAGCTGAGATTTTAAAATTTCTTTATTAAGTCCTTTACCCACGGCAAAACTTACTTTACGTATATGAAGTACGCTGGAAAGCGTATGTGGTTCAGATTCCACGTTAAACTGCAGGTTCCCTATACTCAGTAAGATTAGCGGGTGAGGATTGGCTGGAGGGATAGAGGTCGATTCTGCAGTTGGTAAGAAACTCTGTCACGAGGTCATGAAAACCATCCATAATTACTTATTCTACTGAGCAGCTTCCACGTTTTACAGGTACGAGATAAATAGCAAAATATAAAGGCTGTTTATCAAAGGATCTGTTAATCGCTAGCATTCCTTCAATCCAACGGTAGTCCAGGTCCATTAGCTACCACCTCCCGCACATATTATGCTTCTTAATTCATTCACCAGCGTTTTTATGGCATGACAGGCTTTCAGCTCCGCTATATTTCATCACCTCTTCTGGAACTATTCCTCCACGTAATTACTTATTTTGTGTTGGCTAACTTTATGCCACTAGCACTGATTTTTCAGCAATTGGACCAGTCATACTATAATATACGAACCGTCAAGCAGCCTTCTAATTTGTCTTATTAGTTATAGAAATTTCCGCCTCTTTTTCCCTTACAAAACTTGTGCCCGCAACGCTTTCTAAGCAGCTGTAAGTGCACGGATAATTTTCTTGCCTTGAACTCCTGTAAGCATAGATCCCCTACAGCGACCAGGTATTCACCAAATTAGTTGCAAGTAATCCTTGTATAGTAATCCAAACTGGGCTCCTTGAAATGTGTATACTTACTGTTCTTACAGTTAAAAGTAACAGAAAATGTCCTTAAGCCAAACGATAAGACATGGTAGCTACTGCGTTTTAGAAAATTGTAGAGTGTACACAAAAGCAGAAATGACCAGTTACGCAAGAGCGAAAGAGCAGTATGTCACAAAATGGTTTCAGTAGTTTGAGGAACTAATCTATACGAAAAAACTGACGAAACAAATTGAATGGTGTAGATAATAACAAAATCCTAGACAAAATTGATGTAATTACGTAAGAGATGTAAATTTTTCCTCAAAAAATTAACTTTCGCTGTTTCTGCATGGCGTGAACATAGTTTTAGTGCTACCGAGCGTGGTGGTGTAACGGATAGCGTTCTGGCCTCGCATTCGGGAGGACGGCGGTTCGAATCCCCGTCCGGGCATCCAGATTTGGGTTTTCCATGGTTTCCCCAAATCACTCCAGGTGAATGCCGGGATGCTTCCTTCAAAAGGCCATGGCCGAATTCCTTCCCATTCCTTGCCCCCATCCTTTCCCGTCTCTAAAGACCACGTTGTTAAAAAGGGACGTTAAACTGTTAAAAAAAAAAAAAAAGTTTTAGTGCTGGTTGAGATTTTCGGCAGTCGGTTAGTTCTGAAAAACACGGAAGAGTGATGTGATATTACACATATAACTTTCTTAATATTATTCATTATGATGAAGAGAAGTGAACAACATCGTTCAACTTCTTTTATGTTCAATCTTCCGTATAACATAATGCTAACGCTCTGGCCACACATTCGTTAGGACGTGGGTTCGAATCACCGTCCGGCCGTCTAGCTATTCAGATTTGTGTTTTCCATGGTTTTCCCAGATGACTCCAGGCGAATGCCGGGATGGTGCCTTAAAAAGGGTCATGGCCTAATTCCTTCCCGTTCCTTGCCACCACTCCTTTACCGCCTCTAATAACCTCCACAAGGCGTTTTATTTTTTTTTTTTTTTAAAACTAAACCACCTTCCTGTTAACGAGTGAAGGTACGTTAAGACTCTTTCAAATCCGAAAATGTCATTATTTTCTGAGTCTTGGATAGTGCATTTATTATATTCCCTGCCTAGAGACGGCAGTCACCTGTCTGCAAGCATAAAGAAATTTCGGATGCGATGAGTATGTGGTAGTATGCAAACAACAGTACCTTTTTCATGAAAAAGCTTTATGGAAACTTGTCGAAATAATATTACTTGAAACGATATTCGAATGTGATTTAATAATAGATGAGCTGATAAAAATTATGAAGAACAAGCTTTTGACTGACCTAACATTTCAAATAAAAACTACCAGAGCATGTTTTCATCGATGGAATACACCTTAAAAAACATTTATCGACCAATGTGTTTTTTAAGGCATAAATAAAAATTATTACATCAAATGTAGTGAGAATTTTTCAGTAGACGTTTAGAGATATTGGATGTGTTGACAAGTATTTTCGAGACGTTATAGCAAGGACGAAACATATAATCACATGAACAGTCACTCGGCTGGGAAGTGATCGGGTTACTCCTGGTCGGAATGAATATCATCTCTCTTACCGACAACTGTAGCTTCTCTTCGTCCTGTGACTGCGCATAGCTAGTGAAAACTGTTACCGTTTATTTTTGATAGTTTCATTTCAAACGATAAAACTTTTTGATCTTCGATGAGCTTCAACTCGAAATGAGTATGGTTTCCCAAATCACTCCAGGCAAATGCCGGGATGCTTCCTTCAAAAGGCCATGGCCGAATTCCTTCCCATTCCTTGCCACCCCCCACCCCCCATCCTTTCCCGTCTCTAAAGACCTCGCTGTTAGAGAGACGTTAAACAGATAAGAAAATTTAAAAAAAATTGAAATTTGTCAACGGATACGATTCATAATTTCACTCTCAAACGCAGCAGTCCTCTCTTTCATCTGATTATACACTCTGTGTGACTTCTTGTTCTTTGTAGTTACATCCTGAGATTAAGATCCCTCCAGTGGGTTACAGTGGGGCGTCAGTTAAGTTGTACTTGCTTTACAAATGGGACTTAGAATATAGAATTGAAATTTGTCTAGTCTCAATTTCACAACTTTTGAGGAGGTTGTGAATTTTTGATCAGTGGATGAATGTTTATATCAGCTGTCGATTTCGTGTGGTAAATGAATTATACTTTGCACGATAAGTTTACTAGTACTCCATCAACCACTAATTTATTTAGTGTCACCTGCAACGATTAGTTATTTGACAGCATTGGGTCTTTTTATAATTTACTCGGGTCTTTAGGATATGCATTATGTTTGGAATATCATACAAGTTGAATAGAATTTAAAAAAAAAAAAAACATTCTATTCACAACGACATACTAACAAGAACCAACCAACAAGTTACGTCAGCGTTAGTGTTTATCTGTTCTGTATTCGTGAAGTCGATGATTATAATAGGCCTACAAGTTATCCTTTAATATTATATTTGCTTTATTACCGGTTTGTAGTTTTCTATCAAATCCACGACAGTAAGGCATTCAATTTTAGTAGTTGTTAAATGAAACGTGCACTACAAAAGGTTCATAAAGCAGAACATCAAGATCAAACGGTCTGATTAAAACATGATAACAACTCCAAAATAAAGCAGAAATGTTCACATAAATCTTATCAATATTTCTCCTTGGAGCTTTATCGTATGACCCTGTCAAGATACTCAGAATTTATGCTGAAACTGATTCGAAAAAATTCTTCATGGATCCTAAAATGTCAGGTGTAATTGGAAACACATAGTATAAATTTAGTATCATTAAAATTACGTTATGTTTATAACTGTGCAGAGCGGAAGATGTTATCTTTAATAATTTTACAGTGTTCTTTTTTTACTATATTTCGCGTTGCTTCCTCCCAATGTTAATTTAAACCTCAAATTCAGGATTTATCGCTGAAATTTTTATTTATAATTCCATGATGCTAATTTATAACTCTGGCAATTAAATGGTGTCAACATATTTGCAATAGGTTGTGTTACCTGAAGGATTAATTGTCCTTTCCTGCGACAATTAGTTAAACAAATTGTTTAATGATATTACGTTTTCTTGGAGCTGTCGTCAATATGATATCTTATTCAGATTCTAAAATTATTTATTGCTCCTTCTCTTCCACTTTACGTGACAGATATCATGAATCAACGGCCGATGATGAGTGTAAAACAATCTGCAGCGATCTAGTTCTTTAACATTGAACTAAAGCATTTAAAAATTACAAATTTGGTAGTATAAAATTGGAATTCCCTTAGGTAAAGTAGAATATGTTTCATCTTACATGGAAAATCTGAATAATTTAAAATAATTTTCTCTGATTGTGATTCAAGTAAAAACTACTAGTCTGCTGGTAAATTTAAGTTTATAGTTGAGCTACCCTCATTCCAAAACTACTGGTCTTATTTTGATGGAGTTTCGTGTGGTCCCACGGATAACAAAGGGTGTGTTTCCTTTTGATATAATGTCGATAAGTTGAAGCGTTTAACAAATTAGTATTAATTTTTGTTTTAACTCGATTTATTCAAAAATTAAAAGCTTGATTTTGATGGGGTTTCGATTAAGGCGCAGTCCGTAAACCAAATTTTGATGTGGCTTCGATTAATGTGCAGTGCACTATTCCGTTAGTAGAATAAGGTATGTTTTATTTTCATCACGTTCAAAAAGTTAATGAATAAAAATATCTACAGATAGGTATTCATTTAATGGTGAGTTTTTTCGTGTAATCGAAATGTTTATCGTCATCTCAATGTACGAGCGCCATCGTAATATTGGGAGGACTGAATTTACCGTTGTTCTGTAGTCATGAAAAAAGAACTTATGTTCAATGAACTACAGGAAACTTGGATCATGCCGTTCTTGATGATGCTTATTAAAGATAATAATGTGTACTCCGAAACTTATGACGAGTGAAGTTATGGGTAACTGCTAATCTTATATATATATATAGATGTGTGATTTCCTATATATTTTCACTTTTCAGCCACCAAGCACAGAATCACAGGTCTTTGTGTGTGGAAGTAGTCGTTCTTCGGCAGCCGTTACGTGAGGCAGTGCTTTCTGCGGTGATATAGTTCAAAGTGTGTAGTTTTCTTTTGATTCATCTTTGCGTATTTGTTTAGCATCCCCAGTAGTCAGACGTTTCTTCGGCAGCCGTTACGGGAATAGTGCCTTCTGTGATAGTTTAATTCAAAGTGTGTGGTTAGCTTCGACTCTGTATAGTTGTTAGTCAGTAGCAGCAGCGATCGTCAGAACCGTTACGTGACGTAGTACCTCTAGTGATAATTCACTTAAAAGTGTATAGTTAGTTGTAGCTTCGTCCTTGCATATCAGTTTGGCAGTAGCAGCAGCTGCAGTCGTTGGTCGGAATCATTACGTGAAGTAGTACCTCCAGTGTAAAGTTAATTTAAAAGTGCGTATTTAGGCGTAAGCTTCGTCTTTCTGCATTTGGTTATTGACAAAAGGCCTCCTACTGAGACGCATAGTGAGTCCGTTTTCTCGTGCACTCCTTAGTTTTTCTTTCTGTAAGGTAGTATGTGTAGGGACTGTGGTTGTTGTGTGCAGACGCAGGCTGAGGTGACTGACCTGCGCACCCAGCTTGCAGCTTGGTAACAAGAGTTACACAGCTGGAAGCTGCCGCAAGTGAGTGCAGTAGATGCGGTATTGGTGACCCTGTAGACGCTGATCGGCTCGCAGGTTCTCCCATACCAGTCATCGAACCTGCAGTCCAGGCCGAGATGTCGGAATCTATGCGGCCGTCGCCTAGTGGTGGCTGGCGTGTGGTGTCTGGACGTCGACGGCGCATGCGGGGGCAGTCGTGCAAGCTTGATTCCAAAGAAGGCGAGCTTGTACCTCTGTCTAATCGGTTTGACGCATTGTCTGGATCTGATTCAGTCCTGCAATCGTCGGCCTGTGAGTTAGCAGCCCCACAGCCCGCAAAGTCTGGGCAACTGCAGAAGGGGGTTTTAGTGGTCGGTAGCTCCAACGTTAGGGCGATTTATTGAACCCTTAGGGAAATGGCGAAGACGTCGGGGATGAATTCCTGTATCCATTCATTGTGTATTCCGGGGGGTCTGATCCGAGATGTGGAACATGCCATCCCGGATGCCATTGAACGGACGGGGTGCAGCCAGCTGCGGATTGTAGCTCATGTCGGCACCAAATGATGCTTGCCGCCTAGGGTCGGAGGTTATCCTCTCGTCCTTTGGGCGACTTGCAGAAAGGGTGAACTCTGTGGCCATTGGCCGCAAGATTTCGGCTGAGTTATCCATCTGCAGCATTGTCGATAGGACTGACTGTGGACCTCTGGTTCAGAGCCGTGTTGAGGGCTGAACCAGAGATTACGGCGCTTCTGTGATAGTCATGGCTGCAGATTCCTTGATCTTCGCCCTAGGGTTGAGTCTTGTAGGAATCCCTTGGATAGATCAGGGGTGCACTACACACGGAATCGGCTACACGGGTGGCAGGGGCCGTGTGGAGTGCATTGGGGGGTTTTTTAGGCTGAGGGAGGATGACCCTGAGGAGGAAATTCAGTTGCGGGCAGCCAAGATAAATTCAGCACCGCGTGTTAGGGGTAGCTTAAAAGAATCCCGAACATTAAAAGTTCTAGTAGTTAACTGCAGAAGTGTTTGTAATAAACAGCCTGAACTCGAAAACGTTATTCGTAGTGCAGATGCTGATATCGTAATAGGCACAGAAAGTTGGTTAAAACCGGATATAAGTTCCGGCGAAATTTTTAATAGTAACATGAACATTTTCCGTAAGGATAGGTTGCATTCGCAAGGAGGTGGTGTATTTATAGCTGTTAGTAAGTACCTCCCATGTAGCGAAATAGATGTCCATACTGTCTGCGAAATCATATGGATCAAGCTCAACGTAGCTAGGACAAAACTTGTGATAGGCTCGTTCTATCGTCCACCCGATGCAAGCGTAAATATTGCCGAGGCCTTGAGAAATAATGTAAATAATATAGCACGGCAATTTCCGGACCATACAATAATACTAGGAGGTGACTTTAACTTGCCTGATATCGACTGGACTAATTACGTTCACGTTACTGGGGGTAGGGATAAAGCAGCTTGCGAAATCATTCTAGACCTCTTCTCAGATCACCATCTTGAACAGCTCGTAACTGAACCAACGCGGTGCCTCAACGGTAACGAGAATATTTTAGATATAGTTGTTACAAATAGGCCCGAACTATTCACGGATATTTCTACCACCGCAGGAATAAGTGATCACAAAGCTGTAATTGCTACAGTAAAAACTAACAACCACGCGCAGAAAGAGAAAAGAGAGGATCAGTTTACAGATTCGAAAAGGCTTCAAAAGAGTGTTTTAGAGCGTATTTGAGGCATAATTACCAAACCTTCTTAGTAGCAGGAGGCACCGTTGAAGAGAGGTGGCATCGATTCCTACATATAGTTGGGGAAGGTATGAACTTGCATATACCGAAACGGACAATCAGGGAAGAGAACGATCCTCCATGGTACACACGGGAGGTTAAAAGGTTACTCAAGAAGCAAAGGAAGATACATGCACGATCAAAAAGGACGATGCATCGGACTGATTTAGATAAGTTAGAGGAGATAAGGGGACGTGTTAAGAATGCAATGCGTGAGGCATTTAATAACTTTCGTGAAAATACTCTCTCTAAGAGCCTCACTGAAAACCCTAAGAAATTTTGGTCGTATGTAAAAAAAGTTAGTTGTAGTGGGAACAATAAGCCAGTTCTAATAAAAGATGGACGGGAGGTTGAAGACAGCCGCGACAAGGCTACCTTATTTAACACCGAATTCAAAAATTCATTCACGCAAGAAAACTTGGAAAACGTCCCCACTTTACCACATCGTGTGGAATTAGAGATGGATCCGATAGAAATTGATAGCGTAGGAATTGTAAAGCAATTAAAACTCCTGAAGTGGGGTAAAGCGCCGGGTCCCGATGGTATACCGGTAAGAGTATTTTCTGAATACGCGGAGGATATTGAACCATTTCTGTCAGATATATTCCGTAAATCACTAGAAGAGAGAAAAGTACCTTCTAGCTGGAAAATAGCCCAGGTAATTCCCGTTTTTAAGAAAGGAGATCGGAGTGATCCTAGGAATTATCGACCCATATCTCTAACATCGGTCTGCAGCAGAATTCTGGAACATGTCATATGCTCGAACATAATGAAGTTTCTAGATGAGAACGAGTTACTTACACCATGTCAACACGGATTTCGGAAGAAGCGATCGTGTGAAACACAATTGGCCCTATTTTCCCACGACATAATGAAAGTTATCGATGCAGGTTCGCAAGTTGATGCGGTTTTTTTGGATTTTCAGAAAGCTTTTGATTCTGTGCCACACAACCGACTTTTAGCGAAGATTCGAGCTTACGGTATTTCGGCTCAGATTTGCGAGTGGATACGTGATTTTCTAACTGGTCGATCACAATATGTCGTTGTTGACGGGGAAGCCTCTTCTAAGATAAATGTTACTTCGGGCGTTCCTCAAGGGAAGTGTAATAGGTCCACTTCTTTTCTTAATATTTATAAACGATCTAGGTGACAACGTCAAATGCTGGTTGCGATTGTTTGCCGACGATGCGGTTATCTATAGGGAAATAAGGTGCTCCGACGACTGCTTAGAAATTCAGCGTGATTTGGATGCTATTTTCGATTGGTGCCGTAAATGGCAGCTTACACTTAATTGCAAAAAGTGCAAGGCAATGCGGATAAGTAACAAGAAGAATCAGGTTGTTCACGAGTACAAAATAAACAATTCACCTGTTGACACTGGTTGATTCCGTGAAGTATCTGGGGGTGATAGTACAAAGCAACATGAAATGGGACATGCACATAACTTCCGTCGTAGGCAAGGCCAATTCTAAATTACGATTCATAGGTCGTATTTTGAGGAATTGTAATGCTCAAACAAAGGAGATAGCGTATAAAACACTAGTGCGTCCGCATCTGGATTACTGTTGTGGGGTTTGGGATCCGTATCGCAAGGTTCTGATTGACTCAGTTGAGAGGGTGCAGAGGAGAGCCGCTAGATTCGTGACTTGTTGTTACAGCCCTTATGAAAGCGTCACAGAATTGATACATAGATTGGGCTGGGATAGTTTGGAAGACAGACGACGTAGCTTGCGTTCGAATTTATTGGAGAATATGCGAAAAAATTTAAATTTCGAGTGCAATGAAATACTTCTTCCGCCAACCTATTTAGGTCGCAATGACCGGAGGGATAAGATTAGAGAAATAAGATGCCGTACTGATACTTATATGTATTCCTTCTTTCCTCGCACTATTCGGGATTGGAATGGGCGGGTTTAGGATTGGTGCTTAGCACCCTCTGCCACCCACAATGTTTGTGATTCGCAGAGTATGGATGTAGATGTAGATGTAGAAGTACCATGGAGTTTCCTGTCATACACAACGTTGGACGAATGTCGATAGCTGTAGGGATTTGGGAGATATGATAGTTAAAAGTGGTCTATGCAGGACATTTTCATATTTCAACCAAAGACATGTGTCTCCGTATATGTCACTCTACTGCCACGACTACACAGAATAGACCAATGGTGTTTATGCGTGGTAGTGGTATCGTGTCTCCTATCGTGTATTATGGTGGTTACATGTCGGTAGCTATGGGGGTGTGGGAGATATGGTGGTTGAAAGTGTTCGACCTGCGTTACTTTCATATTTCTACCAAAAACATATGTGTCATGGTGTATCACTTTTCAGCCAAAACTATCTAGCGCAGATCACTGGTGTTTGTGTGTTTTAATAGCATTGAGTCTCCCATCGTACACTATGGTGGTTAGATGTCGGTAGCTGTTAATCCAAATTCTTTACAAATACGAACGAAGTCGTGTGTACCAACTAGTTTACAATAAATTCGAAAACACTAGTGGTGTAGGCAGCAGTGCGATGCAACGTAGGAAAGGCATCGAAGCTGGTTCGTTACATTACCTGAAAATTCTCATGCGCTGATTTCAGAGCTTGGCGTCCGACCTTCCATATCCATTTCTGCGAAGGTTATTGGAATATGGAAACCTAACAGTGCAGAGTCACTAATCGCATTTACACATATTTTTTTTTAAATTTGAATCTTCTGTTATAAAGATACTTAAACAATTTCCACAAGCAAGAAGAAACAAGATACTTTTGACTGGCTTATAACTCCGTTCAGAGATAGTGCAGTGTATTCTTTGAAATCACACGTTTTTAAGTCTCCTTAATTCATTTTGTGACTGATATACCGTCTTTATACTTTTCTGATTTTGTGTGTATGAATTATGGACAGATTTCTAAAAACAGCAGATCTAATTCTAATGTTCAGTTAGGTATATACCGTCCTTTTATATAAACCTATTTACGTGTTAAGTTTCATTTCCGTAACTGCACGGAACTATAATTTGCTTACGCAACGTTTAGCTGAAGCGTGGTTAGAGGTTTTTTTTTTTTTTTAATAATCAACAAGTAATGTGGATCTGCACTGCTCGTTGATGGCACTTTAAGAAAGCATGTGAGGTTGGATGATAATCTTTCTATTAGCAATAAAGTGTACGTTGACGGTATTTTCTCAAATTACACAATATGTATTGGTTTTGAATATTGGTTCTTTGTGATTGTATGTGAAAAATATTTTCTTTAACCGTTATAACCGATCATGACGTAGTAGTGGCCTCATCACATGCCAGCTAGGGACCTTGTCTCCTCAACTATGTATGTAAATTTTAAAAGAAAGATGTTCCACAATTATTGTATAATTGTTGTTGAGTTTCATATAAGAGAAAAATAATAAATAATTTTCAAAATGGTTTAGTTAAAAATGTTGTTCTAAAAGTTGAATTGAGCGTGTCTACTAAGTATTTTTTTTTTCGCTTTATGCCTGGCCGATTTCGAGGTCATTAGACAGGGAATGTGCTGGGGCAAGGGACGGGGAGGAAAGTGGCTGTTCTGTTGCATATTGAAGGAACCAACCAGTATTCACCTGGAGTGATTTGGAGAAACCATGAAAAACCCAAATGTGAATGGCCAGACGGTGATTCGAACATGCGTATCTCAGAATGGGAGTCCAGAGCGTTACCACTCACCCTCCACGCTCGGTTGTTCAGTCAAAATTTACATAAATTATTTGCAGATAAAAAGTATGTAAGACGCAGATCGTATAAGGTTTAATGTATTGAATGATCTGTTGAGAATGCTGATTAGTGTTTTAAGGTTGTCGACAAGAATTTTACTGTGTAAAACAAAGCAAAAAGTGTGTGCTAAACAGTAGTTTTACGGCTCATTCCCCTCGCTGCCCCGGACGCTGTAGCTCCGTTGAGAGCGGCTGCAGTGGAACTAGCTATACACCGGCAGGTCGGCAAGCGAGTGCGCCGTAAAAGAAAGGCTGCGGCCGTAAAACGGCCGTAAGGTGCGTGGCGCAACGTGTCCACGGGACGACGGCCTCAGGAGTGCGGAGGCGGTCAACCAGGGGCTTTACGACACTGTTCCGGCGCGGCGAGACATTAGTCTGCAAGTGGCCCGCATCAAGCGCATGCCATTCACCCTCAACAATTCCTCTTAACGTGCGAGACTTTTGAACGGAGTCTTTTGCGGTAGACCTGGGACTATCAACCACGCCTTAACTGAAATGCATATCGTCTTTTTTAAGGAAAAAATGGGGAATATTTCAACGTTAGTCAGAATAATTATGGCAAACCGCCGAAAACCGTAATTAGTAAAACCATCATATTTATGGAAGAATTCGAACCAGAGCAGTTTGAACATTTGTCCATCGCTGCAAGGGCATAAAACCTTAATGATTTCTGCCCTACCACTACTCGTAAGATTACAGGAGTACGCTCCATATATATATATGACTTAAGACTAATCGCGAAACTGATAAGGTAGAAATTATTTCTTTTTATGAGTCTTGTCAGATTATTTTACTTCGCTGTTAAATATGATAGTACCTAGGTTTGATTAACGTTAAACGTTTTTCTTGAAGGCTTCCTATGCATTTTAAAAGTGCACAGTTACTTGCTTTAAGCAAAGATAAGCTTAACTAACATCAGTAGGCTTACTGGTTCCTGAAAGTTCACGATATGAGGGTAGAGCCGTTTCCGAGATACCAAATGCAAGAATTCCCCGGGTTGTTTTTTGTGTGTGTACAAAAAGGTGTTACAAACTTGAAAAGAAAAGCGTTATCTGCTTTCGAAATTTGATCCAAATTGCTAGAACCATTTCGGAGATGGTCCGGTTTACAACTTCATAAATTGCCTTTAAAGAAAAATGCCATTACTATGTTAAATAGAAATCTTAACTTTAATCAGAGATTAGTGAATGGTGCAGGATTACTGGTAATTTACTTAGAAGAGTACATCACCAGTGCTTAATTCATTCACTCCGATAAACAATGCCCACACCCCGCTAAAACCTCTTATTTTCTGATCCAACAGTGTTTTTCTAAATGATAAGAAAACAATTCCCAATAAAAGTAACCTTCTCTATAACCATTAATAAAGCACTAAGTCAGACGTTTCAAAGTGCAGGACTATATTTACTAGAACCTGTTTTTTTCATATGGACAGCTGTACGTGGCTTTTTCATGTGTTCGTAGATTCAGTAATAAGTACATGGGTGACCTATCGTCGCTCAGTATCTATGGATTTCTGTTCAATATACAAGATTTTGCGTAAAGTTTCTTTAATTTTTTTTATTAAAAAAAGGGCTTCCTAATTATTTTGAAGTGCACAGTTCCTTAACTAACATCAGTAGGCTTACTGCTACCTGAAACGTCTACGAGATGAGGTTAGCGCCGTTTTCGAGATAACAAATACAAGGATTGCTCGTTTTTTTGTGAAATAATTTTACAAACTCCAAAACCAAACGTTATTTACATACGAAATTTCATCCAAATCGCTTGAGTCATTTCGAAGATATACCTGTTTACCACCTCATAAATTGCTTTTAAAGAAAAATGCTGTCATTATAGTAATAGAAATCTAAATTTTAACCAGGGAAATGGTGCTAGATTTTAGGTAATTCACTTAGACGAGTGCAGTTCCCAATAAAATAATCTTCACTATTACCATTAATAAAGCACAGGGTCAGACGTTTCAAAGCGAAGTACTGTATTTACCAGAACCTATTTTTTTGTTCGGACACCTGTACGTGGCTTTTTCACGAGTTCGTATATTCAGTAATATTTATGTTTCTGTTTAAGACAAATGCGACCAAGTAAACGAGAATCACATTACAACTGCTAATATTGTTTTCAAAGAAGACTAGTAATGTAAACAAGTTTGAAAAAAATCTCTTCTGCCATAGCTAATACCCATTTTTATATATCTAGTTTTTAAATGTTTTGAAATAAGGAATGTAGTATTAAATCATAACTATTTTTTGTTCAAAGTAAAAAACCTTTCATGAATAAATATACTTGCATTTACTTACTTCCACATTAATGTACTATTACCATTCGGTGACTGACCACAATAATTCGCGAAATATTCACAAGGGTCAGCTAGCATATGAAAATTGTTTGTTTAAAGATATAAGAGTTCCATGCTGTACCCAAAGAGAAACTTAACTATCATCAGTAGGCATAGTCGTACCTGAAATTTCGAAGAGATGGTGTTAGATCCATTTACAAAATACAGAATTGAACTGTTCTTTGTGTGAAATCACGTATTTACGGGGAAGACGTCGGATGCTGCAAGGTAATTAGTAATTTTCTTTCCCTTTTATAGCAATAGCTACTTTTTAGAGACATCTAATGTGAATCAAGGGACACACCGGAGTAACCGACACTGAAATATAGGTCTAGTATACTAGCGGAGTTTGTGGTAAAGCTTAAATGCACGCTGGACCAGAGGGCCAACTAATAGTTTTTGTTGCAGGTAAGACACAAGGATTACATTTCGCGTTGTTTTATAACAATTTTATTAAGTTAATCAATTCCAAAAAAATGGCTTGCCAAAACATACCGTTCAGCCCGTAATTTTTTAGCTTTGAAGCTAGTGACATCATAAAGTAGCAGGTGTTTTTTTTTTTTTTTCTTTCTCCGCCGGATTCTGTTTTTGGAGGTACTAACGTGAGGACTTCACTGCAAACACACGTCAGGAAAGTCAACATTCTTACATATTTTTTTTGCATGTTTTGTTATTAAGTTTATTGTTTTTATATTTTTTAAATTGAAATTGATATTAGTTTTTACTTTATTTCATTTTCGAATTTTCTACATTTGTATATCGTCAAGAAGTATTTCAAACGTAATATATAACATCGAGAAGATCGATTTTTTTCCTATGATCGACGTTTAATTTCTGGAAGTGGTTAGGTGTTAATGGTTGAAAATAAAATAATGTACGTGACGAAACCGGATTCGCCTCTTACCCAACTTTCAATGGCTGTTGGCGTGGCATATTAGGCCGTGATCGGCCGAGATTGTATTTTTTGTATCTGTGAGAAGTGGTGAGATTTGTTTTAAAGTTGAAATAAAATAAAAAATTCGTGCTAAACAATTTTTGCAGATAAAAATAATTGGAAACATCTGATACTGCTGGGATTTAAACTCGGTTTGGAAACCTTACCGCTTATCACGCTGACTCTGGGTGATATATGCCAAATTTTCTAAATAAAAGCCTTTTTTGGTTGGCACATTTGAAGAACATATGGTTATCAGCCAGTTCAATCATTAAATGATCTGACCTCTTAAAGTGGCGAGTTCAGGTAGACATAAACCCTTTAAAATATATTCACGAGATTGAAATTCGTTTTTAAATTGTCAGATGGTCTCCTTTGATGGCTATAAAAGGTTCGTATTTGTTTTGGATTAAGCTTGAATAAGAAATAATTTGAAAAATATACCTATTAAACTTTTTTAGATTAAGTTATGATTAGAGTTTGAATAGGTAACAAATTATTATGTATTATAACAAATTTAACATAACGACATTAAACATTATACAATTACATCAAAATAACAATACAAACAACAAGTAGAAGATTCTTTACGACTTCTCATTGCTGTACACCACTTTTTTCTTACATTCGCATCTTACGGGACAAAAAAATAATACTTTATCAAGTGTATTTCTTATCGTATTTTTGCAAATAAGTACAATACAGTATTTATAAAATGATTTTCGACCTCCTTCCATACCGAAATTAGTTATAAAACGTAAAACTTTTGAGATATAACACTCCACAATAGACAATAGGTCAATGTAATCGTGTACAATGACGTCACGGTGCAACGCGCCAAATTAGCGGCGTTTTAAATCAGCGGAACTGGATTGTAGTCTTAAAATATTTTTTAAATGTTAAATTTTAATATTTTTATCAAAATTATGTTTTTTACGGTTATATAACAGGGTGAATAATACATGCATATACCCCATTGCTCTTTTAAACATATAATATGGTTGTTGAAAAGACTCTCAGCTATTATTCTGAGACAGACGAATGTATCGTATATCAAGTTATGAGAATAATTAATAGGTAATTAACAGAGAATATATAGTTCTTCATCCACCAAGAGTAATCATAATGACTTATTAAGTTTACATAATTCAATATACGTGTAGCGTGCTTCCATACATGTTGGTAGATATAACTGTAAGTTTTGTTGAACCCTGCCAACTTCGATAGCGTGTCGAATACAGGATAAATGATGGGCAGTAAAATTTATTTAAATATTAATACAAACAAATCAATCAAAATTATCAAGAAGATAGTAATATTCCTTAGTTCAACGAAACATTACACAGTGTGAGAGAGGAAAAACAGTGGGTAACTAAGCTATCAGGGCATTTCCATAACTCCCACTTATACTTGAAATATCACGCAAAGTAGGAGTTGTAAATGAGAAATACCTGTGTTGTATATATTTCGATTACTGATTTCAGATTAGTTGTCAGTAAATTAGCGTGCGCCAGACTGTTTACTTACAAAATTTCAGTCCAATTTCGCTTCTGATCAGGGCGGTAATACTGATTCACTGTATCTGAAACAATAAAAAAACGCATAAAAAACTTTTGTCGTGGAAAGATATATTTGATTTTGCACGTAAATTACATTTACTACAATAATTGATAACAACGGCCCATCAGCACCTGCATGAATCTTGAAACACTCTTTTTGACTCCATTCTTTTACAGTAATATATGGCTCGCTTTTCCGAGAACAGACACTTGTAATCTTGGCAACAGACTTCTGGCGTGCATTATTTTGTTATTTGGTGATTTATGTATCTTATTAACCGTTCACTTGGGATTTATTCTTTTAGATTTTGTAACTATTCCACATCATTAAAATATTCTGAAAGTAATAAAATATTTAACAACTGAACAAGATAATTCTTTAGGCTTTCTCACTATGCATCTTAATACAGTGACAGACAGGATAGTATTACTTTCGAGGTTGATACATCGTCAGAAAAAAATTGCGCTATTGATATCGACTTTCAACTATAGTTTTCGTGGGGACATTAATTGGTATAGTACAGTGTCATTGTAGTGATACATGAATGATACTGTCTGCACATAACTCTCATTAATTATGGTGTTTAAAGAATGTAAAGACTTTAAAATTGTAAAAAAAAATAAAAAAAAATATGTTAGTGAAAAATAATTATGAACGTTATTTACACATAGCGAAATTATTATATTACTGATTACATGAATACTATATCTAGTTTCACTTTAATAACAACATACCTTAATGCACATTAAATGAGGTGAGATTTCTATATCATAAAACCTTTAAGTTTACCTATGTGTTGGAACTGATAATATAAATAGGAGGAGAAAGCCAACGAAGCAATTGCATTATTCCTAAAGATACACTTTGTAATAAAATAATTAAATATTTGACTGTCCTAGCTATCTTCCCATCGCATGTGACATCACCATGTGTCACACGACAAATAATTGTTAGCTTAAATGCGCTGTTATGAGAGAGATCTGCTCAGATAACTATAATATCAAAGTACGAGCTTTGTTACGTCATATCATATCATTAAATTCCGCTATCATTAACGAATCTCTAGTTGATAATGTTTAGTTTCCTTCAAAGCAGAAACTTAATTTGGCGTGGAGATTTGTTTTCAACTTTGTCACCCGAACTTCTTCAGTGCTACCTAATATCTTTCGTGTTGCACTGTTCATTATTCTCTTGAAGTAGTTAATTATTCCATGTAAACACGTAATAAAGGAGAAGCACTGACGTTAACAAAATCAATATTAAAGTTTCCAAAGCTTCTACTTTTAATTGAATCTTAATTTCAATCCTTTCAAATTAGTATGTTACCTTGAGATGGCATAATATATTTGATTCCATGTTTCCGGGTGTGTTAAGTGTTTTCTACGGAGGATGGTGGGTGAGAGGTAATGCTCTTGCCTTAAATACGGGAGGACGCGTGTTCGAATCCCCGTACTGCCATCAAGATTTAGGTTTTCCAAGGTTTCCCAAAACCATACCTGGTGAATTCCGGGTTGGTTCCTTCATAACGCCAGGGCCGAATTTCTTCCTATTCCTTGCCCCCAGTCCTTTCCCTAGTGACCTCGATGTTGACGAGGGGTAAAGCCATAACAAAAAAAAAAGTGATTCCAATCAATCTAAAGGTATGATTAAGATTTATGTAGCTAACGTAATGTGAGACCATTGAATCTCTACATAGTCGTTTTACGAGTATAGAGAGCTATGTTACTTAGCAAACCTAGTCGCTAGAGCACAGGCTTTCTGTAACGATGGTCGACGGTTTGAATCCGACCTATGTCATTGACAGTTTTAATTAAGTTGTGATTTCGTACTATGATGCCTATTCTGTGAAACATTACAAGCATGGAAAAATCATTAATAGCAAATTATTATAATAATTTTCAATTTTGCTGTATAACACATAAAAAAACAATATTGCATATGTATGGATGAGGAAGTATTTCACGCATAAATCAGCGAACAATACGGAGCAGGGGAGGTGTTTGATAGACTGTGAGGGACCGTATAATAAGTGGAATAATATTGTATCCATAATGGATTAGTGGAAATCAGCGACTGTGATATCAAATTTGTTGATATTAAAAACAGCAACCAGTCACAGTTTATTGTTATTATATTTATTAACCATTACCGGTTTCGAACAAATTGTTCATCATCAGATCGTTTGCATTTATTTTTATAATGTATTCAAATATGCAGTTGCAATATGCAAGCGTGCGTCGTTAAATAGTTGAATATTTTGAAACTGAATTCTTCTTGATGGCGAAAGGAATTTCAACACATTCAACTATTTAACGACGCACGCTTGTAAATTGCAACTGCATATTGAATACATTATAAATGCAAACCACCTGATGATGAACAATTTGTTCGAAACCGGTAATGTATAATAAATATAATAACAACAAACTGTGACTGGTTGCTTCTTTTTTTAATATCAACAAATAAGTGGGGTGTTTCTTCTCAACTGAAATGAACTGATATTCGTATAATTAGTAAAACAGATGACTACAATCTGCAATCTGGTTTACTGCATGTTAGCTGTCGGCAGCGTAGCCATGCATCTTCTCCATGAGCAGCGGTAGTTGGCGGGATTTGTTTCATCAACTGAGCCGGCAGCGCGGCTGCAGCATTTCATTTACCTCGATGCAGTTTTTTTGTCCGCGTCGAGTCCGCGTGATTAATGGCTCGAGTGCTCCGCTATTGCCACTGCCGCTCCCCATTAACCGACACCCTCCCACGCACTGTGACAAGCAAGCCAGAACATTGCTCTTTTTTGTTCCTTCCTTACTTTATTTGTTTTCTCCTCCCCACCATTTACGTTACTACCCAGCCAGTGTGAAAAATCGGGTATTTCTATTTACTGCAAGCACTGTTCCAAGAAGATTTGTTTAGCATTCGCCTGAATATGTGGTGCCCCATGACGTGATTGGCCCTACAGCATCCAGCGCTATAACTGATGGCGAAATGGCAGGCCCCAGCGTTCTGAAGCAGTAAATTACGGCGTAAAAGTTTTATACGGCAGGAACAACTGGCGCTGTTTCATTCCTCATAACTGAGAAAGTTCAGACGACGAACAGAACCAGGGTAAATATGGCGCTCCCATCAACGTCAAGGTGCATTATCAAATCACCATATTAGCAAATATGACTCCGCAGAAGAAAATTTGGTTTAAAATTATACTTAGAACTTAATGTTGTACGTTTCTGACTACTACAACACTCTCAAATCTAGAAGG
Source organism: Vandiemenella viatica (assembly GCA_031002005.1). Taxonomy (NCBI): domain Eukaryota; kingdom Metazoa; phylum Arthropoda; class Insecta; order Orthoptera; family Morabidae; genus Vandiemenella; species Vandiemenella viatica. The sequence continues at coordinate 270,526,141 of JARYHS010013630.1, forward strand.
AAATATGTCTGAATAACTCTAACAAACATTCTTATTTGTGATTGCCCTGTGAGCAAAAGTAAGTATTGCGAATGGCTTTTACTCATTTTGGTTTTAAAAAATAAATTTTTATATACTTTTTACTGGACCAAAATAGTTGATAGCACATTTTATAACTTTGGATGTAAACACGATTTTACCTGTCTCTTATCTAGTACTTTTTCTAAAGCAAGACATTAAAAAATAATCAGAGCACAACAGAATAAAGGTATTATTGCTAAATTACAGTCATACAAGCAAAGATATCATAATTAACTAAAATTGTATCCTTAACATTATCTATAATTCTATCTGGGAAGTATAATTACAGATTATGAATACGAAAAACAATATTTAAACGATTGGCATTGTTTACCCTATTAGCAGAATTGATTTAATATTGCACAAAAGTGGGAAATAAAATTAATTTAATAAATAGCATTAGGAATAACTGGAAACAGAGCATTTTTTATATATGCTATTTGATAAACGAAGGTATTTTATGCATACAAGGTGATTAGCATAATTGTCGTCACTATTGGAATTCAGTTTTGAGAGCATTTACAGAAGAAATTTTAAAAATCAAAGAAGAAGGGAACTTCCCTTCCATGTATGCTCCAGCACATAAATATATAAGTGAACAAGTTAGACAGGCGGGACAATGTGACAAAGATGCAAGAACACGTCCTGTAGGTTTACTCTTAATATGCAGTAGGCAACGCGTTTGTATTATTATATTTCAGCCATTTTCAATAGAGAACTAACGAGACTCTTAGAATCGAGAGTACCGATCATCATGAATACCAATCCACGCCTAATTCAATGGCGGATATACGAGGGAATCTCAGATGCAGTACAGTTGACCGGTGCTTTACACTGATCACTGCAGTCATATAGGCCTAGAAAAACGTTAAAATAATTTATTGTGCTTGTTATAAACACTTCAAATTTTAGAGCAAATAAAACCTGTGACATCAAAGTGGATTTAATATAGTCGTTTAGAGAGAAATATCAGTAAACGTAGCTCAGTGCTAACTATTCCTGGAGGAGCCCATTCCTCAATTTTGGAGTAATTTTCTGTATCCGAATTCTTATGCTATGACTAATATCCGATGATTCTGAATCCATTATATTTACATGTACATAAATTTAATGTTTCTGATGAATTGTAAGAACTGATGGACTTAGTTTATTATTTTATTAAGTTTTATACCGCTTGCCGTCTCTGTAAATTTGGACGCTTCTCTCTTGGGCTAGTTGAGTGGAGCTTAACTCTCAACTCAAAACTGAGACAAATGCAAGTTTAAAGACCCTGAAAGATGTTTTAATGCGTTTTACATCGTTGATAAGCTCCTGTGCTCGTAATGCACGCTTCTGGGAAGAGGTCTAGTATTTAATGATTCATGCCGAAAGAGCACACGTTGTCTCTATGGAATCACTGCAAACAGTTGGAAAACTATGTGTTTTGGAGAATGAAATTATTATAATATTAGTAACTCAAGTTCATAAACATGATGAAATATGTAACTAATCGAGGGATATAATACAAACATATAGCGTCGGTTATAGATCAAACGGATCCTTGAAACATAACGTATAACTGCTTGTGTGGCCTTAATTTATTTGAAGTAAAGGAATAAATGTTTGATGCAGGACGCTGAGTAAAACTACACTCCTTTTACTGAAAGCCACACTATTTAAATACAAACCGAAAATCTTAGGAATAAATTAAGATAGCAAAAATAGTAAAAACTTTTTTTTTAATGACTAGCATACTTAATATTTGCTCATCACTTAAATTATTATTTTCACCTATATGTTATAGTATACTAATAAAGTTTTCACCCACACACTAATAAAATTGCGGACACATTTTTCTCTATAAATCTCATTGACAAACGTCTTTATAGGATACACTTTCATTGAGAAGCATTTCCAACAGAACACATGTACAAGCTGTAGAAGCTTCTCTCTGGCGGGGACTGGGGCATGCTTGCGGTTGACAAGCATGGTTACGTATTTTAGTCACTGGTAGATACAGGAGAATGTACCATGAACAACTAGTACAACTAGTATCAATTTTTTTTTTTGCCAGGTGACTGTCGTATATTAAACTGGGTGTTTGCCGGTGAAACAGCTGTCAAGCATTAAATACGATGCTATTAGTTTCTTAACACAATGTCCATTTTTCAAACCCCCCCCCCCCCCCCCCCGCATCATCACCTCAGTGAAAACAAAGCTTTCTCAATGTTCGCTCGCATTATTGCTTTCTCTGTCAGTAGAAAATTTTATTTTATTACTTTACGAGGCATAATGTCGCCATAGAGGAGCAAGACTATATAGAATGTGGAAGATAAGCAGGTGTGGGCCGTCATATGACGTAGACCTGGCGTTTATTCGAGTTCTAATTATAAACTTCATGAGCATAAATTTGGATTATGAGTCTATTTATCACTGAACGAAAAACAAATTTATTCTTTTAAGCTATTTAAACAGTTTTTATCTTCCATTTTTCCACCACAGTTTAAGTTAAAAAGACATTTTCGTTTCAACACGAGACATGTCTGAAGAAAAAAATTTGGTTTATTTTCACGTAACATGTAAACAAAGCATTTGATTAGATCTGTTTACAGAATTACGACATATTTTTGGCTTTGAGAATAATTTACTTGAGGATTTCAACGTATTGTCGTGGTACATCACTTTAATCTTTCTGTTATTATTCTTTATGTCCTTCGATCCTCAGCGTATATGTTGGCTTGTAAATAAGTTATCCTAACTACATTTAGTTAAGGAATATTGTTCAGAAGCATATGAAATTTAGAGAAAAGCTTCATGGATCCCTGCGTTATTTTAAAATCCTTTTCAGTTTTAAAATTCTTTATTACAAGTTTCTCATTGCAGTATTTTCTCCTTAAACTCAAAAGACTTGAAACAAGTGTTCATCACTATTGGCTGTATCATTTCTTTAGAGATTAATGAAACAGCAAAATATTCGAGCCGTTTCCTCTGAAGAGCGGTTATGGACTGTTCTTTTGTTTAATGATTGGTAGCGTTAAGGCCTGAATTGTTACATTGTCAGGGAATTTTACATTAATAAGCACGCCTTCCTGTTGTATATGTTTTTCAGCAAGAAATTAATTAATATTTGGAGTCTAATTTTACTGGAATCGCCTATTTTAAATACGCAAATTGCTGGTTATATATAAAAGATTAATAAAATAACATATACAATACTGTTTGTTAAAATTGTAACACCCACATGGAATGGTCCAAATCACACCAACATTGGAGGATTTGTAGAACAGTGGAACCATAATAAGCGATTAAGATTGCAGAGATATGGCGTGCACGTAGGCCCAGCAGCATCCTCTTTTCTGTGGCCAGACACTTACGTCACACACAGACGATGCAGAGCAGGAAAACGAAATCGAAACGTGCATTTAAGTGCCGGTATGCCTCATTCACGCCAGAGGGTGAAATATCAGCATGTGGGTGAGTTCAAACGTGGCTTAGTGATTGATCTTCGGGAAATAGGTTAATCGCACAGGACATTGCGGCTCGTACAGAGCACGCTGCTACGACAGTGGATAGAAGTGAGTTATTCGCAGCGTCGAGAGGATCGTACAATTTAACCACCATCTTATCCCATGATCGTAAGCGACAAAACAGTTGCGTCTACAGTGTTGGCTCAACGTTGAAGCACTGCTACGGGGAAGAACATGTCTGCGTCGACGGCTGCTGAGGTCGGTATCGGCAAAACGCATTCAATTGAGTGGGCTTCCAGCGCCTCAGACTGCAATGGGCACAAGAACGCTGTAACTGGCGTGCTCAATGGCAAAATAAATTGTTTCGGGACAAGCCCCGTTTAATGTTGTCCTACAGTGATGGACGGTTACGTGCTAGATGCTATCGTGGTGAACGCAATTCGGCAAACTGCACTTTTGAATTGCATAGCGGAAAATGTCAGGTGAGAGGGTTTGGGGCGCTATTGGCCACAATATGCGATTTTGCCACCTCCGTATTGAGGAAAATCTGAACAGCAGCCTCAACATCAGGGAGGATTTAGTGTCCGAAGCATTGCCCCTTCTGTTGGCATCTCCACATGCAGTACGACAATACCCAGCCACATGTGGCGAGGAATGGATAAGTCTTCGAAGAACGATGGGTAGCACTACTTGTCATTCCTGCACATTCGCCTGACATGTCGGCTATCTATATTGTCTAGGCTGTGGCCGGTCGGCAACTTGTTCGTTATGGTCCTCCTGCAACCCATTGCTTTGTGGACGCGCCTACAAACCTAGTGGCAGTGTGTTCCCCAACAACATATCCAGACTCTCTTTGATTCCGTATCACAACTTGCTGAGGGTCTTAGTGCAGCACGTGGTGGCATCACACCGTAGTAAATACTCAAGGTCAAAGTGCACGTACAGTTTCGTAAATATGATAATTTCTGTATTGTCCGTATATGCGTAATGCATTTTATGGTAATTAAGTATCTCCTTCTTTTTGTCGCGCGCTAATTACCTTGATGTCGACGCGCCCTAAAACCACACTCTTTTTGTCGCAATTATCAGTACTTCAAAGAGAAGAATGAAACATGTTCGAACTAATACCGAGCGTGATGGGTGACCGGTAACGCTTTGGCTCCGCATTCGGATGGACGCGGGTTCGAATCCCCATCCGGGCATCCAGATTTGGGTTTTTCGTGATTTTCGCAAATCAGTCCAGGCGAATGTCGGGATGCTTCCTTGAAAATGTCATGGCCGAATTCCTTACCCTCACTTGTCCCCAGTACCGTATCGCCTCTAATGACCTAGCCGTCGACGAGACGTAAAGCCATATGTAAAAAAATGTCTAACTACTAACAAAATTTGCGTGGGGAAATGCCCATTTCATCAGTGATACATGACGGATTACCTGAGTTTTTGCGATACTGCACGGCCGATGTTTGAGGATCTAAACATTTTCCCTACAGATTATGTCATTTATAACCTACTGTACAAAATTACTATCTAGATCCTTAAATTTTTATGTTTTGTGTTAAGTGATGCACATTTTGTTAAATCTTGGGTCTTTAATAAAGGGGAGAAATACAACATTAGTTGTTGTAAATATGGAGGTGTACTGGTGTTTTGTGTGGCCGCAGGGCCGTCAGCTGCAGACGAACGCCAGCTCGGGCACCATCGTGGCCAACCACACGCTGGTGCTGCAGGCGGTGCGCAGGAGCAGCTCCGGCCTCTACACCTGCCTGGCCAGCAACCAGGAGGGCGACACCGAGAGCAACCCCTTCAACCTGGACGTCAAGTGTGAGTACACGACAACACCTGTACCACATATACCTACATAATTAATTAGTTCTCTTGCTTTCTAAACTATTATACATCTGAAATCGTCGGTACGAGAATTTGAGGCAGCATTACGCAAAAACTATCGCCTCAGTTTGGATAGAGTTTTAACATTTTGAATGCTTATCGTCCAGCAAAAAATCTGCGATATATTTTATGATTCTAAGTGAACGGTGTACGAAGCATGAAATGATCTTCGCACGTATTGAGAACAGATACGCGCTATAGATCACACTGCGTCTTAGATGTACTGTACTATCCTTTAGGAGACACCCACCAAAGATCATGCTATTACATAAGAGAACAAACCACTCTTTGGATTCGGTTAATATACAGGGTGTTACAAAAAGGTACGGCCAAACTTTGAGGAAACATTCCTCACACACAAACAAAGAAAATATGTTATGTGGACATGTGTCCGGAAACGCTTACTTTTCATGTTACAGCTCATTTTATTACTTCTCTTCAAATCACATTAAACATGGAATGGAAACACACAGCAACAGAACGTACCAGCGTGACTTCAAACACTTTGTTACAGGAAATGTTCAAAATGTCCTCCGTTAGCGAGGATACATGCATCCACCCTTCGTCGCGTGGAATCCCTGATGCGCTAATGCAGTCCTGGAGAATGGCGTATTGTATCACAGCCGTCCACAATATGAGCTCTAACATGGAAAGTAAGCGTTCCGGACACATGTCCACATAACATATTTTCTTTGTTTGTGTGTGAGGAATGTTTCCTGAAAGTTTGACCGTACCTTTTTGTAACACCCTAAATATATATATATATATATATATATATATATATATATATTATTACTTTATTTTGGTTATTTATGTCTTAATTTTTGTTTAAAACGTACTACTTTATAATACGCAGAAAGCCCTAATGAAAGCACTACTTTAAGACTAACATTACAATAAATTTAATGAAATTGTGGGATTTAATCTATATGCTATGCTACTAGAAGAAAAACATATTACTAAATACACGAAGGTCCGCGCGGGCGAAGCAGTGGGAAAACGTTAGTATGTCACGTAACAATAATTTGGTTCTTTCAAAAATGGATTCTCTATTTTTGTTAGGGTAGTTATTTTGTATGGGCGAATCATTATTTATACTAAGAACCTATATAACACTAAGAAGCTTACGAATCATGAAGTATCAGTTTATGAATCCATGGAACCTTTGTAATACAACACCTCCTGCGTTTAAAAACATTAAATAGCTTGCATTACTTGAAAAATTTACAGCTAAAGAATCCTTATTCACCCTGATATTTTACGTTAGTGAGTAAAAATAATTAACCTCATTTACCATAGGAAAAATCTTTGCTAATAGTACTCAGTCATTAAAAATACAGTAAATCACAATAATCAGGTAATAAAATGAATCCAGTCACGAAATTTAGAAAATATCTACATTACATAATCAAATTGTAGTAAAGCTGTGATTTTACATTTAATTTATTTAAAACAGAGTAATTGCATTGTAAACTATTGATGATAAAGAAGGAAAAACTGTAAAATTTAGAATTTCCGTCTGTCTGATTGTGTGTCTGTATGTATGTATGTTCCCGCATCACGTAGAAACTATTAGACAGATTTTAACTAAACTGCGCATAGTGATAGCTTGTGTCACCAGTCGGAATACTGGATCATTTTCAATCCGATAAGTTACAAATTATACAGACCAAAAAAAATTTGTTCTGATTGTCCACGTTTCATGCAGAAACTAATGAATTCATTTCAACCAAACTTCATGTGGTAATAGCCTATGTCACCAGTTAGGATATAGAATGATTTTTTTACCGTTATAGATCAGACTTCCACATCGAAAAACCGTAAACTTTCCACTTTTGTCTATCATTAACTTTTGAAAGAATTTCAACGAAATTAAGTATAGTGATGGCGTATGTCATTAGTTGATATAAAGAATATTTTTTATCCTAGTTACTACTATATTTCATGTTGATACATGGGAAAAACCGTAAGTTTAGGAATTTGTGTGTACTTGTATCCATTTCATAGTATACCATTTTGATATTGTGTTGTGAACGGTCTGCTGCCTCAGTCGGTTGTGGAACTTGACCGAGGACTTAAAGGTCACCTGTTCGAATCCAGGTCTCAAGTGGAATTTTTATGGGACTCAATATTGACATTAACCTCTGGCAAAGTTTTGCTTTGCTAATGTGAAAATGTCACGTTAAACTGTAGGTACGATTATAAGATTAGTTTAGACGATTGCTATAGAGGCGAATTGCGCAACCGGTAAGAAATTCTGTCTTCAGATTTATGAGACCATTGAAATTATACATTATCCGGCGGAGATTTCTTGCAATCTAAATGCTTACTTACCATTATAAGTTTACGAAGTGCGTGTGATGTTCTGTTCGGCCTTAGAAAGTTTGAAAGTGTAATTGAGCGGTGCTGCAGAACAGAGCACTGAAGCGGACGCTACATTTGCCCGACCGTTTCCCCACTGAAGCAGTGCAGAGGCGTCTGGAACACCCAAGCTTATTGAAAGATTCAGGCAACATGTCTCTAAATTCTACAGTGTAGCACATCACTCTGCCAATCCATTGGTCAGTTGTCTCGGCCAATAGGGAACTGCCGCTGACAAACATAATAGGCCATTGGTGCTGACGGAGTGCTAAGGAACAACTAATAATACACCATCAAGACGACCATCCAGAAGTGAAGAGAAGACCATTCAAGAGTAGACAGAGGGAGGAAATGTCCCAGGACAACAACCCCCATAACGTCTAGCTTTAACGCAGAGATTGGTGTGAATCATATGCGCAGGGTGGTTATATGCGACTGATTAATAATTGAGTGGAACTTCAGGGGATTAAAATAAGGGCGTTAGAGAAAACTCTGCTCGTACCTAGGCGATCCCGACTGGCGAGTTAAATGAAGTTACAACAGTGGCGACTATCAAGTACAGATTCCGTCAATAGACGGAAGCATTCGTTTAATCCAGTGGTTCCCAATTAGCGGTACGCGTACCACCAGGGTTATGCGCGGTAATCTCTTGGCTACGGTTATCACAACGATAATTTAAAAAAAAAACAATTACGCAAAAATTACTATCACAAACTGCGTGTGTGTGAATTATATTACCGTAATTCTCTGGTTGTGTGAAACACTCGACTGGGATGAAGGCATTTATTTATTTATCATTTCAGCTATAAGGGGTACACAAAGTTGAGCTGATTCTCGAAGTGGTACTCGGGGTAAAATGATCGGGAACCACTGGTATAATTCCAAGCAAAGCAACAATAAAGTGGTCAGAATGACCAGCCAATACGTAATGTACAATGACCTGCCCAAAAGACCACTTAGCATCTTAAACCAATAAATACCGCTTCTACGATACAACGAACATAATGTTCTGTAAAATCGTCACGCATCAGGAGTAAATGTCCAAGTCCAAAAACTCAACAATTATGCTGAACTATGCCAGTGAAGGAGCCATGAAGACGACGACTTGCGATTCTATTAGGTACATACATATTGTATGTACGACAGGAGGCACCATTTTAAATATGAGTTGCAGAGGAACCATGTTAATAATACGGAAGTGAGTCTGAGAATCATAAACTTTCTTAATTAATGATAATACCAATGAGAGGTAGAAACAAACGATGCTGTCAGAAACGATTCAAGTATACAATTTAAATTCGAAAGGAAAGGAGGGGATTCATGAAAACGAAACTACTCCTCTGCTTTCCTCTCACCATCTGATATTTCCTTAATAGTTTATCTCTGAATCAACAGCACAACTCTCAAATTCCACGCAATGAAGTCGCAACCACAACTAGTATATTTATAATGGCCACAAACTTGTAATAAGAGAAGTATAGGATAATACATTAACACCATGGTTACTGTAGTGAATTCCAATGAAAACAAAATTGTTAGGTAGATATTTTAGATTCAGATGTGAGACTTGATCGGCCTACATTGAAATGAGTCACCAGTATAATAATCCATACAATTGCTGCGTTTTAAGTATTTATAGGGACCAATGGGTGATAGCAGTTGTTTCTACCCCAAAATAACAACTGCTAGAAACAGAGCAACGCGGAATCTTCTGAATTGTTATTTTTATTTCCTTAAGATACTCTCTAAACAATCAGAAAGACATTTTTCTATTATCATGTAGTAGAGGCCATGGTAACAAACTAACAATTAACTACCACACAGAATAATTTCTCAATTTCACTGATTAAATTACGTAATATATAGTACAAATACAAAATGCAAATCATAACTACGGATGTTCTTTGATGGAACCGATCTGTAGCATTATTTCGACTAGAGTGCGATCGCACTTGCCCCTGCAGAGTCGTGAGTTTTCTATTGGGTTGAAAGCTCTGGCTTGTGCGGAAAAGCAGTATGTTAAGTAAACCCTGGACTCGCCCATCTCGGAACGAATACTGTCTCTCTGCTATTTGTAGATGTGACCCTGTAACGCAATGAGCCAGCGTTTAATTCATACCGCCTGCCTCATACAGCACCTTGGCGAGTGTCCAGCCCAAAGTGCGGCTGCGAAGAACAATGCTGACCCGCTGACATGTAATAAGATGTGTAGGCACTCCTCTCTTTTTAGTTAGGGTTTCTAGGCTGGAAGAGTACTTTGGCAAAAACCGGTAAGGGATTTGGCCATAGCGTTTTTGCAAGGAACCATGGCGTAGCCCTTTTGTAAAAGTTGAGAAACTGAATTCGGGGTGGCTGAGGAGCATTCCAACACTTTTTCTTCAAAATGAAAAGGAAGAAAGTTAACTGCCCAATCACTACGATGGGTAGGTACTCCTTTGTCCCCCATCGACGTTTAAATCTATTTTACACCTTGCAGAAATGAAGTACTATGTTGTGTAAGGCGACCCTAGAAATGCACCGTAAACTAATGGCAATCCTATTATCATCAGAGGATGTTACGCATGATAAATAGGTAGAGACCCGGTTAGTGACAGTGGTTTCTATGCACTGAAAGGAACTCCATCCGAGTTTAGCTGGTCGAAGTCCCGGTGGTGTAAAAATATTTTGCTTTGTACTTGGCAATATTTTTTTGTATTATTATCGTTTTAATTTAATAGTGATAGAACTTATTCTGCCATCACAACTTTTCTACACGCCTATCTTATCAATCACCTAAAGAATACGGTTAGTCACAAAACTCGAATTTGGAAGCAAATTTATGTCACACAGAATTTTTATAACTATTCCATCCGTCGGAAGGAGTACTAAAAACCTGATACATCTCTGCTACAATGTATACACATAACACACATCATACTTCAATTCCAGTTATGTTAATCACCTAAATTAACACTAATAAAGTTGTGGAGGAAAACAACATTAGTGAATAAAGTTTGTAGTTAGATGCAGTGAGATATCGGTCCCCGGTTTCTGGATCAGTGTTTATGGCAGTTGTATTTCGTGGTTTTTGAGGTAGGTGTATTCTCTTACAGCGGCGTAGAAAGGCAGGAATGAAGCAAGACGTCTCCAGTTAAACGCCTCCAACAATACCTCCCGCACAATGTACATGCGGTTTAAGAATGTTTTCCTTGCATAGTATGACATGAGATAAATAAAGGAGTAAATGCATGCCAAGATGTGGGTTTTATGAGAAAATGGTTACGTAGTTCAGACATGTCAATGGTAAGCAATCTCTGGCTTGTTTGCTTTCCAACGAAGGAGTGAAAGATGTTCACCACAGAAAAGCACTAACACATAACTTGGTTGATCAGCTTTAAATTATAATTTAATTTCCAAGAACACTATATGGAATGCTTATAACCTAATCTTGTCTCTACTGTGAGTCATATAAGGAACTTTACAGTAAACTGTGCCGTTTTACGTGCATTTAGAACAATGACGTCGGAAAAAATCTGTGTGAAGAATACTTTTCCTACTTCATACGCATTGTTTAATGAAGTGGATTTTCACCACTGTGTACGCCGTACGGTGACCGATAGCAGAAGACGCTGGTGAAAGCTGTGTTAGAGGTAGGCGTAGAACTACAGTAACTCCTCCACTGGAGAGCGTAAGCGGCGCGTGAATTCGCAGCTCCGATACGTCGTATACAATCAAGCACTTCTTCATACCACGTAAGACGAAACGTTCCCAAATTTGTTTGACGGGAGTGCTAACACCAGGATAATGTACACTGTGGAAAGCAGAGCGCTGTAATTCATGAACGGTCTCAGACTCAGCAAAGTTGCACCGGGAGGCCCATTCCGGAAGACTTATTGTCGAGAAGAGCTTTTAGCCCCGCGTCTTTTTTTCCAGCGAACACGATAACCAGAGAAAATAATTCCTTGCTGCGATGGAAATAAATGCGAAGGAGCAGCGAGCAATGAAATTTTCCTAGACGCAGGTAAGATGTATATCCGGAAAAAAAAAAATCCCTGTGGTTAAACACAGGTTTTAACTTCCTATAATTTTTTTAATACAGTTATTATATTACAACAACGAAGATAAAGAATTTGAATTTTTACGAGTTCAACTTTTGCTGTTAATACATTGACCAACTTCAATGTTTGCCGACTGTTCGGCAGTTAACGCGAACGTTCACTATATCTGTATCTTCCCGATCAGTTGATACACTCTGTTTTTCATTTTAGGTTTTTATTTCAATTTTGATCTATTGAAATTAGTTTTCAGCATCTTTCCTTTCTCTATTTGCTTTCTGTGATGCGTAAATGACTTAACTTCATTTTTTATTATTACTTACAGTCAACGGCAATGAATAAAATCGTCTGATGTGTTGCATGTGAGGACGATTCGTGGTGTCTTACATTCTTAACGAAGAATAAATCTGCAGAAATTATTCCTGAGCATAACATTCTTTCACAGAATTGAAAATTGTTATAACATTGGAATTTTTATCTGATAAAAATATTATATGAACATTTGTATTTTGATAAATATACAAATAAAAAAAAAAAACATTGAAACTGAATCGTATAAGGAAAAAGGTGAGTTGGTAAAACGAAGAGAACGCGCTTGGTAAGATCCACGAGAAGAAACGTCGACCATTGTACTGACGACACGTCTAAATGTGTCAAGTACACAGTAATGGAAAAGTTAAGCAAAAATCTGTTAGCCTCCGAAAAATACAAATGCCAATTAAAGTTAATGGTCTTTGAAGTTTTAACCTAAGACCTAGTTTTTTTTTTTTTTTTCTTCAAAAATGGGTGGGGTGGATGTTTGCGGCTTCACGCGAAGGGAGCGTGCATAAACCACGTAGCTCTATTTTGGCCTCCTGTGAACCCCCCCTCCCCCCGTAGCCCCTTGTGGCTTTTGCCTCTACCCCCCCCCCTTTCCCACGTAGCACGTAGCTTTTATTCCCTTTTGATTTCAGAAGACATTTGTGCTGTTTTATCTTGTCAGACTATTGTAAATTACATAAGGAGATAATTAACTGAGAGAAATAAATATTCACATGCTGTTGAGAGTTCTGTTCCTCATTTTAACTGTGAAAAATGTTATTAAAGGAAAGCTATGTGGCCTGGCTCAGAACCCCCCCTCCCCCCACGTAGCCCAGCGTAGCCTTCCAGCCAATCCCCCCCTCCCAGCCCCCATTAGACCGGGCTACGTAGTTTGCGCACACTCCCCAACCTGTTTTTGGTGACAATTCAAGATAGTAAGCGGTTTCGTAAGTGGAATGGTAACTATCATCCGTGGACATTTCTGAGCTTCCTTTAGATTTTTTTTAAACTGCTTTTGATCAACGAAACCCAACAGCCATCGACAATATTTTAATTTGTAGTATCAACGTTGTACGTAGATTCATTCCAAGCGTATTGTTATTTTAAAAATGGTGGACGACACTATGCGAACACATCACTTAATCAAAACCACCCATACCTTAGGCCGTATTCTACCCAGCGAGTTTCGTACTCGAGGTCGGCACTGTAGTCTGTAGTTGGGTTGGTTGGGTGATGATTATTAATTGCTCACTTTGCATAAGTAACCATCCTACCTCTTTTACCTTCACTGATTCAGGAATCAATACATCTGCTATTTTACATATTTTAAAGATTACCCTTTACTGTGAATCTGAAATTAAAATAAAAATTTCTGGGAAATTGGAAGAAACGATAATGTCCTCTTTATGAATTGCCCCAAGTTTCCATTTATTGGGTACTCTTACAGCTAACAGACAGAGGCGTAATTATCTTCAATGAATGCAAGAATCAAATACAAATCACTGCCTTGTATTACATTTGCCAACAAACAAACGAATACAATTTAAGAAATGCGAAACATTAATAGAAAAAAGTAAAAATGATGAAACTTTGCAATAGATGACAAAAATTCCTCATTAGACCGATCCGATTTTCCTTTTAACAAACAGGGAACGATCTTCAAATCATTGAAAGCAATGTTAAAATAATTATATTAGTATGACATGTCGGGTGCCAAGATATTTTTACATTACCCACCAAATATGGTGATTGAACACGAAAATTACTCCATTTTTCAATATAAAATTATTAAATAGCTCGCGGCTTTTAAACAACCATTACCTCAGTTTATAGCAGACGAAACCCTTAATCGTTCAAGCTTCCTTGACAGGATCTTTACTGTGGTAGTCTCAATGACTTGATAAAGTACACGCTGTTAAGTCGTGGTACAGTTATTGCGAACTTTGTAGAGTACTTCGGCGTAGGTGATAATGTTGTAGTACTGGCTCACTACAAAACTCCACTCACTATTGATTTAAAAACATCTGCTATCTGAAAGATCGACTTTTGTTTATCCCCGTCTTGGCGTCCAGATTTGGGTTTTCCATGGTTTCCCCAAATCACTCCAGGCGAATGCCGGGATGCTTCCTTGAAAAAGGCCATGGCCGTATTCCTTCCAGTCCCAGCACCATCACGCCTCTAATGACCTTAGCCGTCGACGAGGCGTAAATCAATAAATAAATTTAAAAATAAAAAAATGAGAAGAGACTTTTTCTCTCTCGCTTTAATAGCAGAGCATGAAGTGAACAAAGTCACTCCAGCCCTCACACACTGGAGGCCGTACAGAGTATCGAGTGTCACTCCACCCTTCATACACTGGAAGCCTGGTATAGAGTCCACCTCATCATCCTTCTTGTAATCTGTGCCCTGGCTCTTCTCCCTCCGTTTTTCGATGCTGGCCACGCCTCTTTTCGCCGTGCTCGCAATACAAGGACAAATTCACTTATATTACGCATAAGTTTTGACACGGGCGATTGGTTCTGTAATGTACCCTCCTCCTCAATTATGATTTTACTGACCATAATTGCGTTTCTATAGTTCGGAAGTTTCCGAGGTGATTAACCTTCTGCGGGTTGTTCCTAGTATCCCAACACTTTTTATGGGGTGTTAGGGTCCACATCGGCAAACAAACGGTATCTTATTGCTCGTGTGTGGGGTCGGCCTGTTGGGAGGCTAGTACGGCATCATCAGAGTGGCTATCTCCACGTTCGGCGTGTCTGTAGCCACGAAACTTCACACTGGCAAATTCTTTATCACTGATAGCACGCAAATTAAACTATACAATAATAATTTTACAAGATGACCTACCCTGGTAATATTGCTACTAGCTCATGCTAGCGGGGCAAGGCTGTGAAAGGTAAAAGTTTAGCCAGGAAGTGATGTTTAGTTGGCAGCAACCAGACGGATTACGAATATTTCTAAATGGGGATGTTCCATTCATAGTTTTTTTTTTCATTCGTTGTTTGGAAGCGTGGTGTAGACGTGGCCGGAGTTAATTTTGGATCTGAAAGCCAACTAAAAATTTTACATCGTGTAGCAGACTGGTTCTGCAGTCTTCGTGGGTGAATATGCAGAGACCCCGGGAGCATCGCATTGGATATTTTCCAGGATTAAGTGCATGCGCTAAGTGCATCATTCTTCTTGGGAACAAGATGAATGTGGCATGATTATCTGTTACCAGCCACCCTACTGTTCGTTGTCTTAATGCAGTTACAAACTCTTCTTTAGAAAAGCTCAGTGAATATAATTCTGGGAGCAGTAAGTGGTTCTAAATTACTGCTGCGCAAAAGGAAGGCAAAAAATGCTGATTAACATAAAACAAAAAAAGAAAGTAACCTGGTACTGAGTGACATAATAACTGAAATTTGCGTTTTGAAGAAGGAGAAAGGCGCATAAAATTTCAGTGGTTCTTGGAAAATCAACCAGTGGTGACACTACACGGGAAGGGACGACAGGATAGAAACTGGTTTTTGGAGCAATGAGGATATTAGTACAAACATTCACAACATAAGGCAAATAAGAGAGCGTTTCTAGGCAGTGGTTCCAGCTATCAATGCAGTCTTTGCAATTTGAGGAGCTGTGACTGAACAACTGCTTTCTGTTTCTCTGCGCTTTGAGATAGGTTCTGACACTGTCCATACGGAGGGCTGAAAAATGAATGAGGAATGACTCAGTAGGTAACATAACCGGAAACCTCATGGTAAAGTTATAATACAAGTAAAAGAAATGAAAGAACAAAGGCAGATATTAGAAGGAAATCTTTTATACATGTTCATATTATTATAGATGTTCAAAGTTTCCACTATTACTTTTGACACATGCATTACACCGTCCGACTATCGATTATTGCAGTGATTCTCAACCTACGATCCGCGAAGATGTGACAGGTAGTCCGCAGGTACAATATAAAAGCTTAGTTCTAATTGAATTTAAAACAAGATTTAAGATAAGTTACTAAAAATTTGTCACATAAAATATATACAATAATTATACTGTTTTAAGATGAAAGAGTGTATAAGTCTAAAAATCAAACTTTCAGTGACCAGGACAAAATCTGGTAGTTCCATGATATGAATGCATTACTAATGTAATAAAATACGTTTCCAGTTGGCATAAAAGAGCGGCGTTCCTTTAAGAATTAATGTATTGACCGTTTTATGAGAGCCTTAATGTAGGTGCGATACGTACCCAGGACAATTTGTATGGTTGGTTACTAGCGTACGAATAGGTAAAAAACCTAAACCCATATCAGTAAGGGGTCCGCAGAATTATTTTTGACATTTTACTAGCTCTGCGATGGGAAAAGGTCGAGAAACGCTCCCTTTCTACGGCATCAAACACGGGTTTTTATGAGTCACTCGTGGACTGCCCTCACTGCCTCTATAACCTACACCGTACGGCGTATCATGACTGCAGAATACTGTTACATATACTATTACTTTTTACCATTTCTATCTTAACTAAACAATATTCAAATTCTCTCTCTGGTCAATTCACGATTGTTAATAATATTACAACATTTTCTTTTACCTTATATTGTTGCTTAACATCTTCCGCCGGCGAGGAAATACGTGTTTCCACACCTTTCTATTCAAAGACTTAATTCGTCATTCCGGTTATACATTTCTTTCCGTCCTTCGTCTCACCTGAAATTAACTTTTACAGTGTACCTGGACTTATTTTACGATTTCTCCTTTTTAATAAAATCAATAATACTATAAAATCTTTCTTGAATTCGTGCTGTATTAATCCACACTAAAAAAACTTTACACGGTATGAACAATTAAGATTTCACAACTTCAATAACATCAATATTCTCTTTGGCCGCCCGCCGTACAAATTATTCATAATACGATATCCTTTTGTAGTCCGGGAAATCTCCACCGGCGCTGTTTCCAATTTCAGATCCTCCAGAACTGCTCGATCACTTCCATTCCATGCAAACATTTTAATTATTTTCTTCTTATCTTCCATGTAAACTCCAAGATGAGGCCATATATTATTTTTTTGCTGTCAAAGTTTCTCAACAAAAACTTCTCATTTATATCTTATCACTTTATATTCATTACACCCAAAATAAATATCATACCGTCTTATTTTCTAACATTTAATAAATTAAAGGGACGTATGACTCTTACCTCTTGAGGAAGAATATACGTCCAAATTGTGATGCGCATGTAAAAAAACTGTGGCCGTCACGGGACACCTGGCAGATGTGAAACATCAAAATTCATAAAGCAAACGTTGTGCATGCGCATCAGACAGTTTACTGCAGCCTGCACTTAGAACATCTTTTATTTTTTGTTTCTTCTTGGCCACTTGATCGTCACTTTCTTTCATATTTAAACTCTATAATACCGTCACTAGTTTAAATTCTTTGAGCATTTCCGACAATGTTCTTTTCAAAACAAATGTGAGTAGAGAACGGTGGTGGAGAGGAGTCATGACGGCACAAGAGAGAGTCATGCCGTCACCTCAAAGTAGTCATTCTTACCCCCAAGGTCCGCCAATAGATGTTTCACATGTTGTCCCCGGCAAATGTGTCTATGGGATTCGTTCTAGACGAAATCGTTGATCTGCTCGTGTCGTTCCAACAGCTGTCCTAAGTAGCGCCGCATAGTGACGAACGGTGACGAGTCACAACGCAATTTTGTATTCCTCTTCAGCTCCTCTTCTAGTCATTACCTCCATTTCTGGTACACCCTGTATACCGCTTGGAACGTAATTTTTGCACTGTCAGATGAGTAACTTCTTTTGCTCTTGGAGGCCGAAAAGCCGTTGAACTTTGATATTGACGCTACACAACGCCATCATCACAGAACTGGAAACACTCTCCACCACATAGCAGATTTGGTGAAGGTAAGAGGAATGTTTTCCGACCAGAAATTTTTCGGTTGTCTTTGGAGTGCACGTGAAGTTTGCTGTTGGTAGTCAGAAATACCGTCGCGTATCGTTGTTCCAGATTGCAACAATTCCAGTTTTATAGTCCTATGTGACGCATGAGTGAAACTGCAGAAACGTGTTGTTAAATATGGGGTTGTCGGACAGTAACCAATATAAGGAATCTTGGGTGGTTTTTTTTTTCTTCTGACTGTGGGCTGATGCTTTTGCTGCAGCGTTTGCTGTAGTAATTACTGCAGTCAAAAGAATTAGGTTACTGAAATAAAAGATGTGCAGCAGGCGGCTCAGGATGGGCAACACTTTGGGAATTAATGAACTGCAGCACTAAATACTAGATTTCGTATGGTGGCCAATCGAAAATCTGTATCATGTTGCACTTAATGTGGTACTTCGTGGGAAACATCGTGCTCAAGATCATTTAGGCTACAAGAGGTTGAAAGATATTAACTACCAATGGCACACGGTGTATTCGGGAGAAGGCGAGTTCGAACCCCGGTCCAGACATCCAGATTTGCGTTTTTCATGGTTTACCCAAATCACTATAGGTGAGTGCCTGGATGGTTCCTTCAAAAGGACATGGCAGAATTCCTTCCCGTTCCTTGCACCAGTGCTTTCCCACCTATAATGACGTTGACGTCGACGAAGCGTAATACAATAGGCAATAAGCTGAGCTAATTACACAAAAAATTAGATTTATTTCCGAATGAAAGCATTGTAAAGTTATGTTAGATCACAACAAGACTTATACCCACACAGTTATTCTGTCTTATTGTTGTAGTATGTGTGTAGGTGAACTTCATACGTACATACTGAGTTTAATGTGTGCATGCTGTTAGTGGAGATCAAGAATAGAGAGCAGGAAACGTGGTGTCGCACCTCTGACTTACTCTTGTTCGAAACGGATGAAAACGGAGAACGTTAAAGCCGCTAACAGTAAATATTACGTTACTGTACACGACATGGGAAGATATGAGATTGGACGTTATTACATTGGGCAAAACTACGGGGTTTTAGTTCCCTCGTACATTAGTCGGGCGATAGGTTATCCCTTGTCAGAGAACAATTCAGCTAAGCATAACTATTATTGATGTATCTGGTTCTCACTGAGCTTTTCCAGGACCTTGGGTAGAGGTGAACACACAGCTCCCGCAGTATCGTGATGGCTGCCAGTGTAGTTGTATTATTATTATTTTAAATAAAGTTGTAGTAACTTTGGAACGAATGGTGCTTTTATAATTGTTGCTGGACCGCGGAAACAATCTTGAAACTTGTTGATCGAACATTTTCTTCTTTTTAAACGTCAGTAAGAAATACTGGAAAACTTATATTTAGCAAGTGAGTTTGTCAGAACGAATGTTGTTCACAGGTGTTTTTGAGCAAACTGTTTAAACTCATTAACTAATGTTTTTAATATATTACTTACTGCACCCTGCCAAGTGTTGCTGTAGGCTCAGTCCGCTTAAATGGAAAACAAAGAACAGAGAAAGCACACATATGTAATTTGTTTAATTTCACAATCCTTGTGGGTGTACAATATTTTTGTTGTTCCATTGTCTATTCAGATATAGAGTATACGACTCCAGAACACGCAACTTATAATTGTCCATGTGAGAAGCAATCTGTGTCAAGATCTAAACCGAACAAATCTAACGATTGGCCCTGAGCTTTATTGATGGTGATTGGATGCCCATCGAATTGGAAATTTCAATCTCTTTAATTCAATCACATATCAGTTGGAATCACAGAAATGAGATGAATGAGGACATCTTCATATATATATATATATATATATATATATATATATATGTATTTAACTTCAAGCCGCGTACCGTTGCAAAGCTTTGGCTGGTTGATATTCTGCAACATGATAATTGTCACCCAGATTTTCAATTGCAGTACGTGCGCTGACATCCCTGACAGATCGAGTGAATTCAAAAATTCTGTTGAATATATCAGCGGTACATCTGCTTCCACAATAGTGTTGACTGACTTGTATGTGACTTCCTTGCTTTGAATATTAGACTGAATTATATTGTTAAGTTCGTAGGCGTGTTTGTTCTTGGCGACATGAATAGCTCGTTCACTCAGCCAATCGTGATTCTTATAACTGATTTTAATATTGGAAAATTCCAATTTCCAGCAATTTATGTGATAATACCTCAGCCGACAGAAGGTTTTGCATCCAGACACGTATCTTTGTAGTTAACTTCAACGTCTTTACATGTCGCCACAAAGTAGAATATTAAGGGCAAATATAAAAAATAAAATAAATGAAACGAAAAAAATGAAAAACAAAAAATAAAAAATTCTAATGAAATAATTGTCACAGGTATATAAAAATACACGCTAATTTGAATGCAGCGTTGTGTAAAAATTTCAAAACAATCTGTGAAAAACATTCGGAGATTTAAGATTTTGAATGAAAGAACATTTACGTTTTTATTTAAATAGATTAATTTTGTGTGCTACATCCTACATGCTGAAGAATGCTTTACTACCTGAATAGTAAGAGATGTGTACATATTGGACCTCTGGATTCTGCATTGGCAACGCATACTTGCAGCTAAGAAAACCAATAATCTCATATTCAAACCGTGATATTAAGAAACAACATAGTCATAAAGCCTTTCGATTGTTGTTATTATCAAGTTAAGAAACTAGTTACAAAGTGGTACTGTAGAACCGTAAAACTGAAAAGATTTAATCAGCTTTTGACCCTGCATCGAATACTCTTACCGTATGACTCGGATGAAATGCCAGGTGCGTTTGGTTTCTTTGACGGTTGTGATTTTAAAAATATAGTCTTTCTTTTGGTGAAAGTCTTCTGATGGTTAATCATACAATGTAATCATGTAAAACTGTTACAATACATTACATACAGTCGTTTTTGATACATTAAAACTCTTGTCCTATCACACACTTCCAAGCTGACAGCACTGGAGATAACCGCCAGTTATTTATAAAAAAGTTCACTCTCTGACTTGTTTTTGATTTGTTGTAAAGTAATCACTTTTTTCAATTTGCTAATTGTTTCCTTTATATTAGTAAGCGCAGAAATATGGTACGAAGGGGAACTGACAAACATTAATAAACGTATTTCCTGGTAAAATTTTAGGAGTATCTGTCGAATATATTGGTATTACTATCACAGCGTGGTAATACTCGTATAAGTGATGTATTTTAACACTTGTAAAAAAGAATTGCTCAATGTTCCAATGTTTTTAACCTCACCTGTTTAACCTCTGAAAACTCTAAAGAGAAACACAATTACGTCGGAATTTAATACCTCTATAGATGAGAAACTGAGGAAAAATGTGTTTATGGAAAAATTTAATTTAAAAGTTTATTTTCTTATAAAAGTGAAAAACTAATAAAACATTTGTGCGTTATATATGAAGATTTTTTTTTATTTCCTCAGATTTGTTCCCTCACTACCGTCCGCACCGTTAAAACATAATTCGACGGCCAGCTGCCTACGGGGAAAGTTGTGGCAGCCCACCGGGTTTCGTATAATTTAATAAAAATATTGGGCGCCATAAACATGACGATACTAAGGGAAATTAGCACGTATACATTAATGTAATTAAAAAGAAGGTTCATAATAAGGCAGTAAATTCCGAAACTAATTTGTCTTTCAGGAGACATCGCTAACTCTAATTTCATTGTTCTTCTTCAGGACATTCAGAAGATATGCAATTTCGTAAAACCAAAAATATTTACATATTGCCAACTAGAGTTAGACCAATATATAATTAAAGGCGTTATTTTATATATTTGAAATACAACGATGTGAATACTCTACAGCAAATTTGTTTCTTTATTAATACGGATATCAACATTCTGTCCTGTCATCTGTGAACGATTAATTAATTTGAAATGTTATTTTATTGGTGCGTAATTACAGTAGTAGAATATTTCCTGTGAATATTTAATGAAATCATAAATGTAGATGTCCATTTATCGATTTTAAACGTATATGGATTTCCTACAATTATTTGAGAAACCACTAATAATGTAGTGTAAATATCAGTGGAGACAGATCGACATCGGAAACTGCAAGCAGTGGTGTCCCCCAGGACTCAGTCTTGAGACCACTCCTATTTACCGTCTGCTTAAGTGATGTGGCCAGCGTCCTACGTCACTGTCTGAAGAATACTTTGATTAATCTCTTCCTTAGGCATGTTTAAATTTAATTGTTCAAAATGTTGTTCAAAATTTGTGTTCTAAAACATTTAATATTGCAGGTCGTGGCATAATTTGTTCCCGCTGCAGTGTTCTTTATTTTACAACGAATCCACTGTAAATTGGCTGTGACCTTACGATAGAAGGGAATGATTCGTTAAAGCCGTATTTCAACCCTAACATGACTGTCTCTTGTGAAGGAAATGAGTTGTTAGCAAAATTAATTGATTTTCACAATCTACGAAAGAGAACAAGAATACAGTAGAACATTATTAAATCGAATTATGCCTCCATAAACCTAGTCTATTGCAACAATTATTCCCTGGAACCAGCTCAACGTCACATATAACTTTTTTTCAGATTCGTGATTCCCAGTTTACTGATAATGAAGAGGAGAAAGAAAAAAGAAGATAAAAAATAAGTGCCTACCCCAAAAATGAGTGATCTCTTGAATAGCAGCAGGACTTTGAATGTATACTGCAAAACTGAAGTAAATTAATGTTCAACGTGATTTATAGCTTTACGGGCTATGCCGCGTCGTTTATTGGATTATCTAAGCTTTCGGCTGTTGTGCTCCAGCCTTCTTCAGAAATACTGTTCACATAGCAACAGGCGCCAAGCTGGAGTATTACAGCCGAAAGCTTAGATAATCCAATAAACGACGCGGCATAGCCCGTAAAGCTATAAATCATGTACAAAGACGGCCGCGGAAGTCTTAAGAATCATTTAATGTTCAACATTATTTTAAATGTCGCTTTACCTGTAACTTATTCTGAAAACAATGCTTGCTTATGCTTATTTATGGCTTTACGGCTCGTGGATGCCATTGGAGGTAGAGGAGGAGGATGACGGACTGGGAAGAAGGAAGGAGAAGTAATTCGGTCATGGCCTTTTGGAGAAACCATTCACGCAATCAACTGGAGTGATTTCGAAAAATAATGGAAAACCGAAATCTGGGCAAATGAACAGGGTTTAGAAGTTCAGAACCAGCGTTCGCCCAAATGCAAGGCCAGAGCGTTGCCGCTCACCCACCACATTCGGTAACAACAGTGCATCTTATCAATCCCTGGGATGGCTCCACAACAAGGTTTTACTATATTTATACCGTCGGTAACTATACGTCTAGTTGATAGCTTCAGGATGTGTAGCGCACGGTGAAGCCGCTGTTTTACTTAGTAGGTAGGTGTGATTATTTGGCGGCTGAGCCGGTGCGCACCTGCAAGTCATTAGTTGTTTATGCGCCACGGGCTCGGGACGTGGCGCGAAATAACCTGGGCCCCGCGCACCTGAGCTCCATCAGTCACGGCGAGCCACCGTTACCCTCCGCCTTCACTTCCCTGTCGGTTAGTTATATTTTCTGTTTAAAATATATACCTTCTTGGGTGTCCTGAAAATAAGCATGAATTGATACACAGGGACAAAACCCTTATTATGATTTAATCTGATCAGCAACCAAAATTTCAGAAAAGATTACCTTAACACGAGTATGCATGTATTACCGCTATACTACCATGGTTTTGTCTAGCTATCGACTTTGTGGGAGAAGGTGTAATTTATGGTAAGTTAGTAATAACGATTTAATGGTTCCAGTTAATATTAGATACCCGTCTTTATGCACCCTCGCTTGTAACTGCTTGGTTACGTGAGTTGAAGAAATTTGAAAAGTAGCAGTTAAGACACCGATATGTTTGATTTCCGTCTGAAAAGAATCTAGCAGTGGCAGAATGTGCAGTGTTATCTTTTAAGAGATCAAGGATTTGTGTCTACGTTTGTGTGTTATAGAGAATTCTTTTTTATTCTGTATGAGACTTCAAACAAAAAAATTCCATAGATATCTTCGATTCTTTCCTAAGATCTGAAGTTACAAGTCCTTATCTAGATCAACATACTTTTTCTAATTCATAATCGTACTTCCTCTGTGTCTTAAGCCTTCTGAACGCAAAATATTGAATAGTAATAACGTTTCAACTGACGTGCTTCTCTATTATATGACTGGTTTTCGGTTAGTCTTCCTGAACTTTAAGGCGATTTTTTTTTTTCATTTTTATGTTATTTATGTTTTAAACTAAAGATACTTTGTTGTTCATTATAAATCTGATGATTGAAAGTTTCTAATTATAATTACCTAATTCATGCCACTAAAATTGGTAAGTTTCATAACAACCGTATGAAAAAAAACTTTCGCCATTAAGTAAGTGATCGGTGATTGTAATCTACTAGTAACGGAAAATCTTCACAAGTAATCATCCAACTGTCATGAAATACAATATGTTATCTATGTTAACTTCTTGATGGCAGTAGATTGTGACTTATATGGGACTATTTAAAACATAGTTCCAGCTATTAATTAGTTTCAATAAAATATTTGTGCCGATCGTTGTGTTAATTTAAAGGCTGGGAATGCAATTCTGCTGTCAACTTAGATGACGATAGGACAAATTTTATTCGTCGTTTAATAAAATTAGTATACACAATATAAATATAGAAGTCACTACTTATTTTTCGTGTTAGTAACAGAAGATCTGCGAGTATATGACCTTCACTGTGACGAATTATGCAGCCATTTATTAGTCACTTTCGAATCTAAAGAAGTTTGTGGTAAATGAAGACTACCATCCTGACAGGTACAGGAACAAAGTATTGGTTGAAGCAGTTATAATCTTTATTAGATTTCGTTTCGGTTTAATGTATTATGATAATAGTTCATAATAAAAACTATAATTCTAAAAACTTTTAAAAATCGAGAAAAGTGATTATTTAAAGAACATTAACAAAATCGACTTGGGAAATAGTTTTTCAAATTGATTGTCAAAATAAAAAAATAGTTCAGGACATTTATAGTGGATGTTATATCAGTAAAATTAGAAAAAATAAAAGAACATCAACTCCAGAAAGGTGACTGTAGTTTTCCTGTAAACATTAGGATTAGTAGATTTAGAAATAAAGGTGTGTGTGTATGGGAAGGGGGGGGGGGGAGGAAACGAGATGGTACTTTTGATGATATTTTTTTCTTCAAAAAGCTTGAAATAAGCACGACCAAATTTAGTATTTTCATTCTTTACCGATGAAGATTTCATAAAGAAAATATTTCTTTTAGCAGCCAACATTCTCCAAGTTATTTTTTTCACGTCTCACGAATTTTAGAAATTTTATTTTACTGTCGTTTTAACGTTAGTAGGAACAAAATAAGTGTACAGCTACACGGTTCTAAATTAAAGTGCTGAGGAGTTACGAGGGTGTTACAGGCGAACGGACTGAAGTTAAATGAGCGAACACATACGGGTTCTGCTTTTCAGTCGGGTGGTACGGTAAACGTCTAGCAAATAATACCATAGTTTGCACAAATTCATGTGATTCTTAAAGTAAATGAAGAATCTCTGTTCAGTTGAGCGTGAAATGTAATTTTCCAGTCTTTCTGATGGGAAATTGGTTCATTGTTATACAAAATTTGTGTAACGTTTCAGATGATTTATACACATATTAATAATGTTTTTGGAGAATGGTTGTTATTTTAATTTATCGCTATGTAGCTCAAAGTTTTATTAAATCTTAATTTACATTGTTTATAATTGAATCTATTGTATATTTTGATTTTTCATCAGTTATGTAACTTACTGTTCGCGTGAATTAGGATTTTACTGGGATGTAATATATTTAATTAATAACCAGAGAAAGAACAAGTAAAATACATGTGTCATTTTAGTTTACAAATAACTCTTCGGAAGTCTTTCTGCCAAGGGGTACTTGACTAATCTTGGGAAAGTAGTCAATATTGTAGCTGCACGTCTACTATAACTAAAAAAATGTAATTTCTTCAAAAAACAAACTGGAAAATGCAAAATGCATTTTTATGGGCTGATTTGAATATTGGCGCCAAAAAGCACGCAGCTGTCATGGCGTCTCTTGTGACGTCACATCTCTGCCCGGGCCACTGTAAAAAAAAAAAAAAAAAAAAAAAAAGAAACAGGCGGTTTGCTTATTTTGTGGATATAATTAGTTCTACAGTTTACAATGGTTGTGTAGTGCCCATTATGTAAACAAAACATTTTAAGACACCAAACAAATTATTTTTTTTCCACACAAGGAAAACTATGCCAAAAAAGTGGCTAAAGCTTGCACATCGCGACTTCGCGTATTTACCTACAAAGTCTTCAATCTATTTTTGTGAAATCTACTTTGTCGTAAGTTTTACTTAATATTTTATTATGATTAATAAGTTATTTACCTCAATGTTTTACTATGTGACATAAAATCTCATCGATGAATAAATTACAACTTCAGATGTTAAAACACTATTCGTTGTAAGTAAGTGGAATATTTTTATCAGTACAGTTGTCAAACCATATGAAAAATTACATCAAGTATCATAGGCCGCACTATCATTACCGTGGCGCCACAATTTGTTGATGAATTCTTAATTAATTATATAAACAAGCCGAAAGTAAAGAATATTTTTTTTAATATCTCGCTTAGTTCTCGAGAAATCAGTTATAGGTGTAGTTCATTGACCTTTGGTAACGTTTTTCTTCTGGTCCAGGCCGTATTTCAACCTAATCACAACCACTAGGAAGATAATAAAACACCTATTATGCATGTCCAGCGAGTAGTTCCTAGTGGCTTTGGCGAATTTTTTTATTCTTGTCCAGGTTGCTTTCAACCTAACTACCTTACTTTGAAGATACGATATCTCGTGAAATAAGCAAGGTATAAAAAATATATATTCTTTTGTTTCCACTCGTCTCATAGACTTGCAGAAGAAGCTAGCATCGAATTTTTCTTCTGGTTGAGGCTGCATTTCGACCCAACCACCTCTACCTTTGAACCAGTATATCTTGAGAATTAAGCGAGTTATAATAAAATCGTATTCCTTACTTTCGATTTGTCTCTACTAGTTACTTAATTGCGGCGCTACGGTTATGGTAGAGTCCCAGCTTCAACGAATACCGAAAAATATTTCGGCCTGAATAGGACAATAGTTTGCGACTTTCTTAGAATATATGATCAAAATAAATTTCTAGCTATACAACAACTTGAATAACCTCTAATATATAAAGAATAAGCATTATATTCACAACAATACTGTCCGAAAAATAGCGTCGAACAAATGTAAACAGACTTTTAACTTTAACTAATCTAGCGCGGCAACAAATAGTTGAAGAAATCACTCAAGGATTTTTTAAATAGTAATTACTTTAATGATTAACAACTACACAGGCTTCTGCGAAGCAACAGTCATATGAAACAGATTTTAAAAGATACTACAATGAAATATTCGTAATTAGTCAAAATGTAGACCCGTTGATTAAAATCACAAATTACAGATCTGTATTAAGTAAAACGCTCCACTAACACACAAACTTCAAAAATACCTTATATTCTAACTTTTATTGTAATATGGTATTATGTATAACATACTCGTAGTAGATATACTTACTTGGACGTTTTGAAATTCCGGAATTCTGCTGAGCAGAAATCTCTGTTCGATGCAAAAAACATTCCCAGCATCATCACGTCAATTCTGGGCAAATTAGAGCTATTTGTGTTGATAAAACCAACTTCCATTTTGAGTATAAATAGAGCACTGAAACCTTAAAAATCTTTAATAAACGACGGAAAGATCGTCAACAAATGTAAATACACGGGTGCAAAACAGGCGCGAGCTGATAACTGACGTCATGTGCTCCGATTGGTGTTTCGTATCACGTGACTGACAGCTGTCTTATTAAATTTTTATTTTATTGAAAGTAATATATTTTTAACTCTTGTCCAACAAATGAATTTGATTTTCTGTATCCTTACAACTTACTTTATCAGTGTAAATTAAGGTTTCATGGTTCATAGTTAGTGTAAAGTACCCCATTAGAAGAAAGGTGAGTAGAAAATACAGCTTTCTGCTGTAAAATAATAGGTTATCTATCTATACGTTTTCACAAATTTCTAAATGTGAATCTTCATTTTAATTTATTCTACATCAAACTTTATCAGAGGAACGTTATAATGAATGATATGACACTGGTAATAATGACCAATCAGACGAAATCGTATTTCTATTGCTCTGTCCACCAATAAAATGTAAACTGATAGTACATGGTAACTAAGTGAGTTCCAAATTATTTTTCACCGTTTATTGTACATACCTTTAGCTATACCATGAATATAATGCCCTGTACGAAACGTAAGCTTCTGTGTCTAATTAGGTTCGTGAACTTTGTCTCTCGCCGTTAACTTATAAGGAAAGCTGAAGCAGAGGGATGGGCTACCGGGCGGCGTTGTAATCTGCAGGAAGCTAAGAACACTCGGGGCAGAGCCAGAGCTCTGCTAAGGGCAGCTCGTCACGCTACGCCCGTGCGCGCCGGTGCAGGCTAATTTAAAGGGGCGAGCCAGCTCTGCTGCTGTGACGTCACATTTCAAAAGCCGCTGATACAGACAGTAATGGAACTAATTTTTTTATTCTTAAGCTGATGATATCGATAGTTCCTCACGGTGATAAAAGAGTTAAACGGTTTTCCTTGTTTGAATGTATATGCTGTATGTTTTTGTTTTTTGGTATTATCAATATGAAAGAAATTTAACTTAAAGTTACCATGTATTTTTATTTAAAAATTGATACAGTAACTGCTGGATAAAAATATAGTTCCTGAATTTTAACAATTTAACAGATTTATTCTTAATATCATGCTTACCTGTGAAATTAATATATTCTTTCTCTGTTTCACAAACTTTTCCTGTCGTCTGCTAGCTTTTGCCTCAATGTCCTTCCCCTTTTGTAGAAGCATCTACTTTAAAGAGGATAACGAAACATCTTGTTAAATTTATTTTTATAACGAATTTTAAAATTAATAATTGCTCACTGGAAAACAATTCGCCTAAACGCGATGATAGAGGAATTTAAATGTCCTTCGCTCGAATCTACCGTACCTCGTTAGCATGTAGCCTGTTACCTTCTTACCTTAACTTTGCAACAACAAATGATCGACTACATTCTTATCTAAATATACTTTACGTTTTTATACTTCTATTGGTAAAACATTGATCTGAACTGTCGCTAAATAGTGACATAACATTTCTGGTATGATGTTTTTGACGTCATACTTTATAAAATATGCTGATGATGCAAATTGTGACCTTACCGAAAGTAGACAATTTTGGAAACACAATATTACTTAATATAATGGTGCCGAATATACATCCAATCATCTTTATATTTTCTCATTTCAGTTGATAGATGTCCGATAAGATAGACAAGTCCACCACTTCGAGTCTCGAAGTCAAACCTTAGCTTGAGTGTGCCCATGCCTTCAGGTGGAAATCTAATGAAACTTAGCGAATATCCCTTAAATTGATTTCTCCACTGCCTTTGAATAGATATGTTGGAAGTAGTAATATTCAGCATACAATAAGTGTGAGTGTGCACAATGTGTACTGAATGCCTAAAATAACCGACTCATTGCAAAGCACTATTAAATCATTGTAATTATGGTTTTTATACAGCTCGTAATCTGATTTCAGTATGATTTACAGTGTCTCTGGTCGCTGATGTTGTTAGCGTGTGCGCACATTACTATACACTGGCATGTTCTCGCAGCCTCGCCCACGCTAACCTAGTTACGTGAATTAATGAATCTACGATAGCTTTTTTGAATATATTTTCGATCAGTAAATATAAATCTTGAAGAAGAAAAAATTAAAAATTTATAGTAAGTTGCCTTTGTTCTGGTTACTTATTTTATGTCGAATCTTCCTTCAGCTCCCTAGGTTTGATTTTTGCTCACCACATTTTTGACGTGATTTAATTCAGAAAAATTAACTAATCCAATTTGGATAACGCTGCTTAGAAAATTAGCCTAATTCATAACATGTAAAGCAGAATTTCTGGTTAGGATTCTGTGTGGGGGTTTACAAGGAAAAAAAATCTATTTTCATGTACTTGAAGCTTACAGGTTAGATCTATTTGAAGATGGTATGGAGAAACTTTTTTTTTTTTTTTGTTAGAAGAAAATATTAATTAACACGTAATCATCTCTCAGTGTTGATTTAGAGAATAAAATTTGGTTAGATTTTAAGTGATGTGTGTAATATCCCTTTCAGTAATAGTTAACATAAAGAAAAAAAATATATATTTATGTACGAAATTACGGGTGCTGATTTTAACTTAAGTTAAAAAATTTGTACGGATATGCTGGACTGTATAATCTCTGGGCAGCATTGTGAAAATTTTGTGAGGTCGTAACTGAAGACTATCCATAATAAACTTATATTAACGTTAAAATCTTGTTGATCTGATTTTAATTCTAACAGTAATTACGAAAGTAGATGAGCAAATTTATAGTAATATAGTAATAGCCAAGTTTGTGGTTTTTATCTTTGATGGTGCATACAATCTCTGTTTGATTTTTTTTTTTTTTTTTTTACTTATGACTTTACGCCTCGTAGACGTCGAGGTTATTAGAGGCAGGATGGGACCGAGGTACAAGGAACGGGAAGGAATTCGGCCTTGGTCTTTTTGAAGGAAGCATCCCGGCATTCGCCTTGAGTGATTTGGGGAAACCACGGGAAACCAAAACCTGGATGCCCGGCCGGGGATTCGAAACGCCGTCCTCCCGAATGTGAGGCCAGAGCGTTAAACACTCACTCACCAAGCTTGGTCGTCGTGATTGTATTAAGAATTTTTGGTAAATATCTGTTCAGGTTACGAACAGCTTATCGTTTCTTACTCCATGCTCCGAACACGTAGAGGCATTCGATACACCGCAGATTTTAGGCAGGTTCTTACGCTATATAAATGTGAAAAACCAAACAAAATCGGTTCGTTGTTTTTGTGTGATTTCGGAACAAAGAGAAAGACAGGCACAACCAGCTACAAATTTATGAATGTAAATATATTAAATATCGTCGCACATGTATATGAGAGCGTAATGTACTTGGTAGTCAATTGGAATCCCACAGATAAGCTATTAAAAAAATTATTTTGTGCTATGAAGGGAATTTCAGATGAGATCAGAATCTAAATACATTAGAATTATTACATCCAAATATCAGAGGAGAGAGTTCATACGGCAAAAATTTCCAACGATTTTTTGTCACAGTCCATTTAATGAATTTTATAATTCTTTATACCTATACTCCATACCTTCGTTTGGATAGCATCCATGTCATCAAATAATCTCTTTAAAGGAACATGCTAATTCCTATCAATCTTTCGTGCAGGTGTGTTACGTAATGAAAGTAATAATAAACCCTTTACAATAATAAACGGAATAAGGTGAGCACTATTATTACAATAACTCCGCGTTTCACCAAAAGTGGGTATAGACAGACATACTGTATGAATAATCATATTGTTAAGCAAGTAGGGACATGTGATTTAATCTTGATTACAAGGTCCTACATGGTCAAGTCCTTATATGCGAGTGTGGTGGAAAGTACTTGACAGCGTTTATTCTGTAGAAAAATGGAATGAAATTAATTGGTGAACACAAAGTTTTAACACTTACTGAAACTCTAGGTTGCCGCATAAAACCTCTTCGAATCAGTTTAAATACTGACAACTATCAAGGCGGATTTCACTCCAAAATTTTCACCGGAATATGATAATACCATGATGTCTCCCAATAGGCATTAATACAGTTGCTCATTAATTCTGGAGCTCTGTTTTCTTTTACATTCTTCATCGCCAACGAAATGAAACGTTTTTGTGTTTGCCATATGAAAGGTCTTGTCGGAAGTTATGAAAATAAAGCGTGAGTAGTATTTTGTGCGTACAGTGGTCTGATCAATGAAATGGATGTGTGAGAATTTTCAGATAAAACCATATGTAAAATTATCAATATACAACGAATATTTTTCTGACATTCTAAAAACTCCGAAATTTTTTTTTTTTTTTCAACTGTACTACAACGACTTCTTTTACACTTAAGAGAAGTCAGTATGCAGTCTGTATTTTGGCACCATAAGAAATACAACATACCGAATTTTGTGTTTTACAAGTACAATAATGTTGCACGTAAGAGGTATTTTTGATATTTCTGATCTCTGGAAAAATCTTTTAAGGTGATACACAGTAAATGTCGCCTACGTCCATTTTCATATCTATGTATCTTCTCATTACCATTTAGTCCGAAAAGGTTTTTATCTGTACCCGTGATTACATCTATTCTCCAAAGCGAATTATAGAATTTCATGGGGAGAATGTTTTCCTATAAACAGTGTGTTTACATACCTAATGCAACGGATCTCATTTCATTAAATATTTATGTAAATAATTTTGTAAGTACTTCGCAGGTGTTTTAACTTATTGCAAGAACATAACTTATCTGTATTGCAGATTACGTGTCTCGTAATAATTAATGGATGTGAGTGTGCTTTATTTTTAAAGTGTTAAAGATGCAGAGTCTGTACCTGCGTGGTCTCCGCTGGAGCACGCAAATCATCTCAGAAAGCAGTGTGCAGAGAATAACCAGCTTAATCGAACCATCACAACACCCTTGGAAGCATCTGGTGACTGGATGTATGATTATTAGTTAAATCAGCAGTGTCCAAGCGCCAGGAAAATATAGAGTAAGCCAGTCTCAGCGTTATTTCAATCAGAGAGCAGTTTGCGTGACTGTAGCTGAGGCCAAACGTGTTGGCGGGCGGCTTCAAATGAGCCGTTACATAATCGTGCTCTTAAAAGTTATATTAACCTGTTAGGTTTTAGTAATAGTTTTTACGCTGACGCTCGTACTAGGAAACACAGGACGCTCAGCGTTGACTTTTTATAGTGTTAGAGAGAGAGAACTGCGCGAGAATGTTCCGAAGTGCGGCAAAAGCGCGCTCGCACTCGCCCGCCAATTTCCCTGGCCACAGCTATAGTAGCGGCAGTGATCACTCACTCACTGGCAGTGTCAATTACTGTTAGTTGACTGGACGGTGTGAGAGAGTCAGCGAGTCATTCTTAATGGGATGCAATGTGTTGGACAAAAGTATAAAATCTTTACTTTATCCATCATAAATGGATTTTTTGAA
Source organism: Vandiemenella viatica (assembly GCA_031002005.1). Lineage (NCBI taxonomy): Eukaryota > Metazoa > Arthropoda > Insecta > Orthoptera > Morabidae > Vandiemenella > Vandiemenella viatica. The sequence goes on from JARYHS010013630.1 coordinate 270,559,355, forward strand.
AGTCTGTAACTGTTTCAAATGAAAGTTATTAAACAAATAATTGTTCTGCAACACACTTACTTTTGCATGTTTGTTGGGTAGCTATTTCCTCCTATTTTAACTTTGATGTAGTTGACAGACAGGCCTAAATTCTTGCATTTCTTGTTGAAATTTAAATGTGCAATCGTTTTGAAAACTTTCATTTTTGTGTTTTTAAACCTATAAATTACCTTTATTGCCTCGCTTGGCTGTGTTGCAGAGCAATTAATTGTTTACCTTTCAAAAGTATAAGGACTCCGTCGAAAGCATTTCATTGATCAGCTGTTGACTCAAATCTAAAATCAGTTCGAATAACTTCTAAGAATGTGTAATATGCCTAAAACTTGTCAAGGAGAGGTAGATTGCTTCTAGGGGCTAAATTGTGATAAAATAATTTAAAAGTAGGGAGAACGTTGGTAGTTTCCGATTAACCATGCAAACTCCTTAGACTTTTTTGTAGAGTTATTATGGCTCTACATTTATTTATTAAGATTTATACGAACAATGCAACGGAATGTTGATTAAACAATAACTCCCGTGATGTGTTTGCACAGTGGGAAACTGTTCTTACGTGAACGCTGTGTAGGGAGATCACCTATCTATGGTGAGAGCAAAATTCTCGGAGTCGTCTACCTAGCAGGCCTATGAGTAGAAGGTGGTGTGAGGAGAGGAACCTATCACTTGTAACAGAATAATACAAGAATTACGGCTGCGTGTTGACACCATAGGTAGGGAGAGATTAACTTCTACTTACATTCGTGACGGACTGTCAAATTAAAGAGATTTGCGACACGGATAGAAATGCTCCGTGATAAGTTGAAACAAATAATTTGAACAAGATGTGCTGCTTCAGAATTTTCCCACGAAGGATGTAAACTAGAAATACTCGAATTTCCACGAAAATAATCGAAGTACTACGATTTTCCCAGCCTCTCACGGCAAGGCAGAAACTCGTGATTCCATGAATGGACAAAGGAAACAGATTACCCAATACAAAATTTTTAAGGTAAGTTACTATTTGTTTCTATAATTTTGTTCACATGTGAAGACTAACTATTTCAAGAAATCTGCCAAAAGAAAACAACCTTTCATTAGCTGATTTAAAGCGTTCAAGACGAGCCCGCAGGATCTACAAGCTGACGCGGGCCGTGAAGGAAACTGAATCTGGGAATCGGTGTTCGAAGGCCTTGGGAAACGGTTTAGATATCCAATTGGCAGCGTGGACAAACAATCAGTATTGAATCCTTGAGGATTTAAGTATTTCTGCAGACGGCGATAACGGATTTTTCAGCCGTTGCTGCGTCTGAATACACCTGATGGTCGTAGTTGGCGGTGAAGACTGCGACGGGCTTTATCTGATCTTAGACTTATACAGTTCACTCTTAAAAACGAAATAGCGCCCTGAGCGGAGAAATCTTTTTGCAGAATCGAAAACTGAGCATTAACGAGTGTATTTAAATTAAACTTAAACGGAACTTAAGGCCATGTTAAATGTAAGAACATTAAGTTTAAACGGAATTATCAGTTACGTGTATTGGATATTTTATTTTATAAGGGTTTCAGTTCTTTGTAACATCATGGTTATTTCAGTCAACCTGATAGCATAAAGTTTTTCATTTCGTCTTATGATATTATCTGGCGTATTATAACGACCGTAGTGTAGGTTGGGGAGTTGATTTTCATTATTTTAATTGTTTATAAAACTATAAAACCAAATTCACCTACTGTCGATCGGTCATGGAATTTTTGAATAAATGGTAAGGTAATGACTTTTTTTAGCATTTTCTCTGTCTACAGTATTATTTCGAAAAACCACTTTTATTCAATGATGTAATAAATTCAAATGTTAAGAAAATTAATTATAATTAACTCTTGAAAATTAAAATCCAAGATGAACCAAAACATTTCGCTGCTGACACAAGGTGCTCAACAATTTCGACTTAACAATTATGTACTCGTTTATTATCAAAATCCAGGGGCAGTATATAATCCAAGCAACACGATAATATCTCGTATATATACTTTTTGTCAACATTTCAGATGGAGATATGGATGAGGCAGTTGCAGCTTATTTAGAGCTATAATAAATTTTTGAAGATCTTATTAAGTAAGTTATGTTTTTCAGAACAAGTGACGGTATATATTGGTCGGGAGAGTGTGTTGAAAATTAATGGTATTTCAAATTTGACATTTCATTTGTGTTGTTTATTTTGGTGAATTCTATTGGGCGGTATTAGTATCGCGTATTTTGTATATGACGTCAGTATAGAATTGCCTCACCGTCGGTTAAATAATTTTTATTCTATTTTAAAAATTTAGAGCCCAAAAGTATTCGTTTTGATGACTGGGTAAATTCATTTGTGTGATGCAGTTTGTTTAACGAGGGGATATTTTTTCATCGTTTTGAGGCCAGGCCGTAAAATAATCAGTAAAACCAAAAGGAAAAAATAGAAGAGTTAAAATCATTGATAACCGGTAAAAAATTTGAGACTGGATATATGCAAAGAAACTGGCTGATCTGCGATTAGCTGAATCACACAGCTGGGCAAACTAGCACTGTGACAGAGAACACGAAGTGATGACAATACTCCAGTGGACAAAAAATGGAAATTTGAAAATGTTGGGCAACCTATACAATGTACGGAAACGAGTTTAATTAAAACAGAAACATTACAACATGACATTAGTCTTGTAGACGACATTATTGGAATATGAATGTTGATCATAGTACTATAAATGTGATCGAAATGACAATAAAATTTCAAGGCCGATCTGAGTAACAAGTTTGAAAAATCAGATGTAAATTTAAACAAGTAACATGGAAAATTAAAAGTGGATTGGAGAGCAGAAAAGAAGGATATTCGATAATTTATCTGCTACATTAGATAATAAAATCAGCAGGATTGAAGCTCATAAACAAAACGCATAAAATTGTTTAAAACTCTGTGTCAAACGTTTTTTGATGTCCAGCAAAATGTTAGTGAGGAGGCATCTGCCTACTTTTTTTTTATCATTTTCTAATTGGCAAACAGCGTATCAAATGTTTCGAAGGGATGTAAGTAGAGACAGATTTATAGTATCACAAGTAGATATGGGTGAACGAGAGATTAATAATGTACAGAGAATTGTAATCCTAAATGGCGAATAAGTACAACTGCCCCAATTTTCTGATAATTTATCAATTGTAGAAACTACCACACAAATTGCAAGGTTGGATTTTAGTATTTGCAAGATTCGTGATTGGAATGAGAGAACAGCGACCTCATTAAACTTGAGACCACGGACAATTGCATGCCAATTTTACAGAAAAGATTTTGTAGGTCTACAAAGCAACAATTTTTGGATACGAGCCAAAAAATTCATGGTTTAGTTTAATTCGTTGCAGAAGAATTTCGCAGCGTATTCATAAATGTTTGTGGACGCTCTGTGAAAGCACTTGACACCGAATCCTGGCTCCAGTGCAATAACAAACACAAAAGAGGGAGGGGGGGGGGGACAACCTTTAGCTTCGCTCACAAAGGTATATCCGATCTGAGCGATAGTGACGACATTCCTGTCTGCAGATATATTATGGTTCACTCGAACGGACAAAAATTACCTGTAACGTAAGAAAGAGGGTTCGCTTACCGAAAAATCATGACGTGCACACAAAATCAAGACAGGGTTCAACTAAAATCAAAACAAGTTCAACTCTGTGTAGAGATATCAAAATTGATATAATTCATTGGACAATATTTTTAAATTCCAATTTAAGACAGGATATGAAGATAGAAATGAAAATGGAACAGTAAACATGTTGTTGGCGTATTGTGACCGCATTAAAATTCAAATTGGGAGTTGTAGGTGAAGTTTTACGAAATATACATAAGTTGGTAATAAATTAGATAAAGTATTAGTTATGTATCGTTTCCTTTCTTTGTAGTATACGTAAATTTTATTACGAAAACACACATTTATTTAAGAGATGTAAACAGATTATAAATTGATGTGATGATAAAAAGAAGTTAACATCTTTCCTATAATATTATCAGTCATTTTTCTTATTACTTTACTCCTAGCCGACGTTGAGATCATTAGAGGTGTGAAACGATTGTAAACATGGCGTTTAGAAGTAATAGTTCTGGCATTCGCCTGGGAGATTTTGGAAAACCTTGGAAAACCCAAATCTGGATAGCCAATAAGATAATCCAGAGCGTTACCGCTCATCCATTATGCTTGGTAGGTTACGAAAGTAATATAGAAAAACGCCTGACTTCCTAGAAAAAGCATCAAGGAGAAAGATAAACAGCATACAAAAAATTTCAATGTAGTGCAGGATTGTTAAAGAAGGAAAAAAAAAATAGCCATCCTTCTGACGAAGGCAAGAATATTCTACCAAAGTTTTCCCTGTTATTTAATGGGCCAAATGTGGTTGATAGAATTTTAGACAATTATTCTTACATAATAAGAGATGGAGATAGAAATTTTGTGAAAATTAATGCTAGAAGCATAGATGATATAAGAAGTGAGAGAGTGAAAGCTGGTGCCAGCCCATTAAGGCCTACTCTTCGGAAAGACACCATTAGGAACCGAAAGACCTAACGTTCTATTCAACTGACGAATAAACATCATCAGTGCTGTATGTCCTAATGCCATACGCAGTGCGGAAGGATATGGTATTTAACCCAGCACTTCTGTAAGTATGAATTTTGTTCTACCGACTCTCCTATGCTACTGGCCAAGTATTAATGATGAAAATTTCTGGGACGCTGCCTCTTTTTCAGCCCATCTGAAACTGCTACTAACATTTTAAAATTTCGATTAACTGCTTCCTAATAATGGCCTCTTCACTTTTTGCACTCTCCTTTTTCGGAAAAGTTGCCACAAATTAAATTAAAAATGCCGAAATATGACAGAGACGCACAGCTATTAGAGGCCACCAGCGCTGCAAAATAAATGAGAATCTCTTGAAATGTTCGTTAAATCGTTGTTGTAATGTTTTATTGCCGTTTCAGCTTCCCTCGAATGTAAAAAGTTGCACGTATTTAACAGTCCAAGGTGTAGTACAACAACGCCCGCCATATTTATATCTATACTAGCAATCGGAGACAATCGATTGCTTCTGCTGTAGACAAATACGCCATTTCCGAGATGGTTGCGGCAGAACGAATTTTTATAATTTTTTTTCCTCTTTGTTCAGGCCGCATTTCAACCTAAGCACAACCTCCATGACAAAAAGAAACTGTTTGGGTTTATATGATCCCTTTACCGATCATTTATGTGTAATTTTTGCAGTGCTGGTAACAGTTCGCGGTTGCACACCATCTCTTATTTCGGCATTTTTAATTTAATTTTTTTAAGACTTTTTTAAAGGAGGGTGCAAAACATGAAGAGAACATGATGTGCAAGCGGTTAATCGAAATTTCAAATGGTTGGTACCAGTTTCAAATGGGTGGAAAAAGTGGCGGCGTCCCCAAAATTCCTTCTATCACCTGTACTCGAACCAGCGCGGGACATCATCATGGTTCCGCAGCCAACTGAGCCAAAGGGGTGGGCCTATTCGATGTCTACAAGAAATCAGCTTCAGTTTAAAACGAAATGAAAACGTAGTATGTACCTGGCACGGGCCGCCTGCTTGTTGCTTGCAGACGCCCCGGAGTGCGTGGCGGACCAGCAGAAGGTGTGGGGGGCGGCGCGGCGCGAGCCGGTGTCGGTGCAGTGCGCCGTGGACGCCAACCCGCCGGCCACGTTCTTCAGGTGGACCTTCAACAGCAGCGCCGAGGGCTCGGCCGCGTCCAGCTCCGTGCCCGACGCCATCACCACGCAGCCGGGCCACTCGGTCGCCACCCACACGCCGCTCACCGACAAGGACTACGGCTCGCTGCTCTGCTGGGGCCGCAACGACGTCGGCTCGCAGCTGCACCCCTGCGTCTTCCAGGTCGTGCCCGCAGGTCAGTCACCCACATACACTACAACGCAGCTTACCTGCAAACACAGCACTATGCGTTACTGATTCAAAAACACTAACTAACTACTGATACGAGTTTGACGTTTAATCGTTTTACGATCGTAATATTTAATCTCAGTCACGTAAATTAATTTTTATTTTTTGAAGTGAAATTCTTTAGCCACTATAGGGAGAAATTTTCTAGCATTACGCGATCACTGCACACGCACCGCAACGTTCTGCGCATGCGCAGAACATTGTTAATCACGTGACGACGTCAGACAGGATATTTACATTCAGAGGAGTAGCCACTATTAAACAGTGACACATGCACCAGTATTTTAATTGTTTTTATTGTTTATTTGTGTTTTATCAATGTTTATAATTTCATCATATTCTCTGATCGCTGATGCGATGAAAGCTTTTATTTTCACGCTTAAATATTAATAAATGAATGTAATCTTTCTCGGCGTTGTTTATTTATAAACGTTTCTAGGGAAACAAACCAAGTGATGTTGTTATTATTTTTTTGTGTTCCGCGGGCGACTAATGACATCTGAGATGCTGCTAGGCAACATAACAACATCTGTCGTTGCCATGCCAGTTTACAAACAACACGCTCAAGGCTGACTTCAAGGCAGACTTCAAGACTTGCAACTGCACCTGAAGATGGCGACGGAGATTTAAAGTCGCCGAAATATTGTGCATTAATAACAACATCACTCGGTTTGTTTCCCGAGAAACGTTTATAAATTAACTATTAATGTTCGTGTTTACAACAGAGGGAATGTGTTATTTAAGCTGTAAGTCAGAAATCTGTGTTCAATTTGTCATTTTTGACGTGCTGAGAAGATAGTTATAACGAAATTTTTACCTACTGATACATGCACTACTGTTTTAGTTGTTTTCTTTTTTGAAGTAATTGCTAGGAAAACCTGAGTTCACCTTGTACCCCTCAATTTTTTCAGGCGTACAGGCTAGTTACTAACGAAAACTGACTGGCAGAACAGTTATCAGATAATTTGGCCATGATGTTCGGGAGTACTTTACATCGCGATACACGTCGTGAACAATTACTAATAACAACTAGTTTCCTCGTGGTTTATGCTGCAACAAGATTATTTTAGACCATGCTTCATTTCAACGTAGCCAAAATTTACGCTAATATTGCCACTACAAAATCAAACTATGTGGACACACCTAAACACATGAAATGAATCGCAAACTGCATTTCATGAAATAACGACATTTTCTACATCTGGATTCCTACTTCGCACAGCATACAGGTAAGCTACCAAATTTAATTTTATCATGCACTTTCAATACGACCTGCAATAATACATTCCCTGTATTAAGATGTAAACTGGACCCAGATTTTCGCTTTTATAAAAGCCAGCCCTAAATACAAAATACAGACTAAGGCTGGATGTAATTCTCTACAATCAAGTGAAATATGTTTAAATTTTCAATAATTTTCATTAGTTTACGAGAATAATCGGGAAAAAGTTCCTGCTTACTGCCAGTGCAATGTAGTATCAACGTTCATCCACTCAAGTGCGATTCTGCGAATACACATAAAAATACAAAGAAAAATACATGGAAGCTTCACTTCTTGTGCGTGTTTGAATAAAACGTTTGTTCGTAAAACAACAATTCATGCATTACAAAGATTCGCTTTGTTGTGTGATGAATAGGCGTTGATTACATCATTGCTGTTAGATGTCTACAAGAAATCAGCTTCAGTTTAAAACGAAATGAAAACGTAGTATGTACCTGGCACGGTGCCAACCTGCTTGTTGCTTGCAGACGCCCCGGAGTGCGTGGCGGCCCAGCAGAAGGTGTGGGGGGGGTGGCGCCCAGAAATGCGCATTCTTAGTCATTAACCCTAATTACCACATTCGCTGAACTTTCGTTTATTATTATCCAAACTGAATTTATAGTTTGAGTTTTTCTTTTTCAAAATTCTAAAATATACCTGTAAATGAGTTGATTACTCATCATAAGCACAATAACATTAGAAACGTCATTCCAGTCTTTTCCACTTCGTGCGAAACCTCTACCTGAGTATAGTGGGACGTTATTGGTATCACGAACCCAAATAGGGCGGTTATATTTATTTGTTCAAATTACAATAGAACTGGTAACTGATATGATAAGCGATATAAGATGGAAATAATCGCGAAGTGGATAAAGAAAGCGGTAAGTCTCTCACTTACGCTAGTGACTAGGACTGAATGAGTATTTGGCTAATAATTAGGTGCAGTCTGTTGAATGTAAAATAGCAGTAATTCATTTCAGGCCTAAGGAAGCTGTTAAGTTATAATTTACACTGATCAGCCAAAACATTATGACTACCTACTTACTAGCATGTTGGTCCACCTTTCGAACGCAATACAACATTAACATTGACTCTACAAGTTGTTGGCAGGCTTCTAGAGGTATATGACGCCAGATTTCTACCCACAGGTCACGAAATTCCCTTAAATTACGGGTCAGCGGTCTGTGGGCGCGGCCATTGGGAACGAGCATCTCGGAAACGGGGATGCTGGTCGGTTGTTCGCGTGCTACTTTAGTGAGCATCTATGGAAAGTGTTTGAAGGACGGTGAAACCATGAGTAGGCGACAATGTGGTGGACACCCACAACACATCACAGAATGTGGAGGTCGGAGGCTTGCCCGCTTAATAGGTGGTGATCTGTAGCAGAATCGCGATTCTTGTACTCTGAAACACTTCTGGAGGTAACAGAATTGTACTTTTCCGTCATATCTCCGTTTTCGAGATGTTCATTTCCAGGTGCCGCGCCCACAAACCGCTGTCCCGTAATTTAAGGGAATTTTGTGACCTGTGCGTAGAAATCTGGTGTCAGATACCTCTGGAAGTTACGCCGAACTGCTGCTGTATTTCGTTCGAAATGTGGACCAATATGCTAGTAAGTAGGCGGTCATAATGGTTTGGCTGATCAGTGTATATTTAAGAAGTCGGATAGCGCTAAAACTTATAAAGAGAGTTATTAAAAAATAATGTATTGGTTCGGTAAAAATGAAGTTACAGCATAAGTGGAGGTGTGGGAAAATCGGCACTAAGCTTAGTTGGTAATATCACTTGTTGTTCCTATGATCAAGAAGTGTAATATAGCAAAATTGGTAATATTCAAGTTCTTTTTAAATTAGTTTTTATAATATAAGCCTAATACCATAACTGTGGCAAAGTTGAAGAGCTGCTAAAAGCAGAATGAGCGTTACCTGCTCAGATCAAATGATAGTGTTAAACCTGACGAGTAGAACTATGATCCACAAAAGATAACAGATCACTCATATTTCCAGATTCTAGATAACAGCTCCATTAATATAAAGAATGATAAAAATTGGGTAAAAAATACCGACCATATAGGTACAAATAAATTGTAATTTACGGAGGTCAGATAATAATAAGTGTCGTGATCCTGGGCTGTTGATATAAACAGTACTAATTACTTAACAAGTTGTGGAATCGTTAAATTATCTTGGCATTTAAGCAAACGTTTCATTGGATTATACCTATCTGTAATTTAAAACCAAATATAGACATTCATTCTTTTATTCCTCAGTAAATTATGTGGCGGCACTGCAGAATTCTGTTGGTTGTTAAACTGTCACGACACGTACATCTTGTAACTACTCTGTATGCTAATCACTGAATTTGCGATTAAACACTCTGAGCAGGTCAAACAGAAGCTCTGCGGAATTCTGCTATTCATAGTGTCAGGGGAAGTTGTCGGTGAATGTTGGTTCGCCATTCGAAACAGGTACCATACATATTATAACAAGAAGAGTTGTATTAATCTTAGTTGCTTCACTGTCTTCGGACGATAGCCAGATTATGCTGGGAGAGGATAAGGTCCCAATGGACCACCACCATTCGTCGTACAATGAAGTTAACACACTTGCGCCAACACAGTATACAATCATCTAAAGTCTAAACAGTTAAACGCAATACCCTACGTAAATAGAGGGACTCATAGTTCAAAGATTTTTATTTTTCAGCCTATCTTTTCATTCTACTTATTATATACTTTGTGAAACGTTTGCTTAGTTTTGTTTCAATTTTTTTCGTTTCTGAAGATTCAAAAAGAAATTTAAAGCTAGAGAATATTTTGAATTAATTTAATTTCTCCAGTATTTGTACTTCCAATAGCACAGTTACACCCAGGTTCAATGCTCTGATGAAAACGTGCTTTAGTCTGTAATATCACTGCTGCCATCTAGAGATCCTGCAAGGGGTAACTGAAACAACTGAATTAGAATCGTAAAAAAAAATCAAGGTTTCTGATGGGAAGCCAATTTACACAGTAGCTTGATTTTATGCGATACATTGTCAGCTACCAATCTCTCGTATGTAGCATTATTTTAATAAATAGATTTCAATGAGGACTTATTGTTCGGGCTAATAACAAAATTTAGAAACTCATCAGGCTTTAGGTTTACAAGCACGCATGTAAATCCATGTTGCTCATCCCTCCCTGCTTATGCGATGGATCAAGGTCATTAACCTCCGAGGTAAAATTTTCTGTTTGTTTTGGCATCACGCAAAAACTACTGAACATTTTTTCATGTGATTCTCGCATTTTGAAAGTTTAGGATCTAAATTGAGATCTGCGGTATCCTGAAAACGAAAAACTGTTCTTAAATCTAAAGATTGACACCAAAGATACAATTAAATCCGAATATTGTTCACTTCATCAAAGATAAACATTCGAATAACCCTACACATCTCGTAACATTATTGAAGTACTAGAAATAAATACTGGAAATTGCGTAATCTTAAAATTCTGGTTCAGGCGAAATAGATTGAGATAATTGTGGAATTACTTCCGTTACCGTATTGTAATGAAATCTATGCATAGCGAATGAGAAATCAACTTTAATTCTTATATAAAACCAAATTCATCGTCATATATATCTGTAGCGGGTGGTTTCAGTCTGTTTGTTATAAAGGTATCACACAAAACTGCAGAACCGATTTTGATGTATTTTTCACAGTTCCAAAGCTAATGGTATTACTCAAAATCTGCGGTATGTCTTATGGCTACGTGATTTGGAGCTCGAGAAGGAAATAATAACCTAATCTTAACGTAAACATATTCGAAGTACAAACACGACCAGAGATTACACACAACTGGTAGGTAAAAAATCTAACTGGTAACAACATTACGGAAATTACCTCTTGTGCCATTATTCGTAGTTTTTGACATAAATAAAGTTACCAATTTCACTAAAAATGATTTTCCTTTAGGTGAGAGAATTGTGAACATGCTTTAACAAAAATACTGAATGTGCATCTAAAGAATTTACAGCAGTGATTGAAATATTTGTTTTTTTGGAGACACTATTCGTTGTTTGAGGCATTACGGTGGATATTCACGGTTTGAATGTTTCAGGTTTGACTTAAAACATGCCCCCGTAATTTCATCCATTATTATTTGTCCACCTGAGGCGATGGGAAAATTTCGCCTCAAACATTTTTGCGACCTAGGGAAACTGTGATTTATTTCTCAACGTTAAATGTGTTAAATTAGACACCACAGATAATATCCTAGCCAAATTTTCTGTTTTACATCCATGATGGTAAAGGTAAAGGCAGTGGGGTTTCACAGCTTTTAAGCCGCGTTCCGGTAGGATTAGCTTAGGTAGAGCTCCGCATTCATATTTCCTAACCGTTCGCACTAGAGTGGACGCGCCATGGTCAGCGACACGGTCCCGTCCTTTTTATTTACATTCCCGCGGAGTTTCACCCACGGTACTTAATGAACAGCAGGCTGAGTGGGCCTGGGGAGCCGTTCCAGACGTTCAGCTTCCAAGAAAAATCCTCGACTTCATAGGGAATCGAACCCCGGTCGTCCGCGCCGCACTCAGACGCCCTACCACCTGAGCTACGTGGCCATGAATCATTTTAAAACATGCGATAAATATAAATCAAACCTTTCAGAAATCTTCAGGAACTTCCGAAATAAAAAATGGAGCTATGAAAAAAGTATACTTCTTATAAAGCATTTAGGATTTTTCTGCTATGGGTTAGTAAGTGCAAATCTAAAATAAAAAAAAAATTAAAAAACTACCATACAGATGACTAGGGCCGTGGAGGGAAACTGCAGGAAAATGCTTGTATATTATATAAACTTGTAACTCCGGTGTTTTAGTCGGTTTGTTTGTTCCGACATCACACAAAAACTACTGAACAGATTTTGAATGCTTTTTCTCAGTTTGGTCTGGCTCAAAATAAAAGATATGTATTACAATATTACATCAAGTGACCTGGAGGGGGAAATACAAAGTATCTGTAATTTTGCATAACTTGAAAAATTACTGAAACAATTTTGACGAGGTTATCACTTTTTCCAACCTTAGATATTAATGTAATCACAGACTAGCTGACCCGGCAATGCTACGCTACTGCTAGACTTGAGTACATTTACAGATGAATCGATACTTTTGAAAGTTTGTATTTAGGAAAAATTACTTATTTCTGCAGAAATTTTAATTACTGTTTCATTCAATTTCAAGTTTATTCCAATGGTCTTGGATATGCAATATTTTTGGTGATTCCAATCAGCAGGTATACAAAAAAAGTCTGAGTTTGTTCTGGAAATATATGTAAACACAGAAAATTTGCACGGGATGAAACAGGAGAGTGTGTTCAGTTTTGTAAACTAAATACAAACATCAGCTTCACTTATTTTAAAGCACATGTGAGCAAACTTCAAAAACTGTAGATTTGTGTGTTGTCACAAAAACTTTAAAATAATTTTTAAAATTCAAGTCCGATCGTAATCAGTCCAGTGCTGTTTAACAGGAAATATTGTGCACTTTAATTATGTTGCTAGCTACTTTGTCTAATTTCCCCTTCGTTTTCGGAGATATGTCCAAAAAAAAAAAAAAGCTGAATGGTTTAAAGTGTAAATTTTGCTTAAGTATGGTGATAGGGAAAGTGGGTCGGTTTTCTGAGCCAAAGATAGACATTTTTCTCTTTGCTTTAATTTATACATGTGCAAAGTTCCATCCACACTTAATAAAGTTAGTGTAAGGAACATTGGAAATTAAGAGAGGATGGAATAAAGGTGATGAGGGGTTAGGATTTGGGAACCAAATGTAGACAGTATTTTTCTTCTTGTTTTAAAGTATACGTGTGAGAAATTCCATCGCTTCGAATAAAATCTGTAACTACGTATAAACAACACTGGAAAAAAATAAGGGATGAGGTAGTGGAGAAGAGGTTTCCGGTTCTTGCAGTCTAAATATAGACCATATTTTTTTCTCTGTTTTATCGTTTGTGTGTGCAAAGTTCCAACGGTATCTTATAAAAACTGTGGGTATGTATATGAAATACTGACAAAAATCACGGGGTTGGGGTAAAGGGGGAGAGCAGTTGGTTACTTAAAACCAAATGTAAACAGCATTTTTCTCCGTGTTTTGAAGTATACCAATGCAAATTTCCAAAGAAATAATATAAAAACTGTGGGATTCAATAAAGGTCACTCGAAATTAATAGGGGAGGGGTAAAGGGGGAGGAGGTGGGGTATACACACTTACTTCTGAAAATGATGGGAACTGTAGCTTTGTATAAAGAACGTTTTCAGTAAGGAAGGGGTGGAAAGGGGGAGAGGGATTAGGTTTTGCAAAACTAATGTCTACAGTATTTTTCTATTTTTAAAAAAGTATACATGTGCATAGTTCCTTCGAAATCGGATAAAAAGTGTTTTTTTTGTGTAAAAATTAAGGGGGAGGGAAGGGGGAAAGGGGTTGTGTTTTTGGATGCCATATGTAGACGCTTTTTTTATTTGTTTTAAAGTGTATTTGTGTCCAAATTTACATCTGGTTTTTTTTTTTTAATTATAGTTTGTAAGGGGGAAGAGGGGATTGGTTTTGGGGGGAAAAGCAGAAGAGGGATTGGGTTCTTGTAAAACTAATGTCCACAATATTTTTCTATTTTTAAAAAAAGTATATGTGTTCAATATTGGATAAAATCTGTGGGCTTTTTAAATTATGGGGTGTTATGGGGGAAGAGAGGATGATTTTTTGGAAATTTTATTTCTTAGAAACCTTATGCGACGCGCACTCGACAACTCACCAAAGTTTCACCGTAATCGGATTAACGGTCTAGGTGCGCATAAAGAACAAACAGACAGACAGACCGACATTGATATTTATATACAAGACAAGATATATGCAATCACACTGCAACACGAGACTTTGGAGGACGAAATGAAAATCTCTTCTGAACAACAAATTCTTTACATATAATCTGGCATCTTAAAAATTACTGAACATGTTTTGACAAGTATATAAGATGAAAACAATAACAACGAGATGAGCCGCTATCTTAACTCAATGTATCGGTTGTTTCTACACGTATCGGATATTCAGCCCCTAAATTCGATACTTGCACGTAATGTAACTAACTCAGTAAATTAGTTAGTTTCATAATGAATTAATTAATTCTCAATGAAAATTTAACATGCGAATTCTTTAGAGTAAATTTATTGTTGGAGAAGGCAGTTGTTGTTGCGATGCTGTAAAGAAAAAATGTGCAATAACAATACCACCGAATCTGTTGGTTCATCATGTAAATCATACAAATGATAATTTAAGAATCAAAGAAGAACCATCGAAAGCTACTTTGGTGCACGTGGATGAAGTCACAGGCAAAAGTTATATTTTGTTTATACAAAAGCTTCCATGTGAATGCTTGTTCCAGCATCGCGTCCAAACAACTGCAGCGATTTTCATGAAACTTGGTAGCCCTACCCATTTTTTCGCTGGGCAAGTAAAATTACTATACATGAAAATAAACATCAATATCCGTACATCCTACGTTCCGTTCCGAAAACAGCTTCGACGATTTTGATGAAATATAGTTCACATACTCGTATTTCTCGTTGAGTGACTTATATACTGTTAAAGCATATTAACTCTAATGACACCTGGCAACGACGTGAATTCTGTAGTTGTATTAATAAAAAAAATGTATATTCCTTTTGACATTTAACTGATTCACTTCTTTTAACTGAGTTGCACATAAGTCAGCAAACTGTTTACAAGGTACCTTCTTAGTTTATGCCGAATATTTTACGCAAGACTAATAGAGTACCAGACGTTGACCAGTATCGTTGAGGTAGATGTCCCATGCACTTATCTTAGTCATATAATTTGAAATATGCTGTATTACAAGAGAAACTGGCACGGCTATATTGCAGAATGTGTCGCGATATGCATTAAAAAGCTTCAGTTGGATAATAACTATCCAGAGTAGTTTTTTCGTGAATCCTGTTCATCCAAAAATATAGACAGAAAAATTGATAGACACATAGACGGATAGACACAACTTTTAAAAACCGGTTCTTTCTTTGTAGCTTATGAACAGATTCGCAAGTTCATTTTTTTCTTAAATGTCTTAAACGTATAAAATTTGATCTGGTTAAAATTCTATTGTATGTATAGATCAATCATAATATACGGTTGCACGGCAGCGCACCCACCAAATCTAGTCAACGGCAGCACTGCCTTCCCTTTTCTCGAAGCGATTTGGCCAATTTTTATTATGGTGGCAGTTAACACTACGACCACCATCAAAGTCAGAAAATAACAATTAAAAGTTATAACACGCACAATGACCAAGTTTATAACAACGAGAGAAACCAGAAGTCATCAGGGGGGGAATTCACTCTTTGAAAACGCAGTACGGGAGTATTGAGCAATAAAGATACAGGCGTAAATCGAACTCATAGCAATTGTTTGAAATTAACGCGCGCTCATCTAAACGCAATGTTGGTATCATATGTTGTCTTGTGGTGAATACTGCTGCGTGAGCAACCTGAACTCGTCTGAGTACAGACGTTATTCACCAATCCTACGCGTATTTTCATATGACTTCAATTCTTATTGTATTTATATTTTAAAGCTGAAATGTCTTTCCCCTCGGATTTTCCGACTGAATGGTTACATCTGGGCGATAGGATGATAGTACAACACCTACTAATACTTGCCTGTTTTATTCGTTAGCGTAATCTATGTATTATGGTAAAACTGATCCCTTGTCGGCTTGAAGTATGAGGTCTGCCATTGTTTCATATGTCGTAAATCATTGGGACCAGTCGAAAGTCTATAGTTGTGATCATTGCGGGATGACTTATTTAAACCCAAAGTCCTGTTTGTGCGCTGTGATGGAAACCCCACAATTATTGGTTCACTGTCTACTCGGGTCATGGCAACCGGCACCGTTCGCCCAGAATGAATCAGACGCGATCCCATTCTTTGAAATGAGCGTGCGCACTGTCGACTGAAGCTTTCAGTCTTTGAAAATGCTGTAGTAGCAGAATTAATGTGAAATGCAGATAATAAGCAATTACTAATGTTCAAAAATTAGAACCAGAAAAGATGAGTTACTGTCAACCTGTAAAAATAAATTAAACCCCAAAAAAACAATTCCTGTTAAAAAAAAAAAATGTGTAGTGACGACAAAATGTTGCGAGATCTTCATCTGAGGCAAGTCAAGATTCTACACTGTGTATTCACGTTACTTTCTGAAACATAATGGTGGTATGGATCGTTTATTTAAAATTTAAAATAATCTGATGACTTGGCCATTTTGCATATTTTAGAAAACCAGATTGTAAAACTCTATCTGCATAAATACGTTAATTTGTCAATCTTACAAATACACAAAAGCAAATATTTGTCTCGCACCTCTTGCATATATTTTATACCTTTCAATTCAGTTCAAATTATGATATGCATAATGGCTAAGTCATCAGATTATTTTAAATAACACCATTCTGTTTCAGAAAGTGATGTGATTACACAGTGTAGAATCTTGACTTGGCTCAGAATACTGAACAAGCATGAGACATGGCATTTCTTTTTAACAAGAATTGTTTTTGTAGGATAGAAAAAAATGTGAAAGGCGGTCAGTGAAAAGTATGTTTTTTTTTTCTCGCAGTTGAAGTGTTTAATAACTGCTATATATCAATTTCGAAAAATAGTAATTTGAAAGAAAGATAAACTTAGGAAATTTACCTGAAGGCATGATTTGAAAGATTTTAATCATGTCATAAAACCAAATTTTAGCAATATGCAGATAAAAACAATTTTTCTATTACGTAGTCTTTCTCGGCGTTGAGAATATAAATAATTTTCTCGGGTGACTAGCCGAGTTATATGAGTGTTATAGTTACACGATATTTCGGCGCTCTCAATCGTCGGCGCCATCTTCTGGTGAAGTGAGGTCAGGAACGTGCGAAGTTGCTGAGCTAGACCAGATTACCGCTGCTAACCTCTGAGGTAATCTGGTCTAGCTCAGCAACTGCGCACGTTCCTGACCTCACTTCACCAGAAGATGGCGCCGACGATTGAGAGCGCCGAAATATCGTGTAACTATAACACTCATATAACTCGCCTAGTCACCCGAGAAAATTATTTATAAATTTTTCTATTAACAATTTTAGTGTCAAGCAATCTATTTTCTGATTTCGTACTCATTGTAAAGCGTATGAACAACGTCGAGGCCAACTATGAAAAAAAAAAAAAAAAAACAAAAAAAACAATGAATATAGATCTTTATGCCAATGATTTCTGGAGAATTGTTAATCATAGAAATCGGGAAATAGTTTGACAAACATTTCCATCTCTGGTTTATGATTCCTTCAGAGTTTTAAGAAAGCGTTGTCATGGTCAGCAGATACCAAATTTTACTTATTATCGTGTTACAAACACTGAAAATCTGCATTATTTTAGTAACTCACAACATGAAAGGTTCTGGCGTTATTACCACAAAAATTAGGTTGCGATAAAAACACCGCATTAAAAACCTGAAGTTTCCATCGAGATTTTAGCTTGGCAGAATGATTCTCAGTTTTTTTTTATGTCTTTAGTAGTTGATAAACTCATTTTCCTGACAACTACAATAAATAAGTCATCGACCGTTAACAAAACCGAGCCTATGCGTAAAACGTTAAAAGGTAGACTTACTTGATTCAGTTTGTAATGTAAGAAAAACTTTATGTTCCATGCATTAAAGTTTATAACGTTGGCCACTAGTTTTAAGCGTAGAAAATCATTTTTTTTTTGACGACGTCACTTGAACCTTTTGTAGTGGTACTTCTTTCTGTGTCCTTGCCGTTTTGCAGCACGGTGCCCTCAGAAAGCATCTAAGAAATCAAAGTTATTCCGCCGAAGCTTAGAAGCGATATATTTATCATGTTTGTTGTGTCATGGACACAAAACTAATAGAAAGTTTGCCATTCTGGTGTCAGCATCGACCGCCGTGCCACAATTAACTAGTTATTTTCCAGCACACAGTGCAAACTACTATTAAGTGTAATATTGTGGACGATAGGATATACCTACTATGCGACTAACAAAGGTATGGGAAGTGGCCACATACCTTCTTTTATGAAAATTTACATGGGGCATTAAAACGATGTCGAATTCATTAGCGACTTTCCAATAGTAGAAATTTGTCCTGCAAGATCACCGCCGCAGTGCCAAGAACGCACTGCCAAAGGCGGTGTGAAAAGAGAAGAGCTTGTTAGTTGTCGCAATGGCTGCAAATATCTGCGGATGTTAAAATTCAGATCAGAAACGGAATTCCTCTAGCCACTTTGACAGTTTAAATACGAAAATAATATTGCCCTTTCGAAGATACTTTGCACGCAACGGTAGGTGAAGTTGAATTTTCAACTCTATAATCCGAACGAGCAACAATTTTTCGTCCATGGAACACACACACAGCACCATTCTCTGCCGTTTAATTGTAGGCAGTGATATATTGGAGTTATTGACCTCTGCATTTTCTCCTAGTTGTTTGAGTATTGCAAATCTTGTCTTATGGTATGTCTTTAGATTGATATAATATGAATGCTGCACGTCTGGGACATTAAGCAAGTAATCGACGTTGATGTCGTCTCTAGAAAGGAACTCCTGCAGTGTCACTCTCCTAAGAGATCTTATCAGCAACATATTGTACCCCAAGATAGGGTAAAACCAAAATGTTGTTTCCCATAAAATAATCCAGCTTATTAATCGAACATTTGAACTTCCAGAAGCCTCATCTATTATGTAGAGTACACACTATTTCGGGTTAAATAGTTGCTATGAATTATGATTACAAATTAAATTTAAACAGTAACCAGCCTTACTAACAGCGGAGGACAAACGAAAAATCGAGAATGTAATAATTTTCTTAAAACAATAAACAAAAAATCTCCAATTCTCACAATTAACAAATGCGTTACTGGCAGCGTCAGTTCACAAACTAATGTAAATTCAAATTAAGAACTTTTGAGGCACACGTCCTCAATAATAGTGTAATTTATTATTAAAGCAAATTTTGTCATTAAATGATTGCTGTCATGTATAGTAATTTTGGCATCATAGTTTTCCAAGGT
The DNA here is from genome assembly GCA_031002005.1 of Vandiemenella viatica. Lineage (NCBI taxonomy): Eukaryota > Metazoa > Arthropoda > Insecta > Orthoptera > Morabidae > Vandiemenella > Vandiemenella viatica. The sequence goes on from JARYHS010013630.1 coordinate 270,578,717, forward strand.
CAAAGAAAGTCAAACCAGACCGAATGAAGTGAAGGAGAGTGTCTTGTTATTAAGATAGTTGATGAAAAGAAGATGGCTTGAGAAGCTAAAATTAATAAGACGATCCAATCCTGGCGGGATAGATACATAATTATAAGGATATTCAAGAAAACAAGCCCGAGGGCAATGAAGGAAGAATAATGCATGTATTGTAAAAGGAACAGTAATATAAGTAAACAATAATTGTTTTCTTTTTGTTAAAGTTATTAAACCTTTTGTATTGATCTAAGAGAAGTAATTTTACTTTATTTAAAAGACAATATATTGTCAGCAGTGGTGTTAAACCCGATATTGGGTATACATACAATACTAAACCCGACACCGGAAATTGGAAAGTATAATTATTTTTATAACAAAAAAGTAATAAATTGGACCTATACAAAATGCAGTAGTAAAAGATGGAGCCCCATTTTCTCGCACGCTGATATAATAGGCATCACCCGCTACTATTTTTTACCATTATTATTGTTATTTTAAAGACATGTGGACTTACTAAACGATCCATCAGTAACGTAGCTCTAAGACATAGATAATTTTAAGAAACTAAACAAGTTCCTTAGTTGAGTTAGGTAATGCTGAAAAGAATTTCTTCTTGAACAATCTTGAATTGCAACAGAGATTTTTTTTAATAAATTCTTCCGCATCTAACGTTTATGCATAAAAAGTAATATTTTTTCCGCCGTATTAACGGTTCTTCATCATCAGAGTCGGGATAAGGCAAAGTATTTTTTGCTTCGCGGTGATTAGAACAGGGAGAGGAATGGGTATAAGAAACGAGAAGGAATTTGATAATGGCATTTTAAAGTACCCATATCGTCATTGCATGGAGACATTTTGGAAATACAAGGAAAACCGAAGTTATTTTTTTGCTTCAGGAATAACAGCTTGCTGATGTCAAGGTCAGTACAGGCGGGAGACGAAGGGGGATGCGAAACGGGAAGGAATTCGATCATGCAATTTTGACGGAACCATATCGGCATTCACGTGAAGAAATTTTGAAAAACCATAGAAAACGACAGAAATGCTGATGGCCGGATTTAAACCCACGATCTCTTAGATGCCAGTCCTGAGATTTAACGCTCAACCGCCAACTTCACTGCATACTAAAAGAAATGTCGTAACGAATAGCATAAGACGTTGTAAACGTTGTATAATCATTCTAGAAATGTTAGAAATTATGAACTTGATCTCCACATTCCACGCCAGCACACCAACAGTGTGCTTACTCCGAGTGTACAATATCACAGATCCATTCTGCAACTTCTTTCACAATGGTACATTTTCCTTTTTTGTTGGCATTTTAATTTTCTACATATCGATAGTCCTTTTCTTATCATACGAGACGTTCAATCAAGGAAGGTTATTCTGGTTTACGGCGTCTTGTTCAAACGTACTTTTCGTTTAAATTATTTTTTATATTTGAAGAAATTAAATATGCATCTTTCTAAATTAAATAATATTTATTGAATTGACCCCTTCGTGGTAAGACGGAAAATTAGATAAAATAATTAAAAAATTTCACTTGTTACGCTAAAGAAATACAGAGTAAAGTTATCGTATGGCGTTTCAAGAATCAACTAAACGTTAGCAGAAATTTACTTCAGCGTCTCATCTTCCCAACATTTGAAAAATACAATTTATTCAGATTACTACTAGATGGCGATTGACGCGAAATCGTATCAGAAAGCATTCTTTCGTCAGTTAATGTACAAAACAGTAATAATTTACATTAACCCAACGATTTCTTTTATAACTGTTAAGTACCTAACTACAAAAAGTTATCATTATGAATGAAAGAAAATTATTTTTCTGGACCACAAGTTCGTCAAAAAATTATCATTATGAATGAAGAGAAAAAAATGTATTTTTCTGGACTACAAGTTCGTCTGCATGGACCAGGTCTTTTGATGAACCAAGAAATCTAACTGGAGTTACATTAATACCTATAACCTTTCAGCTTTTGCTAGGAAGGTATTAATACGGTACTTTAGGTTTATTCGTATTATTTTCAGCTAATTCAGGCTTAACAAAACTGTACCGTGAAACAAATTATTCATATAATCAACTATTGGCGAAGCAGCAAAGTAAAGGGTAAGATTTGTTCAACGACCAACATAAATATCAACGATCGAAGCCGAAGGGAGCTAAGATTCAATTCGATCAACACGTTACACACTAAGTCTTTAATGTTTAATTTTATACTCGTCCTCAGTTAAGTTCATGTCGTGATGTACACCTCAAATTTTGTAAGGAACGCTAAGCTTTTGAACTATTTAAACCACGTCAAAATCGATCTAGTAGATGTGAAATTTTTCGGATTATATGTCAAATAGTATTATTTCAGAGCACACTTCAATCTACTGCTTCCGCCCGAAGGTATGTACCATGATAAAACATTTCTCACAGGTTTACGTCAGACCTTAACCTATAAAACTAAGAAACACTTGGAAACTGATTTTGTTGTTATGCGTGATCTAGAATAAAAATGTAAAGACCCATTACAGATTTATAACATAGATAGAAGAAGAAGATTATGTACGAACAAAATGACTGGACAGCAATTCAGTATACACAATTACATTTTTTGACGAACGAATTTAAAGGCACCAGTTTCACCGTCCACATACATAACGATAACAATAGGAACAAGGTCTAAAATCGAGATGACTCTGTGTGTTACAATAAAGGGAATAAAATTTCTGCGGCTTCTATTTTCAATTTCATCACAGAAAGAAAAAAAATGCAGATTAACAAATCATAGCAACTTTAACTGAAAATTGGAAGCGTTTCTTTCTCACAATGATTTTAAAAAGATTGATGTCAAAAAGAACTTCTTATTTTTTGACAATCAAAAAATAATGTATGACTGGCATAGGAATATTAAAAATCATGGACATCAGTGAAATACGTTATTTATTTATAAAGAGAAGTTGTATAATGTAGAAATTAAATTAGTAACATGTATAGGTTCATGGCCTCGATAGTTATAACTTTTTTAATCAGTTTTCATTAATAACTAGGTGCTCCCCGTAACTTCGTTCAAATTTTACAAAAACAAAAATTATTTATAAAAATACGAAGTGTTGTGAGGCGATTTGACCTTACTTGTAGATAACGGCTTCGTTGTTGTTGCAAATACAGTGATATATCAAATTAACAGACTGATGATCTAAAGTCAAATTAGAAATGCTCCAACCAGGCCTTTATATAAACGTCAGTAGAAATCGCTCTTATATGAGCTTTTTTTTATAACAACTGCCTTTATCTATTCCTACCCAGGTATTGGCTGATTGCTTGCTTTTCAGTACAGCTGTAACTGTGATATTAGTGACAGTGTTTCTTACCGGCTGCTCAGTCCACCTACCTATACCGTAGCCATGTAAAATAACCCATTATTCTATGATAGATCGAAGATATTCTGTGTAACATGAAATTCAAACTCCGGAATTGCTAGGAGCAAATATTACATTTGATTGTGAGTAATATTTTTGTTCAATTTCGAATAATGTTAAACATTTCGACTGCGAGATGTGATTTACCTTTAAAGTGACACTTACTTTGCTTACATTTTATCATAATTTTCTCCATTTTTCTACGCCACATGGAAATGAAACGCATTCTATTTTTTTCTGGCACAATAGGTTGTACATTATTCTAAACCCTATCAAATTGCGACCAACAGAATCGTGATCAACGAAACGCAATGCTAATTTTTTGAAACATTTATCACAATTCTTAGCTTTACGACAGTGTATAAAAATGAATCAAACTGTAAATTATTACTTGGATCATGGATTGTACATTGATCGAAAGTTCATCAATATCCGGCAAGTAGGAATTACGCGGATCTCGTTTCACTAACTGGCAAAACTTTTTATAAGAATTGATTCTTTCTCAGTAGTTTGTTAACAGTGCCGAAACTCGTATCTTTTTTTCAAAATCATCTTAAATGTACAGACTTCTTACAGTTTTATCGTGTTTACAGATAGTTTCCAATTTATTATCAGTTATTATTCACAATTCCAGTTTGGAAAATAATATACAACTTGTTCAAGCATCTTCGTCAGTTCTATTCCAATGTTGACCGAATGAAATGTTATCTTCTACGCACGAGATGCTGATCTGTTTGCTATATAAAGAAATTTTATATATTTATGGTTTTAGATAAATTTTTATAATTTAAGAGAATTTTACACTCCTGCTCTATTTTTACGAGTTACTTACGGTGAAATATGGTTACTTCACTTGCAGCTTTCCATTTAATTTTTTCTTTCCTTTTGCTTGTCATTCCTCCTTAGATGAAGATTATTAAAGTACCACGTATTCAGAGTGAGGAAAGCGAATTCTGTTTACAAACTACTCTATCTTCTTGTTACAGTATAGATCCATATGTGAAACTATTTTCAGTTAAGCTATTCACATTAAATGATCAGCGTAGCGCGTACCTAGGTGACGAAGAAAATCAAATGTGATTATCACTATTATTTCCACAGTTCGATCGGCGCGTCCTTTTAACACTATCCAGCGAGTGACTTTTTTAATAATAGTAATAATAATGCCATGTTGTCGTAAATGACCTCCTGAAAGAGTTACAGCTGTCTGCGAATTAAGCCCCTGCCTTAGTCACCTTAACCTAATCCGGTAGTCCGGTAGTCCTACCGGTGCATGGGACCTACAGTTGAATGTTGAATCCGAACGACGGAAGCGTTCTAGCGTATTTCTCATTACACAGCAAGCCGTGCCAGAGGTTAAGGTCGGGTTAAGGACCAATGAAAATCCCCACCGAGATAGGGATTCAAACGGAGGACCTTAGATCTCCAGTCAAACACCTTAATAAGCAGCTAGCCACCAAACCACTCAACCAATTTATTCATGCCCAGGTTATAGAATTTTAAATCTTAATAGCGTTAGATTGGTCAAGGTATATACAGTATAGTCAGAAATTTATTTTCGTGAGAAAATTCTTGATGAGCGCTACTTCCAAAAATTCACCTAATGTCTCTTTGTATTCTACCGTTTACTTCAAGGTCCACAATAGACAAAAAATCTTTTAAATAGAACGTGTCTAGTTTCGTGCTCGCTGTAAGTGCAGAACGGAAGGAGTGTCTCGTGGTATGCGAAGCCGTCGAGCCTCTTGCAATTCAGGAAGCAGCAATCCATGTGATTCTTCCAGCTCGCGATATGCGCCACGCCGTGGTTATATTAATATCTCTGCGCCGAGCACTCCGCAGGAGGAAGGAAGCGGGATTTACAGCACAGTGAAGCACTCCGCCTCACACACGTTACTCGTAATTTGCTTCACGTGAAATTATGCGGAACGAATCGGAAGCTATTTCGTAGATACACTTTGCCGTCTGCCTCTTCCTCAATTTTCCACCCCTCGTGGTACGTTTTTGGCAAAGATAATGACCCTTATTAAGTTGGTGGAATCTCAATCATCTTCAGGAGGGCTGAATTAATGTTTACCGTTGCATGTCTTTTCAGAACTAAGTAGGGTTAATGTAATCAAATAGTGTACGATTTTCAAACCGTTAAAGAGTATTTTACGGCGTGCCATAGATAGGACTGATATTCTTAACTGTTATCTGTAGTCTTATACAAATGTGTAATGAGTCTGTAGTGTTTCGGCATCACTCAAACTGCGGAACAGATTTTGAAAGAGTTACCAGAGATTGAAACCGTAAGGTCTGGTCTAAAATTTTAGATGTATACCATCACTTTACTTCAATGAACTCAAGAAATTTTTTGAAACAATCGACAGAAGAAAACTAGCATATTGTGGTTGAAGATAGCACCCCACCACATATCATAAAAGCAATTCCAAACATTTACAGACACAAAGTGATTGTATTCAGAACTGGACATCAGTTTTCGGAGTGGAAATCCATTAATCAAGGAGTGAGAAAAGGATGTTGCCTATCGGCACTTCTATACAGCATATATGTAAACAAAATCGTCAGTGAATGGCAACAAAAAAACTCATTGCAGAATCAGAATAGACAGACAGAACATTCTGTACACGTCACTGTATGGAGGTGACCAAACACTTTTTGCTGAATCTCAAGATGACCTGCAGAGATCGGTTTAAAACCTCCTTAAGACAGTAAACGAGTACAACATGGACATTTCCTTCATTAAAACCAAAGTTATGGCCTTCATCGGAAAAATCACAAACGAACCGGAATTTCAATACAAAACTCAACGACAGTGCAAGTAGCAGTAAAAGTCCGGTTATCCGAGTTCCGATTATCCGAACCGCCGGGTTAACCGAGGCAATTTAAAAAAAATATGATAGGGAGCTTTATGAAGATATTGAATATTTTTCCAACTAGAGTGTGTAATATATTAAGCGTGGTACTGTAGCGCTTGTGTGTATCGTCGCAAAAGAAATTAACAATGAAGATATACAAGAGTGGATGACGATCAGAATCAGCTTAACGATGATGAAATTGTTAATATGGTTGTCAGCGGACAAGGAGAAGTACACGAAGAAGATAAAAATGAAACTGTTCAAAAAATTTCTCATGCTGAAGGTTTAAGAAGAATAGAAGCAGTACTTGAGTATATTGAGCAACAGGAAGAAAGCACAGCAGCGTTGGCACTATACTTCCGCTAAGAAGAGAAACAAAATTATGACACAGAAGACAATTAAAGACTTTTTTGGCAAGTGATTGTAATTAATGTACAAAAAACAACTTTATTGCTTCACAAATTAGTTTTACACTATAAATAAGTTGTATTATTTCAATTTAAATACGTTTTTTGATTCATTGCAACCTCTTTTCTTGTCCTCAAGTTATCCGAGTTTTTGGTTATCCGAGTTGGTCCCGGTCCCGTTTACCTCGGGTAATCGGACTTCTACTGTACCTCAGTTACACCACAGAAACCGACATGCAACAAAATATCACAAACATCACGAAAGTTACAGGTGTAATAAATAGCACATTCAGACCACCTCTTGTTCAACGTCACACAAGAATCAGTCTATATAACATTTTGGCTAAAGCTACACTACTGTACAGTAGCGAGGCCTGGACACTCCACAATTGCGATGAACGGTAGGTATTGACTGCTGAGGTGCTGTTTATAAGAAGAACAGCTGGCTACACCTAAGAGACAGAAAGAGAGCTGATGAAATCCTCAAAGATTTCAGAGTTAAACCAGTTCTCCAAACTGTGTAAAACTGCAGAACATCTTGGACAGACCAGAAACTAAGGGTGAAGATGGACAAAATCCTCAAATACTAGCCCAGAGGAAAAAGAGATGTAGGAAGTCCACCAAGAAGACGAATTCAGACCGGAAAAGGCAATCAGGAAGGACAAGGACACAAAAATAACGCAATCCCAATAATACCTGTCGGTTTTTTTGTTAGTATTAAAATCTGAAAGTGATGATTTAGTTGGATCCATAAAGAAATTATCAGCATTCAGAGAAGATTTAACATGATTCGAATTGTTATGAGGAATTTTGTTTCCCAACATGGCGTTATTTGAAAGGATGGTAGTGAGCGATCCAATGAGAAATCCATTTGTAAAAAATAAACACTTATTATTATGTTATTCCTCACCTAATTCGTACTTAATGTTAGTAAATTAATGATGATAATTTAAAGTTTCCTGAGAAAGCTATCGCGTTCCTCTTTTGTTTGAGTGGAATAAGTTACAAGGAAAAAATAGGCACTGGTTTTCTACACAAGTAACTATTCATATTTTTTTGTGCTGTGTCAATTTCTATGGACCACGTTCTTAAATTTGGAGAGTTTATTTCTTATATACGAGTAAAAAAAAAAAGAAAGTGTATTTTACAGAGCCACGGTAGTGAAATATATTCCGAAGGGTCTGGGCATACATACTTCCCAGAATTGTACCTGCAAATACTTACGTGATTTCTAAACCGAAACGGTGCTATTTCATTTAATACTCTTTGCTCATATTCATATATGCTGTTGTACACATCAAGCTGACACAAGAGTCTCGTAGTTTACAAAGGGAGGTGAAGAAAATCATCCTTGACTATTTAAAATATTATATTGAAGCTGATTCAAATTATCGCTTTAAGTAATTTTGGCACTATTCTGTACCGTCAGCTATTTGAGTTTGCGAAATAAATTTTTCTGCCTAGCACCATACTTCGCTTTCAGCATGCCCTGTCTAATTTTTAAGGCTTCAGTTACTAACTTTTGTCTAATAAAAAAGTAACAGTTAAAACTGTTAGATTAACAAAATAGACGCCACGCTGGTAAAGACAACAATAACAAACACTTATATTTATTTTCACTGGTTCAGATTGATAACTGCTGCCCCCCATAAATCACAATAATTTTTTCATGTAGCTTCTAATTTTAGCTTGCCACTTTCGGCGATGTGAGTGGGATACTTAAGCACACGGAATAGGGCACAGCTAAAAAACAAATTAAGCTAAGCAGTAAAGTGGCTTAGAACGTGGTCCTAATTGATGTTTTACCTACAACCAAATACGAACTGATGTTTACGGCACGTCATGTGAACAATAATGCTTAAAAACCATATTTATTTTTTATATTTGAAATATTACTTCCTGCCTGTATGAATATTTCCTATTTCAATACACTCTTATGTTATTAGCTTCACCAAGTTCTTTTGCCCTTTTTTTTTTTTTTTTTTGGGACAGAGTTTACGACGAATTCCTACCACGACTGTAAATGAGATGCAAGAAATCAGAATTAAATGAAACTTTGAGTTTACTTTTCGCTAACTATATTTTACAAACTTCAGTTCGAATTTTAAGACACTTTATGTTGAACTTGTAATGTTCTACCCTCCTGCCTTCATCGTTAATTCCTCTAACCAGGCTTCTGCCAACTTCTCCTTAATTATTTCTGTTAATTAATAGTATATTGAACTCGTTTCCAAGTTTCTAAAGATTTTCCACGTTCATTCGAGAACAGCAGGTTACACAATAGAGCAGTCTATTACAAATAATTTACCTGTATTACTGTATTATGAAATTCATCTTGCACGATAGCACAATTAAACATCACTCATGATGCTGCTTTTCGAATACTGCACAACTCAACTTATTGAGTCTTGTACACTCGTAAACAGTTCTCTTAAATAAATATTGTTAATTGAATTTCAGTTTATCCACCTATGAGAGAGAGAGAGATAAAATTTTTCAACTCACTCGTCACATACAGTAATGTGTGCTGGCTCCCACTAACGCACAGACCAGGTCACTTCAACAGCAGACAACAGAAAGATGCCCCCTTTCTTCTCGAGAGCTCTTTATAAGTTCAAAACTAACGGAATCTTAGGTTCAGTTGGGTCTCATGGTATGAATCCTAGCATTTTAACCTGAGAGGTTCACAAGCAGTATCTGTCGCTTATCTGATTTTCTGTAGACATGTCAGAGATAGCGCTTAAGTTTACCAAATATCTGCCCTGGTTTAGGTTGCCCACAATTGGCTGACGTCACAGACGCCTTGGCGCCAACTATCTGTACTACCTGTCCTGCCAAACCAGCAAGATGTCTGCTTACTCATATTCTCATCTCCTGGATATTAAATATTACTACGTTAAAATTAACATTTTGTCAGTAAATTTAAACTTAAATACGCTAAAAATTATCAATACATAATTTAAAATTACCAATATACAATTGTCACATGCAGCAAAATTTGCTTTAAACTATACTTCGCCAGTACAAATTTATTTCAAACATGGGTTTAGTGCACTATTTTCGTTAAAACCTGATTATTGTAACTTCATTGATCTTAAATTAAACTGTAAGTTCATGAAACACATACAAGATTTCGATTTAATTAAATTTTGCCGCTTATGGGTCTAGCTGGTTTTAATTCTTCTTCCGAACGTGGTGTGTGAGCGGTAACACCCTGTTCTTGAATTCAGAAGACAAAGGTTCGAATTCTCACCTTCCAGATTTTGGTTTACCTTGGTTTCACGAAGTCACTCCACGTTAATGCCAGGATGGTTCCTTCTCAAAGTCACGTTCGAATTTCTTCCCTTTCCTTGTCTTCAGTCCTTTCCCGACTCTAATGTAATTGACGTCAACGACTGGCAAAGTCACAGAAAAATAAAAAGTAATTTATTCAAACATTTCCTTTCGTAACTGGTATATTGGTGTTGAGATGAAGCGTACAAAATCTTACGCAACGACCAGACAACCAAAAAGTGTAATTTAGCTTAGAACATACTAATATGATTATTTGATTTACATGTCACATTATTGTTTGGTCATATTGTGTAGAGTATTGATAAATCATAAACTCTTAATGGTGAAGCTTCATCACCACGCCTGTTTCAATGGCGTATTGGTGATCCTTCCGCACTGATTTGCCCGTCGACCCAACTTCCCGCTGGTGTTGATACCCGAACCTTCCATTGGGTTGGTCGGCTTAACAGGGGCACCTCTAGTAGGTTATGTGTTTGGAGTTCGAGTGAGAGAGGCTAGAAGAATCAAACTTACCAAATCCTTATGTTATTATTGATATTTGATTGCAACAAAGCATCTCACTCCCATTACACACCCGGAAAACGGATTTAGAATCAATGGCAGAAGACTTGACAACTTGACATTTGATGGTGACATTGCGCTTGTTGGTAATGACCTTGATGAACTCCAAACCTCGGTTACCGACCTCGCCTCTGAGTGTAAAGCAGTTGGCCTAAGAATGAATATATCAAAAACAAAAATTATGTCTAAAAAAATGGGCCACAGAGGGTAGTTTACAGCTATATAATGAATCTTTAGAAAATGTCAATGAGTACATTTATCTTTGCCAGATTGTAAATATGAGAGGTGATGTAAAACCTGAAATTTTCCGTCGCATCAAGCTGGGACGACAAGCATTTGGGAGGCATTCTATTATCCTGAAATCGAAAATACCCACAAATATAAAGCAAATAGTCTATGACCAGTGCATTCTTCCTGTGCTAACATACGGCTGTGAAACCTGGAATCAAAGTGAATTTACAAAAGGTAAACTAAGGACTGCCCAAAGAGCTATGAAGAGGTCAATGCTAGGCTTAACTAAAAAGACAAGAAAAGAGCAACAGATATCTTAGAGAAGACAGCATCCCTGAAGTGGCAATGGGCCGGCCGTATTGCACGGAGAAAAGACCAGAGGTGGACAAAAACAGTGTTAGACTGGAGCCCAAGAGATCACCCCAGACTAGTGTTGCCCAAATGCAAGAACAAGACCAGACTCGGCCGGTCTTGGTCTTGCATCAATACACCTGGTCTTGGTCTTGGTCTTGCAAAAATGCAAGACCAAGACCGATTTTGGGCAACACTAGTGTTGCCCAAATGCAAGAACAAGACCAGACTTGGCCGGTCTTGGTCTTGCATCAATACACCTGGTCTTGGTCTTGGTCTTGCAAAAATGCAAGACCAAGACCGATTTTGGGCAACACTACCCCAGACTGAGAGGAAGACCACCAGACCGATGAGACAAGGACATCCGTCGGGTTGTCGGAGTTAACTGGCAGAGGATCGCCCAGGATTGTGTGATATGGAGAAGACTACTCAAGTTATATCTGGAAAAATCATAACTTTAGGAGGCCACATCAGAAAATGATTGAACTGGCTGATAAACATAATGACTGATAAATATTTTCATTATTAAAAATTTTAATGTAAGGGATCAATAAAATTTGTATCTCCTAAAATATTTGCGACAGAATTCATAATGGTCGTGCAATATGTCTTAATCGGGATCATCCAATCACACGCAATTTTATGGGATTCCTGAAATACAGAAGATTTGTAGCACTCTTAACGTTCACAAAGCAGAAAGCTTTGCTAGATGGAAAAGCACAGCTCATAGTCCTTAGTAAAAAGACTGGCTCGTGATGGTGATTTTTCAATCTGTTGCCAGATTCTTTACCACTGTGCTACCAGGCTACTTTCTGTAATACCGTATATTGTACCATTCTCTGATCAAGTAGACAGCAATTTTCATATTAGGTTTTCTTGAAAAATGAGTTTTTAATTAAAAGTTGGTTAAGGTCAATTATATCGGCGCCTACTAGAAAAAGTTTTTAGAAATTATTATTTGGAGTGACAAGCGGTAAAGAATGTCTATTAAGAAAAAACTATTTTCATGATGAAAATGAAGGCAAGCAATGCTAAAACATAATTTTGAATGCATAACTCAATAGCGACCAGTTTTCGGGTGTGTACACTCATTGTTTTCAATGTATAGCATTCCTATAGTTTGCCTCCAAGTGGCTCAATCCTAAGATATCTTCTTCGTTTGCCTAATTTCCTTCGATTAAGCAATTAATGGTAAGAACTGTTAGTTTTCTTTCGTTGGGACTGAAATTAATTACGGATTCTTTTCTCCTTCATTTTGCGTTGTTAGTTCTGCTAGCGCTTTACGACAGTGGACTCAGCAAAGCGGAGTTAATTAAAACACTAATTAAGCAGTCCAATTCTCGACATTTGAATTCCTGACAGCGGAATGAATTCAAAGAGAGGTGAGCATAGGAAAAAACGTATAATATTAGTACCAGTTTGCTATAGTATATTTCCATGGTAGTTCAGAACATTATCGTTACTGTATCGACAATATGTTAAGCGTTTTTTTTTTTTTTTTTTTTTTTTTTTTTTTTTTTTTTGAGAGAGATTCTGAGCTGAGTCAGTATGATATTTTGTTAATAATTTCATGGATATAAAACTTCTACTTTAACAATTTGTGCGAAAGACAAAGCATAACCGGGAAACGGCTTTCTATAGTATCAACAAAAACAAAACAACAAAAAATGTATGAGAATTACTGTGTCGTATATTGCCCTGATTGTAAAGAACTTTTCAGATATTTACTTGCAAATGCATGATATAAATTCAAAAAATGTAAAGAACTTTTCAGACATTTACTTGGAAATGCATGATATAAATTCAAAAAATTTCCGGTTCTAGTGAAGTAAATTTTGTATAATAAAATGCATATCACATAAAGACTAACGATGAAAGAACAGAAAATCATCGAGGACATAATAAGAAAACTTAAGAGAATAAGAAAGAAAAATTAAAACCAATCAATCAGGGTAAATCAGACGGAGAGCAATAACGTACTATCAAAGAGACAAATGGATGGTGGCTAAACAATCACCGTCTCCTTAGTTATAATATTAACTGAAATAAAATTTAAAATTAATTTGTAAGGAGGAAATTTACTAGAGGGAATTATGTTACAATTAAGTACAAAATCATTTATATTTTTTATCAAGCACTAGAAGTGATCGTCCTTCTCCTTTTTAATGTTATTGATGTTAGCTTTAAATTTATCTTTCTGTGGCTTAGAAGGACAAAGAAACTTATTTGTTAGTGTAACTTGGAACTATTAGTTGCTACTAGTGTAAGCCAGTGACCGTTTTTTGCGTATCGTCACGGGTCTAGAATAGTTCCGGTTTCTAGGATGAAAGATTATGACAGGTTGACCTGATGTGACCAAATGTAAACTCGACCAGTGATTCAGGGTGAATAAAATCTGTTGAGCTTGAAGAAGCTCAGAAGCATTAATAGAGGTAGATATTAAACACGAACACGCAATCGTATAATTTCTTAAATAGAAACTTACTTGTATTTGACCCTTAAAGTTCACTCTGTAAAATTTTAAAAATTCCTGTTTGCTTCGAAAGTATCACGTTGTCTATTATTGAGACTGGCAAAACACTCATAATGTAATCATTGGTCATAGTATCTGAAAAGGCCAGAGAACTTAATACGCATTCTATATTATTAAACAGTTGAGCAACTCCAAAGAAATCTCAATTCGGTAACATATTTGGTCTGATGTACATTTAAATTACCTAATAACTCACGTACAGCTAACATGAACAAAAGCCACTAACGAAAGTGGTCCGTCAATAAACCGTAATGCATAAACTTTGGTCAAGCAACAACATTAGTGAAAATTTTTATTAGATTGAAATTTTCCAAGCCGGAATAACAATTGTCATTCGTGGTTACAGCAGAGACCATGAGTTATTTTAAGTTGCTTTCATTAGCAACATGTTACTGAAAAGCAGATCCATTTTTTTTTTCAGCCGCAAAATTCATCAGTATTTTTTTTTTTTTTTTTTTTACTATGAAACGCTACGAAAAGCAAACTTAATGAATGTATTATGGCTATTAAATTGGTACTAGTTGCTTAGCTATTAAATTGTGGATATAACCATGAATTTCTTATAATGGTATCTCTGGTCGCTGTTTTGTGAGCGAAGGCTGACACGTGATACCGTTCTCCAGCCAATAGCTATCGAGGAGAGTGGATGAGTGACCTTACGAAATTATATAGTAGATGTTGCTTAGAAAATAATTGTACTAACTTACGCATGATAGGGTTGCAACTAATTGAATTTAAAAATTAAGCATCATTAGCAATTCCTTATTCTGTCAAGTTATTGTTAAATTGGAGTATTGTGAGCTTATTTTTGGCCACAAAATATATTGCTTAACGAATGGTTATTACCATTTTGTTTAACTTCGCCGTGATATTAATAGAAAACATTAAACATGGTGAACACCATTCTCGTAACACGAAATAGACCATTTAGATCAAAGTTGATTCCATTATACCTAGGAAAAGATTTTATTGTTTTAATAAAAAATACTAAATTAGATAACAGTAATATACATGTAAACATAATCAAGGTAGTTAATAAACTCTTTTCGTGTTTCCAGCCGTATATAAATGTCCCACTAGTTGTGACATTTATACACGGATGAAAGCCTGAGAAGTTATCAATCAATAACGCCGTGAAAAGCTACTGCTCGAAAATCAAGCAATTTTAGTAGCTGAGACAGTTGATGACAAATAACAAATTCCGGTATGTTCGATTAGTTGTATTGGAACCACAATTTCTCCAGGCGGTCACTACCTCAATGGAGTTAGTAATAACAATTCTTAATTGTTTTAAGTGTACATGGGATTTATTTAAGGGCCCTATTTTCTCTCTGACTTAAATGGCAATGGGAAAAATTTGACGCTGTATTTAAATTTATAACAAAATAACACCATACAAAAATTAAGTTCGAAGCGGAAGTGATATTTCCGTCAGACCTATGTTTTTACCACTGTGTGTTAGTCGATCCTTTAATACAAAGCCTTAGAGACAATACGAGTGACACACCGGTCAGGTGCTTGATGGCCAAAATATCTTACATTTTCTGAGACGATTTTGTGAGCAGATATTATACAACGATTTTTATGATGAGAAAAATGTTTATCACTACTATCAAAGAAAAGAAGTCACTTGATAGATGTGTCGAAACCTATTCTATATATTGTGGCACTTAGAAATTCGTAAGTCCTCAATTTAACTCAGTACCAGGAAATTGTCCTCGTCCAGCATACGGTGCTATATAAAAGACAATTAACAAATTTTTATTTTGACTGC
The DNA here is from genome assembly GCA_031002005.1 of Vandiemenella viatica. Classification (NCBI taxonomy): domain Eukaryota; kingdom Metazoa; phylum Arthropoda; class Insecta; order Orthoptera; family Morabidae; genus Vandiemenella; species Vandiemenella viatica. Next base: position 270,594,157 of record JARYHS010013630.1, read on the forward strand.
ATAGCTTAAGTGAAGCATTCATTTGGCAGAGCTGCAATATTGCGGCACTTGAGACCATCATATGTTTTTGACAGAGTTAGCGCCTTTGTGGAGTCCAAGATGAATTATAGTCGAGACGAGACTCCATAACTCCGCCGTGAGGAAGCTACGGAACGTGAATATCTTGCTAATGCACACGAGTCAGTTCATAGTGAGGCCTGAGCGGCCGACAAGAACATTCTCGCAGTCCATTTACAGAGTTGTAGTTACTTATTTCTTTCTTATCTTACTTATAACGAAGTTGGTTAACCTGAACAATAATCTCTCTTGTCTTTCCGTTGTACTTGGAATGACCAATCAGTTCCTTAATGGAATTAAGTGAGAAAAATGACTAAACAGTAAGTTCTGCCCTGCGGAAGATGTGAAGCAATTAGAGGAGACATACAATCTCAGATAGGGATGTAGGGTAGCCAGTTTCTTCCTTCCATGTGTTTAAGTGGTGCGATATGTATATAGATTGTTAAATGTAGTGTCTCATATATATGGACACGAAGGAATGGGATAAAGTGTAACTCGACTTAAGCCTGTGTAGGACTGTAGGCATACAATTCTGAAAGACTCCTAGTTCGCCACGTTTAATTTCCTCAACCAGATCACTATCAACAGCGTCGTTTCTCCTCGCCCCATACGCACTGCGGAGTGGTTAGGTTCCTGCCACAACCTGTGGTTTTAAATCTCAAAGGAGTCGAAATCGTAATATCGGGGAGGATTTTGGGGCAATATTGCTCGCCGTAAACCTTGAGCGACTGGTGAATGTAACTACGGCCTGTGCTACCGGGGCTCGGTTCCCGAAGAAGACGAGTTGGGTCGAGGGCAATGAACGAGGAGAAAGTCGCCCACGGCTTCTTGAAGGAACCATCCCAGCATTCATCTTGAATGATTTCGAGAAAACATGAAAAACCGAAATCCATATGGTAGCATGGAAATCTGAACGTACCGTCGTCAGAATTCTCACCCTGCACGAGCAGTGAGAAGTTTGTGATTTACCCCGGAACTTTGTTTCACAATCTGGTGATTATGAGTCTTGCACCACTACTTTTCCTATTCTGCTGACCAACACTGCCACGGCCTGTTCCCCATGGCAGTTGGCAGACACCATCAAATGTCACAACGACCTTTCCTTGATGTCATATACGGCGGTCTCTATTGCAACTTAATTATTCGTTTCAGACACGCAAGTACACACCAACTTCATGGCCAAACAAAAAATTACCTGTCACTAAGAATGTAATCTTATATAAGCGATTTCTGATGCTTGTCATTCACTTAGTATGTAAAAAATAATGATGAAATGTCTTTGTTACAAAAATTTTGCTCATTAATTATAAATTCGCTTTAAGTCCCTGCGGTCTATAGTACACCTTGACAGTGTGCGATATGTTTCGGCTCGGGAACTGCCTATGACAATGAGGGAACTACATGTAGCTGTCCTCGTACTGCTATGGCGATTAAAAAAAAGAAATTGACGATTGTAGGTCGTGTTATTGCCAACTGTCTTCACTACAACAAGTTACTGAGACACACCTGACAGACGTCACGATTGTTGAGGATAGTGCATTTTAATTCAGTGACGTGTGCCACCAGCAAGCTTTATCGTAGAATGCAAAATGTATTGAAGCAACGAGTTACGTGGTATCATATCCTAAATGAAAAGCAAATATGGGACAATACAAGGTGAGGAATGAAACGCGTAAAATAATAATTAAATTCACCAAAAAGCTAAATATAAACTAAGAAATCTATTCCCTACAGTAAAATTGCAGAAAAGTTTTGTCTACTGGTGACAGAGGTGAAAAAAATCGTAGAATTTTATTATTTGTCTGTTTATCCGGACAAGACATAAAAATTACCGTTTTCAAAAAAATTGCAGGCAGCGATGGCATGTGACGCCTGTTAAGATGTAAGATAATTTTAATCCAGGTTTGTAAACTATGGAATCTTCGTAAATCAGTCCACGCATCATGCAAAAACCGCCCATTACGATAGCTTATGTCTTACCTTAACAAACACAATAGCTTTTTATTCACATTCATAACATGCTTCCCAGTGTTACAGATTCAAATAGTATAATTTTTTAAAAAAAAAAATGTCTGCGAGCAGCATTACGCAAAAGCAATTAATGGAATTCAACGGATACTACACACACACTAAGTTACCAATCAAAGAGGTACCAAAAGTTTAAATTTAGGTATTTTTGATTCTCTGGGAGCGCATACAGCATAAAATTATGAGCATGTTACAATGAAACTACCTTTTTATTCCTTCAATCACCTGGAATCATTTCTCTAAATTATGGAAAGCCGAAATCAATATGATCGGATGCAATTCTAACACGCATCCACTCGAATGCGAAGCCTGAGCACTATCGTCAACGAAAGTAATTTATGGCAGCGGTTAACATAAACGATACTTTTATCTTGCAAAATTTTACGATGGTATTCAGATCAAATACTGAAATTTTCGTTTTTTTGTTCACCTTTCCACAGCTCAAGTTAAAACTAACTAATGGATTTATAGTAAACTACACGTAGCCATACCTTTCGTCATGGTTGAACATACAGGAAACATTTTAAGCCGATAAATTACACAGCTTGCCAAGAAAAAGTAAAGAAATCCTCGTAAATGGATTTGGTATATAACGAAATGTAGTTTAATGAGAATCTATGTACATATTCATAACTCACATAGTAATCAAAATAAAATTGTGTACATCAAAGAAAAACGTCGTGGGTATTTTGATCTTTGTTTACATTCGTATTGTTCTTACATCACTTACATGCCACAAAACTGACGCATTGGTTTTTTATATACGAGTGTTGTCTTTAAACCGTAGAAACTATAACTGAATGACACATATTATATGATTGTTTATAGGCATACATTCAAAGCAATTAGACCTCACGTGCGCCAAGAACACAATCTTTTAAAAATTGCTTACAGAGAAACTTTTTGTACTATACTGTGCTTTCCCTGTGATCCATCTACAAGGTAAAATGTTGGCAATTAATTATAGTTTCAAGGCATATAGAAACAAAATAATTTAAATAAATGCAAAATATTTACAACAACCTAAATTCAGAAGGAAACCAAAAAAGGATTGTAATAAAATGACTACTTATTTGCTTTTATACACTACCAATATTTCTTTGATAGTTTATATTTACAGTTTCACTTCGACGAAGTCGCGGGCACATTTAGTTGATAATAAACAAAAATTCATAAAAACGATGATTCAGCATGAAAGTTGTTTCATGGCGGTGAGATGGATGAGATAGTAGTAACTCATAGATGGAGTTTAGAAGAATTTTGACCTCGTAACTTTGGATCGCTTATAACTCTGCGCTCCAGAGCGTGAGGAGATAAAGAACAATGAGATAATTGTACGATTCATAGAAGAAATTGGGAGAAGATAGATATTATGGTTTATTTAAAAATGTGTTACTGTAGGTAATAGATTAACACCCAAGAAACTTCCAGTAAATCAATGTGAGGGTTAGGATAGCACCGCGGAACCTAGCTACTCCCATCCAAGCGGGAGACAGACTCGTCAAAGGCGTCGAACAGCCTAGGGTAGTTCAGAGTAATGTTATGTTTCTGAAAGTGGGATTGCTAAACTAATTTTTCTCCCCAGATCTTACTAATTGACATAAAAGGAAAAGTCATAAGAAAACATATAAGATTATTAACTACAAAATTTATTATATGGGCCTTCTTTTTGAATGTACGTTTGGTACATCTGTTGGAACTAATTTGTAACTCTTTCTACTATTTCTTTTAATATCCTGCAATTCAAAAGCAAACCGCAACCTTTAACTGTTCATATATTTGTGGTATTTCTCGGTAGACGTTAGATATATCTCTTGAAATAAATCTCCGACACGTGAAATAAAATATTGACTGAAAATGCCTCAATGAACATATATTGAAGCATCTTACAATTTTCAGAGGCGAATAACGAGGGGGTAAATGCACCTTCTTCAGACAATCACCGTTTTCTATTTAAACTTATTATTTCCCATGTAATGCGTTAGAAGTTGATACATCGTGTAAGTGCATCAAAATTTAAAAGGATGCGAGGTGCGATAAACTTCCCCTGTAATTCCTTACAAACGCTTACCAGCTTTCTAACGTGTTTAATGTGATTCCTACTTGCGAAAGGAGTCCACAGAAGTGAATGTTATCGCCATCCAAAAGCCCTTACAGCAAAGTAACACTCCCGACACCTTCCACTCAGTCTTAATGCTTTCGGGTCCCTACAAACTCGCGGAGAGGATGTTCCTCTCACTGATCAAAGGCCAGATTAATGAAATCCTGGTTTTGGGATAAGCAAGCTGCAGAGCTCGCAGATGGTGTATGAACAAGTAATGGCTGTGACAACCCACACCGAGGCGGCTTTTCAGAAGGAGATGAAGCCTGGATTGGTAACTGTATATTCTCAAACGGACTAAGAAGCTGCTTGGAAGGAGGTGCGCGTAATACTATACTCAATGAAATTACCACGGTTCTCATGTGTTAAGTACAATTCAATGATCGAAGAATCTGATTCGTAATGTTAGACAATGGTCTTCCACATTTCTCTCCGCTTTCTCAGAGTGTTACAAATCTGTAAACGGTGTATCAATGAAAAACTACGTGCCCATAGTCCTTCAACACAACAAACCGTGTCTTTATTGCACAATGAATAGTTATGTTAGAACTTGAAGACACTCTGAGCGGTCTTGGTTACACTACACGAGTACATCTCAAAATGGCGCTTCAAGCTTAGGTACAAGCTCAGTTAGCGATAACGCTCTGGCTTCTCATTCAGCAGGACGCCGGTTTGAATCCAGATTTCAGTTTCAATGGTTTCCCGAAATCACTCCAGGCGAACGCGGAGATGGTTCCTTCAAAAGGCCATGGCCGAAATCCTTAACGTCCTTGCCCATCAGTCCTTTCCCGCCTTTGATGACCTTGAAGTCAACGAGGCGCAAGCCCATAAGGATAAGAAAAGCAACTGCTCCAGAAAATGTGGAACGCAAACAGAAAAACTCAACCAAGCGACTTGAACTCTCCTCAATGGTGCTGATGAGTACTACACGTCGAGAAAGTGGAGATTTTTCTAAATACAGTGACGACAGTTGCAGATTTGGCCATTAGGTCCACCCCCTTGCCTTTGTTTGCGGTTCTTTCCCACATATTCCTATGAAAGATCAGAGGCCAGGAAATATTCGATCACCAATAGCAGACGATACAGAATCGCACTGATGTCAGCACTCCTTTAGTCAAAGAAGTTCTCCATGGCACTGGCCGCCCAGCTGGCTTACATCTATAACCCAGGTACAGAATAGCAGCGACAATGGCAGCAGATCATGTTACGGGTTTCACATTTATTCATCGATTTCTGTCAGAAGGTTCCTGATGATGATTAGAGATACTGGTGATGATTAGAAATACTGGTGTCAACAGCTACGTTCTCTGACGGCTCATGGTCTGTCCTGCGTAATGCTGTACGAATGGGAATTAAAAAGGAACAACATCTACTGCTGGTGCGGCACTAAGCAGGCGGCAAATGTGTCGTAGATAACAGTCTGAATAGCTGTATCGTAGGTGGCCTCCTCCTCCCAACGCTGCCGCAGGTGCCACAATAAAATGCGTAGATTCCCTCGAAGTTAATTTTAAATTCTTTTTTGTTATCGTTCTCTCCCATTTTTAATACAAAACAAAACTGTCTTAAACGATCACACCATGCTGCATGTAGCATTGTCCAATGGCAACTTAAGTTTAGGTCCTACCTACACTTTGTCCATCATACCTTAAAATTCAAAACTTGGGGTTCCTCAAAACACCCTCTTTCAGACGCGTAGAAAACTACTGCGTCTCACCCCGTTAATCACCTCTTCTTACCTTACACACCACCGCCACGCAAAACAAAAATAGCTCTATCCTCCGCCTCTGACTGTGACGAATGCTCCAAAAGATTAAGCAATTCAGGTAATCTCAGCGTTCTGTAGCCTACTTCCGACGGTAAATTTTCATCAGTATCCTACGTGTAAACACAGTCCCACCGTACTCTTAGCGATAATAAGATTCTCTGTAGCGTACAGTCATACTGAAACAGTCCCGAAAACTGGCGCATCACTTCAGCTTATAATTATTCTCTTTCCTTTCAAAAATACCGTCTGTTTAATTTTAATTCCGTCATTCCTGCATATCAGTTTTATTTTTCTGTATTGAAATAATTGAAAGGACTTTGCTTTTTGTAAAAGTTGTTATTTACATCAATTTTTCTGTTTTAAAGATTAAATCTAATGGAAAATAAAGTACCATATACTTTCAGAATGGCTAATGAATCTCCATAGGCTAGCCCTGGTTACAGCCGTGACATAAATGTTTACAGCTTGGGATGTTCGTCTTATGATGTTACGTGACCTGCCACCGGAGCAGGAGATGTGTATGTAATCTCAAATTTATTTAACGTCATGTTTCACTTATTGTTGTAAGATCACATTGAGGCGTTTTCATTGCGCGCACGGAAATAGTATGATACCTCACGTTTCCCGTCTTAATAGTCTTCGTCACCGTAGAATTTTGCTCATGAAAAAGCGAGGGTTAAAATTTGTAAAATCTTCTCTAATCTGATCGGAGGAGTGACAACTGCCTCCCCTCATACCTCGGACGGTTGGGATATTCGACAATGTTTTGTTACTTTCCGGAAAGACTTGGGAGAATTTGATACACATGTTTCAAATTGTGCGACTAAAATTACTGTATGGGCAAATCAACCTCAAACACACCGGGCGAGATAGGATATACGGCTAGCAGTGTATTAAGTATGAGGTACGGTTGTTTTCTAGAGTAAAGCACATTTCATCATACCTTAGTAATTACTGGAATGTGCACCACATAATAACGTATAATCAGGACAATAGACTACTAAACAATAATCAGTTTTCTCTTAAATGCGAATTACTATTGAAGAGGAGCCTTCGGTTCATCCATGATTTGGTACGTATCCGAGCATTGCGTATAGTAATTATAGTGTGTGATTAAGTAGAATGAAAATATTACTAGCTTGGTATGAAAAGTATTTTGAAGAAATTATACCAAAACGTGGAAGCCGACTGAAACATTGCAACCTATTCTTCCACTGTGGTGCGGTTTTGGATCAGTATTAATAAAGATTAAGGGAAGGCACTGTAAAAGTCAAAACACAAGCCACGGGAATTATAACAGGGACGTAAAGCCATTGTTAAAATATTTCAACCTGATTCATAAGAAACGGGAGCAAATTTGCAATGATATTGCAGTCTTCCGTCGGTGAAAGTAAGGAAATAATACAAATTCCATCCATAAATCGGTCAGATCGGCATAATAAACAAAAAGAAATTAGAAGTCAATCTATTTCTTTGTTCCTACTGACTAAGCGGCAATTTAACTACTTTTTCATCACTCTCAGTCTCTCATATATACACGTAACCATATACGAACCTTTGCCTTCGGAAGCACTAACCTTCAAAATGCATACATATTCTGTTAGTGCCTTTGTAGGTAAAGATTTGTTAAGGAATACATGTCTGTTGTTGACATTTTGTTGTACGGTGGTTTAATTGGTTCAGCCGCGTGACTGGTCAACGGAATCCTAGTCTTTGCTGGCCTTAAAATTAACGTTCACCTCTATCAAAGCTTTGTCTTAATCATCTGAAGTACAGTAAGACACTCCGTGGTTCGCATTCCAGGTAAAATTGAAGGTACCCTTTACCCGGTAGGACTGCCATTTTAGGTTATGGTTTCCACGACAATGGCGCAGGCGCGGAAAATCGAAGCTGTGTCGTTCGACAGTTGCATTCATCCCCTAAAATTTGAGTTTAAGTTTGTACTAAAGTATTTTGTAATACTTGAGATGGGGAATAACAGCTCTGAGGGCCTGGAATGTTCAATCGGGGATGTATTGAGCACATTGCCATGCATGTGGTTGGAATTAGCCTTGGTCTTTATGAACGAAGCGTACAGAAGTACGACTGAACTGGAGAAGTCAACAGAACTGTATTCCAACGGTTAGGAAGCCATTTAAACCAAACTCCTGCTGATACCTCTACGTTAACGCTTATCTGCTACACTATTCTTCATTTCACTCACACTTTCACGGCAAAATAGATTCAGCATCTGCCTAATACATCATGCGTATTATCTTTGCCTTGAATGTAACTAGACTGAGCGAAAATTATAACACATATGACCTGGATTTTACTACTAGTACTATAATATACAATCAGCTATAGCACTAATTACGGTAAATGGTATTGCTGAAGCATTCATTCATCACATTTACAAGTAATGTGAATTCACAATAAACATTTTAATTACGGTAAAAGTTATTGAGAAAAATCAGTGAACAGTCGTAATGAAATTGGTACACAACCAAATTAAATAAGGTCTGAAAACAGATGAATTTGAAATTATAGTAAAATAATGTAGTTACATCTGAAATTACTGAGTTTATACACAAATGACATTATCTGATACTAAACCACAAGGAATTTCCGCTCTGAATTCAGACTCATTCTTCTGTTATTAGGGATACAGAATTGCAAAATTTTATGTGAAGTAATTAATATTAAAGTGGTCAAATAATGATACAAAAAACACTTTATTAATGAGAAGGTTTAAAATGCAGACATGTTGTCAACTGTCAGTAATAAATTTGGTGAACTGAATATGTATCTTCAAGTAAACTTACTCTCGTTTGGAAACACTTGCGCAGAAATCAAGTAAATGAGCAGACAGGATTTCAGATGATGTTGAAACATGAATATCAATTAATATTTGGAAATAAACATCTGAACGCTTATTAAACTTTTCCAATTAAATGGTATTGCATTTTCTACAGCAAACAAGCAACAACTGTTTGTTTGATGAAAGATGTAAAAACAGGATCATGATTACGACCAAAGAATAGGATAACTGTATATATTTTATACTTCTCGAAAATACACCAATATCTAAAATCGCGAAAGACATATTTGTAACCCTAATTGTTAGAAGATATTAATAATTCATAGCGTTACAAATATTTTCAATGTTAAATAGAGGAAGACAAAACTGAACGTGTTGTTCGATCATTACAAAACTCAGGAACCATATGTCCTACTGAAAGTAGAGAAAAGAAAAAAGTTAACGTCCGAATATTCAGGCAACGGTAAAGTCGATTTAATTTAGTGGAAACTTTCAAGTTAAGGAGTAAAATGAATGTAATCAAAAGAAAATATTGAATGGTCAAGACTTCCAGAGGAACACATTGAAATAGAATATAAGAAAGAGACTAAAGGATTAAACCTGGATACAAAAATTATTAATCTCCTATCATTTCATTCGGCCAATTGGTTTTAATTCAATTATGATTTTAATTATTGGTAGTGGGATACCTTGCACTTTACAATGACCTCAATTCGAACGTTCACAATTTATCATTTACTCAAGGCAAACATAGAAATGTATGATCCTTGACATTCTTGCAAATGATTCCTAAAATAATGCATTATTTTAACCTGAAAGAGCAATTCAGCTAACTTTTTAAGGTTTACTTAGTTAAGAGAAACTAAGAAATTCTTAATGTATAGATTTCCCCAGAAGAGTTTCAGATACGATCAAAATATGAAGTGCAATGCGATTGAATAGACAGCTAACTTGGCCGAACTCTTTCACTGTCCCAGGAATTCTCAAGAAAGAAAACGGCTTTCGAGCACACGTAACATTCAGCGAATATTGATTTCAATTTGCCTCCGTAGCTACAAAATTTTGTTGTTGTTTTAACACCAATTGCACCTTGTTCTTAATGTTAAAGAAGTACACATAGTTCTTAACGTTCAGATTACGTAATGAGTCAAAACTACGATTTTTTAATTTTTTTTGAAGATTTCAGCTGTAAAAGTATCATAAATTTGTAAATCTATCAATGAAAAACAATTACGGGATATTTCAATCCACTCACTACAATGTTCCGATAAAGTAAGCAGAACTTTTAATAAGATTAAATGGGTATCTCGAATAAGACGTGATTAATATATGGCGACGTGAAAGCTTGAATGAGTAGTCAATCTGAAATACTTACTGACACCAAGCTCAGTGTTAACGAAAGATTTACAAGTTCCTTATTTGTTGCTGTAATCAGAAATTTCAATAATATAAACAGTAATTAGTAACGGTTGGTGTTGAATAGGGGTCCCGTCCTAATTAGACGTGGATATTTTTGTCTCTAAAACGTGGTGCGTCGCGATGTACAGATAGCGCGAGTGTCGCACTCGCGCTTCAGAAATGCTTGTGAGTGGTCCTCAAGAGACCCGCGGCCGGGTGGGCAGGTAGCCGCTTAATGAGAGTGTACGCCTTTAGAGAAGCGGCCAGGCGTGCCGGGATCATTCCGAGCCATTAACTGTGATTGCCGCATGAAAGGCGACCTGCTAATTAAGATGGTGCCAACAGCTAAGACGGGCCCGCGTGCGGAACAGGCCATTCTAGAAACAAGGTCAGCGGAGACACTGAGCTATCCGTCGTTTAAGTAAGCAGAAACGATACTCTACTACTTTATATCCATTCACTGGGTAGACTCTGCGGAAAATAAAATAACTGTGGAAAGTGAAAATTTCAATGTATTTGTAAGTTTTCGGGACAGTTTCATTATTTCTGTCTATTTTCAATTTCCTGTTGCCATATTTGGCTCAACTATGTCTTTTAAAGTTTAGACCATTTGATAAAGTATTTTTGTTACGTATCTTTAACTGATTCGATGAGAAGGAGGAGAAAAATATCAAATTTGTCAATTCCGAGTACATTAAAGCAGTAAGTTTATGACATAAACGTAAATTCTCATTTCTGTATTGAGAACCTATTATCATAATCACTGGAATTACAGTGATCAGGTTTTCCTGAAATTGCATATATTTCGCTATAATTTCAGGCTTATCTTCTTATTACATACTAGTGTAAGCCCGTGACTGTTTTATGGGTATCGTCACGGGTCTATAATAGTTCCAGTTTTTATCGTTAAAGATTATTATAGGTTGACCTGATCTGGACAAATGCGAACTTGACCTGTGTTTTCCTTTTAGGGGTGAATAAAATCTCTTGAGCTTGAAGAACTCAGATATATTAATAGACGTCGTTATTAAAGACGGTCAGGGATGATAGCCCTATCGTATAATTGTTTCTGAGGTCGCAGACTCGAGATTCCTGAAACAAACTTGACTTGTAGTTGGTCCTTAAAGTTTGCGAAATTTGAAGAATTCTTATTAGTTTCGAAAGCATCAGGTTTTTTTTTTTTTTTTACTTGGATGGGAATTCATTTGTAATCCCAGTCTGAAGTCCACATTAAACAACCTAATAACTCACGTACATCGAACATGAACAAAGACAATTAACGAAAGTGGTCAGTAAAATATATAAAAAGCAAATAAATCGTAATGTATAAACTTTGGTCAAGCATAAACATTATCGAAAGTTTTAATTAAATTGAAATTTAGCCTAGGCCGGAATGACAATTGGTTACAGACTATGAGTAATATAAGTTTTTTCAAAGATTTTTTTTATGTTTCTTTCTTTAACAATATTTTACTGAAAAGAAGTTCCGCGTTTTTTCAGCCGTAAATTTTATCGATATTTATTTGACTGAGAAATGCTACGAAAAGCAAACTGTATTATGGCAATTAATTTGGTAGCAGTAGCTTAGCTATTAAATTGTGGACATAACCTCCAATTTCTTCAAATGATATCTCTGGTGGCTGTTGATTTGCGAGTGAAGGCACACGTAACACCGTTCGCCGTCAAGGTGAGTGAGTGAGCTAAGGAAATTGTTTAGTAGACTAGCTCTATCAGCAACTTCACATGCGTAGAGTAATAATTTTATTGCTAGAATTCGACATAGGAAACTGCAAGTCATCACCATTCAATCCCATCATTGAATCTGTCTCATAACGAGAACCAATTTGCAACATGTTCAAAAATAGTAACACACTAGGGGTAGACGGGTGGGAGATCGCCTTCCACAGTTTCGTTTGCAGAGTTTAATTTATGGTTTGAAAATTATGTCATCTTACGTTTAGAACTACTTTTAGTTTACTGTAGGGCTGTTGATAAAATATCGATATATCGATATTTTTTTCAAAAAAATATCGATATTTATGAGTGATATTTTTAGGACGATATATCGATATTGAAATCTGGATATCGGAGTCCGATATTTTTTTAAAATAAGTTGTTATTTTCCGTTTTCCTCGTAGAATATTCCAAGTTATTATTGGAGGGAAAACGATTACCTGTGTTGCACATGCAATACATTTTCATAGATAGAATTTTAAGAAAGAATTTATGATCCGAGCACATGGAGAAACAGGGCCGCCGTAAGCGGGCGTGCAAGGCAGCATATTATGTAGGGGGCGACCCTTTTTTTACACGCTTTATATTAGGTTGACTTGTATGTATGTATGTATGTATGTATGAATGTAACGGAATTTTACAACTCCATTTTGACTCACTTCCCGATGTCGAGCTGTTTGAAATTTGGTACACATATTAAGAACCGGTGACAATACAATACAATAATTTCATAGCTATATCCTGCTATGCTCATTACTTTGAGAGTAACAACAGAAAAATGGTTGAATGTCGTGGAATTTTGCAATATAATTTTAACCCAATTCCAGATGTCCGAGTTGCTTGAAATTTTGCTCATGTATTGATAATTGATTACAATACAATAATTTCATAGCTATGTCTTGATATTCTGATTACGTTGACAGTAAAAACATAAATATTTTGCACACGTTTTAAGAACCGTTAACAATACAGTAGTCTCTTAGCAACGTCCTGCTATTCTCGTTACTCTGACGGTAACAATAGAAAAATGGTTGCCATGTAATGGAATCTTTCATTTCACTGTTTACCCGCTTCCTGACGTCCGAATCGTTTTAAATTTTGCACACTTATTAAGAACCGATAAAAATTCAATAATTTCACTATCACCACGTTGTCAGTGTATCCTATACTTGATGGGATTACTGAGTTAGGCGAATGCAGCCGCGACATTAGTGCACAGGTGCAATTCGAGAAATCTTCGTCATTTGGCGCCACACCCTTCGGTGATTTCCCACCCAATATAGCCATCATCATCATCATCGTTCTCCAGTTTCCCGGGTGTGATTTACGAGCCTTGGTTGCTGTAGACGATCGTCTTCTGCTGTCTCCTATCCAGAAAGGTTTCTCTGTCTGAAGTAGCTTAACGTGATGTTGAATAGTAAGTATTCGAAATATTACTTCGTACTATTATAGAAAAATAACCTTCCTCGTTTACCGTGCTATTGGATCTCTTGTTGAGTTGACCATTTAATTGTATTTTACTCGTGGGAATAATAATTAATAATGAAACTACAACTCAAAGAAAAAGAGAAATTGGCGAAGAAAAGCAAACAGTAAGAAACATACTTTTTAAACTATCTGAACTAAAAAGTTAAAAATAAAATTGTAGTTTAAAAAACTAAAATCACGCTTTCGTAGTAATGTGAACTAAAAGGTTAAAAATAATATTTAAATATAAACATTTTGTTTAACAGTAATAGGACGTCCCACAATTCAGGATAATTATTTTTTTTTGAATAAGATTAAAGTATAAAGTCACTGATTACAAAATTAACTTTAATGTTAAAAAAGCGTGGGGTGCGCTCTACATAACTTTTGTCAATGACTCTGTCTTTACAAACAGCCGACGACAAAAAATATATGACAACTGAAATAGCACCCCATGCTTTTTTACATTAAAGTTAATTTTGTAATCAGTGACTTTATACTTTAAGCTTATTCAAAAAAAATTAATTTATCCTGAATTGTGGGACGTCTTATCACTGTTAAACAAAATGTTTATATTTAAATATTATTTTTAACCTTTTAGTTCACATTACTACGAAAGCGTGATTTTAGTTTTTTAAACTACAATTTTATTTTAGCTCAACAGCTGCTTCGGGTGGTCAGCGGCGACACTCTGGATGGTAACAATGGGGGCGGCAATCTCACAGTTCTTTGACCCGGTTCGGAAATTTCCTAGATCCACCACTGGCTGTAGTTGGACAGGGGGCGGCATAATCGCTATTGCACGCGGGCGCTCAACGCAAAAACGAAGGTAAAATAACTCATTCAATATTCATTAGAATTCTTGTCTGGACATTTTGAAAAGTTTTTAAAATTTGTCTTCAATCAATGCAAAAGTATTAGCATTAAGAAACTAATCGTAATGTACCAGGTATGGGTTGGGTTGCCAGATAGCCGGAAAATCCGGGAATGTCCCGGAATTTTTTGTCTGATCTCGTGTCCAGGAATTATGCGTTACTGTCCCGGAATTTCCGTATACTAGTTTTTTTCTCAAACTCAGTTCACCACGGTGGCCATGAGGCCAAGCCAAGTATCCCATGCTCGCAGCGGGAGGATGGAATGTCCCTTAAATCAGAGGGAATTGAAACTGACAGGAAAATACTCTTTGAATTTTCTGGGACTTTGAAAATTCTAGACGCAGTTACCATTAACTCCCTTTATACAGAGTTCACATGTCTGAAACGTGTTTTCCAGGTTCTTCCAAAAGACTATCCAAACTATAAAATCTGGGCCAACTTCTTTGGAATAAGCATTTTCAATGATTTTGAATATTTTTTTAAAAAAGTTAGTTTTATTTTTTCAATTCTAACAAGCAATGACTTTTACGAGACAAGTTTTAGTGCGTTGAATAATTTATTAAATAAGAGCGAAACAGAACGTTCATGGATTTTATCAAGGCTGAATTGCAAACTCAATCAATTTTGAAGACTCTTGCTGAGAAATTTATCAGTTTTGCAAAGCAGTGACGGAGAAATATTTATGAAAATGGCAAAATCTAATAATAAATATTTTAAAAGTAGTTGATTAAGATCTATTTTGATTGATGTTGATTTAGCAAAAGATAGATGCTAATTATTTTTTATTTGTTGATAAAACCTGATGCTGATTTTCTGCCTAATTTTAATTAATGAGCCTAACAGAAGTGTTCAGTTTTTGTTTAATATTTTTGAGATTTTGATTGATAATACCCGATGTTGATTTTGTACCAAAGTAAAAAATTCTTAACGAGGTGGTTAATTTTTGTTTTAAGTTTAGAATTTTTCCTTTTGATTCATAATACCTACCATAGTTTAATTAATAAACTTAAAAGAGGAGCTATATATACGTTTGATAGCATATTTACCTTATATAGAATATTTTTAGTAATTTGCATTTTTGTTCACTCTTTAAACATACCGCTAAAATACTTTTTAGACCCAGAAATGTACCGGAAATTATAAGCCTGTATCTGGTACTCTACAGTTAAATATTTCGCGCGAATTGGATACGCTTCTTGTTCCATACCAACAGAAGAGTTGAGCTCCAAAATTATGTCACAGCCAGTTTTGTTATATCACTTACAAATTTATTAAGATAAGAAATTGAAATCTACCACTTTTGGATTGCCTTTACAAAGCGCTATGCTAAAAACTTATTATTATAGATTGGTGCCTTTAAAAAAAAATTTCTTAACGCCAAAGGAACTGCCTTGACAGTAGCGGCTCTAGGATATTTTTAAGCCGGGGAAAAACTGAGATTGCTGCCTCTTCAAACATTGTTGCCAGCCAGACCCCGAGAATCAGCCGAGAATCGCCTCCTTGATTGTTGGCCAAACACATTGATGTCATCACTTTAACTGTTTGCCAAACGCATTGTTGGACACGATTTTGCCGCCCCCCACCCCTCAAGTTATCGCCCAGAGCAAGTACCCCA
This sequence comes from Vandiemenella viatica, assembly GCA_031002005.1. Taxonomy (NCBI): domain Eukaryota; kingdom Metazoa; phylum Arthropoda; class Insecta; order Orthoptera; family Morabidae; genus Vandiemenella; species Vandiemenella viatica. The sequence continues at coordinate 270,609,997 of JARYHS010013630.1, forward strand.
GTTTGCCCCCACCCCTCGCCCTAAATCCTGCATTCCACCTAGAATCTCAGCTTTAAAAAAAATGTATTATGGTAAAGCGTTACCCATTTGCGAAGCAATGTCAAAGACGGGGAAATTTTCAATTAATGTAGGCAGTTCTCCATTTATAGTAGAAGAAACAATGGGAAAAACATGAGTTCATGCTCTTGAAAAATATGTCAAATGAAGTTTCTGACATAAGTTTTGGTGCAAAATTTTACTTCATTCACGACCTTAGTTTGGAACTTTTTTGGATTTAAAACTCTTTTAAATGACTATGACATTCTCTCATCATAATTCTATGCAACATCCAGTTGTCCTTGGAAATGGGAATTTGGTAAACATACTTGGTTTCATGCCCACAGTATAAGAAAAGTTCCTGTGTTTTTTCAATGCCAATCTAAAAGCTGAAACGTCTCAGAGAAAATTTGTACGTTAATTGCTTTCTTCTTGATGAGGCTAAAATTTCAGTTTTGCACAAAGATCAGAAGCATAAAAAACACAATTAATTTTACTTTGTTACTACATTTAATTTGGAATTTACAAGTAGTCCTACACCGATGGTAACAATGCAGACACGGCGTCGCTCGCACAGAACGAATCGGACTCGACCCCGTTATTTTACATGAGCATGCGTTGTCGAGGAAAGTATTTTGACATGAAAATTGGATGTAAGCAGGAATATTGATAAATTCTGATACACAATCTTTGCTAAGGTGCAAACATTTGGTCCAAAAAAGTAAGAAGACTCAGAATAAGCTATCAACCTACAAAAAGAAATTAAATTCCACATAAAACAATACTTGTAAAAAAAAAGTGACTTGGTCACTATGCAAACTCTGATAATAGAACATCAACCTTAATAAATGCCTCTACAATGTTGCATTATTGAGCTTTTAAACTCACAAAAGCCAAGATTTCCCTCGATGCTCTTTCTGGATTCACAAGTCTTCGAGTAAATCATAAACATTATGCCTATCATAAAGTAGTAGTATAATGGCTAAATCACAATTTTAAAAAATATGATTTATCCGTAACGTCATGAAAAACCATTTTTTCAGAAAATCAATACTTGATTCAGAAAAATATCTCACAACTCTTCATCATTAAATAGCCACAAGACTTCGCCCTTTTTTAAAATGATTTATTTTTGTAACATTGTTTTTTTTATAATAGGGTCCATATATCGATACTTTTTCTTCGATATATCGAATCCGATACAATTTTTTTTTTAAATATCGATATATCGATAACCCGATATTTTTTAAAATATCAACAGCCCAAGGTTACTGTCGTTTGTCAAGTGTGGTATGAGGAATTTATTTTATGAGAAAATAATTTAACTACTGAAGATTAAACAGGCTATGTAAATAAAATTTATAAACAGATTATACGTAAACCGACTGCGAGAGAGAAAAAACTGAGCGATTGATATAACATTACAAATACTTACAAACGCTAATTGTCTGTCTGTCACAGTTCGGAGAGTTATCAAAATCTCATAACGAAATACGTTCTTTATCCAGAAAAAAGTAACCTACGTCGTCCCTTATGACATATAGTACTCTCTTGTCAAATTTCAAGATACGTTTACTCTTGTAAATGTAACAAACAGATAGAGAGTGATTCTCTCTCATAGCCTTGTAGCTGCTCCTTTGAGCAGACTGGGGTGGAGTGTATTGTCAGTAAACATTCACTCTTATTCGTTTCGACTGGTCATTTCTTCGCTATTCGTTGATCTTCTTGTATAGCTACTGTGATGTCTTCTAGGGGTGGTAAGCCACCGACGATCTTCTTCCACAGAAAGGGTCCACCACGTCTCGTATAACACCAGCAGCCTCAAGGAAGGAGGCGTACCTTCTCTCGGCGATAGTTCACAGACGAGTTGCGTGTGGAGAGTAATGAGGACGTCGATTCAAACGTCCCAATGGTCAGCGACGTGGCTGGCACAGGTGTGATTGCAGTATTTACTGCCACAGTGGATGTGTTCTCCTCTTGAAGTAGGCGGTCTGTCTTCGATTTATTTCTGTTGAACGTGGCTCCATCATCTTCTTATTTCTTTGGCGATGGCGGTTGCTCGGTGGTGCGGCTTGGTGCCGTCTGGTCGCCGGTGGAATGGTTCTGCTCTCTTCTTGGCTCGTTACGGGATGCGTATGAATATCTAGGCGCTGCTTCCATGTGCTGCAGTTGCAATAAGGAGCAGCGTGTCTAGCGCCGCACTTGCAGCAGACGGTGTGCTCGCGACGCTGCTTGGAGTCTGCGTCATAATGTCCGCCTCTGCATCGAACGCACCTTGCAGGTTTACTGCAATCACTGGCGTAGTGCCAAAAATTCTGGCACTTGAAGCACTGCGCCAGTTTGCGTGGCGGTGGTTTCGCTGAACAAGATGTTCAAAATTTTAAAGAATTCAGGTCTTAAGTATCGAGATAGAACAATACTTTATAAACTATATAACAATCAAGTGACTGTAATCAAAGAGAATCATGAGTGGCATGCATCATTTAAAATCAGAGTGTGACAAGGTTGTAGTCTGTCTCCGTTAATATTCAACTTGTATGTAGAGGAAGCAATAAAGAAAGTAAAAGAAAAAAATTACATGTGGCAGAAGTGTTCAGAAAAAAATCAATATGCTACGATTTGCTGATGATATTACCTTGTTATCAGAAAGGGCTGAGGATATCGAGAAATTACTGAATGGCATCAACAAAATACTGTAGGAAGATTTTGGACTGAATATAAATCAAATCAAGACTAAAGTGATGAAATGTAGCAGAAATGATACCAAAACTAGTAGATTAAATATAAAAACAGAATCGAATGGAATTAGAGAAGTAAGTGAATTATGTTACTTGGGAAGAAAAATTACAACCTATGGCCGAAGCAGGAATGATGTTAAAAGCACAATAGCACTAGCAAAAAGAGCCTCCATGAAAAAAGAGAAATCATTTAGTTTCAAATATGCATCTAGGAATTAGAAAAAACTCTTTAAATCTCTATGTGTGGAGCACAGCACTTTACGGTAGGGAAACATGGACTTAAGAAATACCGGAAAGATGGAAAATTGAAGCATTTGAAATGTGGTGCTACAGAAGAATGCTGAAAATTAAGTGGACAGACAAAGTAATAAATGAACCAGTTTGTGAAATAATGGACGAGGAAAGAAGTTTGTGGAAGAAGCTTACAGAAATAAGAGACAGACTATAGGTCATATTTTGAAACATGCTAGATTGGTTAATTTGCTGGTGGAGGGAACATTCGAATGTAAGAACTGTAAGGAAGACAGAGATTAGAAAATATGAAGCGGATAATTGAGGATGTGGGTTGTAAAGGGATATGTAGAGATGAAGAGGTTAACCCAAGGTAGGAAGGGATGGAGGATCAAGCCAGTCAAAATACTGACGACAGCAAAAAAAAAAAAAAAAAAAAAAAAAAAAAAAAAAAAAAAAAAAAAAAAAAAAAAAAAAAAAAAAAAAAAAAACTTTATAGAGGCACTTGTGTCGGGAACATGGATCATTAGCGATGGACCCATCCTGATAGATTTGAATGGCAGCCTCAAAGCCATTCATTCCTTACGTTCGGGAGAACTAAACATAGGCAGCGTCATGGCGCGCTGCCTCTCATATAGTAAGTTGCAGTAGTTCCCTGGGTAGCGGACGATGATTGGAGGTACTGTATCTCCACTACGGCAGAGACGCCGGCTGTTGTTGGTGCCTGCAGTGATTCAATCGATTGCTGCTGGGTGTTCAGCGTAGATGGCTTGCAGTTATGCGGAGGGAGTGGAGTTTTCCTTATCGGCGTAGCTCTAAAGTTACGGCCAGCCGCAGGATCAAATCAGAAGGTTTTGAATCTTCTCTTCATGAGCTTGACGTATTTTTCCCAGTCTAAGTCGGAAACAGAAGTGCCTACGGCGACGCCGCGACTCGCACTGGGAGAGTCTGCACGGCAAGCTGGCTGCTCTCGCGAGTTGACAAGACCTGCTCGAAGATGGCAGCATCGCTGGTTGGGACCTTCCAGCTAAACTGGAGGTCTTCCAAAAGGATTGTGACGGTGAATTTCCACTTTTGGGGTTGCCTCGGTCGAGAATAAATCCTCTGGCTTGACGCTTTCCACCACACAAGGTAGCTCTGGAAGAAAAGAAGGAGGCTTCCGCATAGAAGCCGTCGTCTCGTGGGAATTACCGGTTTGAACGGGCGTCGTGGCGGCGTCATTAGATGCAGCGCTGTCTGCCACGAGTTGAGTTGCAGAGTTACCTTCGCGCTTTAATATTAATTTGAATGATGTGAGGAGCTTACGAGTTTTAAGATTCTTTACCGTTGGTAGCATTAACAATCACATTTGCTGCAATTTTTAGTTTCTATTAGAAAATGAACTTATTTTTGTGAAAGATAAACACTTTTAGTATAATATGTAAAAGTAAATGATAGTCTGATAATATCAAAATCAGGTTTTTTGCTTATTTTGATAAACATCTACAATGATGGTGAGCAAATTTCTCTCATTTTTCAACAATCTAATTGAAATATTATTTAATTAGCTACATACCAATCACTGAAATCACTGGATGATCCTGTGAAGATAATACAAGTGATAATTTAGTTGCTACGTCAATTACGTGAATTCAGAGAAATTATGTCAGTTTGTCAACGACCACAAAATCCTAAAATGCTTATTCTGTGTTTATAATGTTACTAATAGGAACTGAATACAATTAGACCACATCAGCCTGCCGTAGGGCTTCATTACGAACAAATGTCAAGATTGATCGACGTGAGTAACATTGTTTAAACTCAAATTGAAGCACAGTGGATACAGATGATACCTCACTCATAATTTCCGGGCTGAAAGGCCGTGGTCGATAAGTAAGTCTTCCTCAGTTGAAGACGAAACGTCAGGGGAAAGTTTTACTTATCGATCATGGCCTTTTAGCCCGGAAATCATGAGTGAAGTTAATACCGGCCGTGAAAACCAACATTGTATGAATAGATGATACTGCTCTATTTTTCTCTTAATGTTTTAAATATTAATGTAAATATCTAACAAAAATTTATGATATTCCTGCCAATCATAATGTTTCTCTTAACATTCTTCTTTTGTAATGTTTTTTCGTCGTCAGTTTATTCGATCTCTTCTTCAACCATGGCGGTGTATTTCTTATATGCGTCGATTATTCTTGAAATAAGATTTTGGTCGCATTATCGGTGGCATATCACTACCCGACTTGAAGCATAGCTTATGCAAAAATGAAACTGTTACCGGGTTTGAGATTCTGTGGAGTTATTATGTGCTCTTGGCGGTTCGCTCATTTCGAATGCAGCACTCGTGACTTGTGACTGACACGGTCCTGGTGTTTCTAATGAGGCCTACGAACGGAGGAGAAGTTGAGAGCTGCGCCAATCTGTTGCCGGAACTTGACGGCCGTGGAGGCCTCCACACCCAGTGAATGCAGAAGCGCCTCCTCTCCACTCAGACACCATTCAGCCACTGCGAACAGCAGTTACGGGAAAGACATTGCGGATCAGCTGAATCTGGTTTTTAATCGTTGTACGAGATGAAATTCAACCATCACTTGGTCTTTTTACATACGATGGAATAAGCAAAATAAGCAAGCACGTATTCACTGTCTCGAATCAACATAGTAAATAGAAATCTTTAAATGAAACTGTCAAATTATAGACGTGTAGATGTGATTGATTATATGCGCCATGGTACCAAAATATTTAATTATCAATTTTCTGTTTGAAGCTACATACGTCTGTTTCTAAAGCATATTCCATAACGTGAAGTAATTAAGTTGGCTTAGAAAACATCTCATCGAGCATTTTAAAATGTCCTGTTTACAAACTTCTGTGAGAGTTTATAGCATTCATAAACATCAAATTAAACATCTCATCTACTTTGAAAGGTTTGAAATCCAATTATTAGTAGAAACAAAAATTGAAATGTTGCAAAAATAGAAAAATGATACGTAACGATTACTAGTAAATAGTAGTAATAGAGAAGACATAGTAAAAGCCAATTAATTTTCCACTTACGAACATACTAAGACTCTTTCTTCATTACTTCTATCATTAACAATGTTGTACGTTAGTGCACAAGTTATGATTGATTCGTAAAATTCGAAATTTTTTGGGAAAACGTGAATTTACAATTTCGGTGTTGAAACCAGGAATACAACACGGTGATGGATTTATTGATATGAATCTTTATTTTTTTTACTGTTAAAATAGATATATATAGATAAACCTGTTTCAGATATCTACATTACAAATTATACAAAACAATCTTAGGACTCTGCATGGAGTCAATGTCTTGGGATCAGAATTTCTGGTAATTATCACCGTTTCACAGTATTCCGTGTTGTATCCTCAACAATTTTCCTTGTCTTTGTCACAAAGGATCCATCCCGGTGTAAAAGCCCTCTTACCTGGACATTAAATTGAATTGAATGTTATGAAGCGCTAATAATAAGCTAGAGTTTGGTTGAATATGATCTGGTAGGTTTGTTTTGCAATTTTCTGTAAATCAGTGTATATAGACTTTATTTTATGAAAATAAATTATTTAAAGGCCTTTTAATATTGTTTAAGAACAGAATTGTGTAAGAGAATTGCTTAAATGCTTGTAATTATAAGTATTAACGCAAGTTACGATGTCTAAAGGACAATTTACTACAGTTTAAAATGATTTCTGTAAATAATTTTGTGTTTAAGTATCTTTAATTTCCATTTCTGACCATTTTGTAATGATGTTAAATGACTATGTATTAATTCTGATTGTTTTTAATATGTTTAAATTGTTTGAGTAATTGTTAATATTCGAGAAAAATCTGGCGGAAGCTTTTGAAGAGTTCTAGAAATTTCGATAGAGCCTATCTAAAGAAATCAGCAGAAGGACAGTAGTAGTTTATACAGAATTCACTTTGCGACTGCCAAGGGCTGCGTTATTAGAAGCGTTGAGTGCAATATTTGGATTGTAACTATGCCTGAATGCAGTATCGTTGACATCGTGTTTGGTGAAAATAAACAGAAGTTTAAGCTGAAATACATCGTGGACTACTTAATTACCGTATTAATTAAACCACGAAGAATCTGACGCCGATTAAGGAAGATGCGAACGACTAGGTGATAGAACTATTGGTTACGAACTTCAGTTGCTATTTATTTGCTGATTGTTTAAAGATGCACGTCTATGGTAATCACAGATATTGGCTTCTCATTTAAAACTTGAGATTAGTTGGTCCATGATATTCCCTCGGCCGAGGAAAACAGAACATTATGGGAGAATTTGGCTAGTGATCAAATATTTACTTCGCTCAAAGTTAAATAGTCATTCCTCGCAGTGACCATTTTCAATTTGTTAGATCTATATGCAGAATGTTGCAGTGATTCGAACATCATATAGGTATCGCAATATAACACAGGTTGTCTTCCAGCCGTTTGTGATTATAATTGATGCGTGTTGTTACAAATTAATGAAATCATAGTAATTCCATAAATGTAAGTACACACCAGGGAGAAATAATAATACTGTATTTCATTTTTTTAACTGTTTAACGTCTCTTAACAGTAAGATCTTTAGAGACGGGAAAGGATGGGGAGCAAGTAATGGGAAGAAATTCGGCCATGGCCTTTTGAAGGAAGCCTCCCGGCATTTGCCTGGAGTGATTTGGGAAACCATTAAAACCCAAATCTGGATGCCCGGACGGGGATTCGAACCGCCGTGCCAAAACGCTAACCGTTACACCACTACGCTCGGTCATTTTATGTGGTATTTGACTATATGAAATAATTTAACTGGTGTATTTATAGCATCAAGATGTTACTGATTCGAAAGAAGCTAATTTACGGAGTAAGATTTACTAAAATATGATAATCGATCAGGTTTAAAGCTTTCTATCAAACTAAATTCTGGAATTTTAAGGAATTTTATGGATACTGGTTTATCTTAAGTGAAATAACTAGAACATGATGACGAATGATTGAATTGACGTAAACTAAGGCCATTACCTCAATTGCGACATAATCAAATTTGTATGAATAATTAATATCACTCCAGTGAAATTGAATTTTTTTATTTTTTTATCCTCCCAAACGCTCATCACTTCACCCCCCGAAGTATCTTCAGTGTTTCTATATTTTTCATGATTTACATTTTCCTCTGTTTATACACTGCTTCTGGCGTCAGCTGTTTTCGTAGCTGCGTTTCGATAGTTCAGTTCCAGTGCAGAGAAAATTAACATAAAGATATAAAATAATGACCTATAGTGCAAAATGCCGTATATGGTAGAAACAGTGTAGACATACAAGCAACTGTAAACAATGAAAATATAGAAAGGCTGAAGATGTTTCAGAGAATGAAATGAAACACTTTCGACAGATTAAATAAGGGATAAACAAATTAAATTCCATAGACGTGATATTAAGTATTCATACAAATTGAATAGATTTAATTGTTATGCCATTGAAAGATGTTATGATTTTTAACCAGCACAGTTCATTATGGTACATACCATTCTGTACCTCAGGCAGTAGAGCGTCTAATTACTACTGGGATTCAAACCTTGATAAAACTGAGGATCTTTCTTTGAAGAGCCTCCCATGAGCAGTCATTCTGCTGTCCACAAACATCGGACAGGATGATCCTCGGGGAGTTTCAGTGAGTGGGTGCGTCGCACTTGCCACATCGGTGCCTCCCTTGTGCCACAGATTAAGTATGACAATACGCAGGTCTACTTCCGCGAAACCCAGCGTGGGACCCTATCCCTCTTATCGCGGTGTTAAATAACACGTAGTGACACCACGTCTATAGGACTTGTTGTCTTTCAGTGGAGAACACCTGTGTAGACAAATGATATATTTCCAATGTTTAAACATCTAACTGGACTCAACAAAATGAAATTTAGTACTTTAATTGGAAAATGTGTAGATAATTGGTCATTTAATAAATTACATTCGGAATAGCTAAAAATCTTATATCAATTTTCATATTTCATCTACAATGGCAAATGGTTTGATCAGTCAGAGAGAACAGACTAGAAATAATTTTGTAAAACTATGATTGAAAGTGTCGTGTCTAATTGTAACATTTTTCATTACGTGCTAGAAAATGTGGTAATTCCCAACAATTTTTTTTTTTTAACTTCGAAATTTAATGATTTTACTATACTTCTCCATTTCTTGCTGACATACGGAATATTTTCAGTTGTCTCTGAAAATATTCTGAATGAACCTCATTCAACAATGCGAATCTTTTAGTAATAATTTTGTTAATAATGATGTACTGTTATATATAGCCATTTAAAATATTTTCATTAATAGTTAAAACTGTGAAAGCGTTCAGTGGAAAATATCTAAAGGAAAGTATATGAGACCTCATAGTTATCTTATCGAGTAAAACATAAAATTTTGCACAATTAGAAATTACATCAGATATCGGTGTGTGCATACCATTTTTTTTTCTCTTTTCCAATAAAGTTGAAAAGTAAAATTTATATTTATAGTTGATGAAAGGTTAAAGATGCTAACATAAAATTATAGTTTCTGGTGTACGTAAATTGATTGTATTTGGTACTTGTTTCTATTAAAAATAAATTTGTAAGCATATAAAAAGAATATTTGTATGATTATTAATATAGTTGTAGCGGACTGGTGGCTCAGTCGTCAGGGTCGCCGGTTCGAGTCCGGCTGCGGGCATGGGTGTTGTGCTAGTCCTGTGTTGTCCCCACTAAGAAACGATAATTTAGAACAGACAAATTCGAATAAACAAAGATAAACTTACAGATGGCTTACAAAAAAAAAAAAAAAACGGGCAGCCAATAGAAACCCTATCTCCAGGTCATTACACCCACATGAAATTATTATTATTATAGTTATCATTGACTAGCTGGTGCCCACGACTTCGTTCATTTTTGTTAAGAATTTTTTAGGTTTTTATATTTTTGCACGGAACCTCAAATATTTCCTACATCAAAAGTAGACTCCGTGCCAAATCAGCAAACCGCCCTAGAAAGTCTCATCAAAATTGGTTTACACACTAAATATGTTGATTATAAATTATTTATATTTGTTAATAGCTCAAAAAAGTTGAGAAATATGCCGTTTTCTAGATCATCGTAGTTCATTCCAGAACATCATAGAACATTTTAGTACATTTAAGAACATTCTACTACGTTGTAGAAGAGTGAAAATATTTTTGGAACACTTTGATCGAAATATGAAAATGCCCTAGGTAAAACACTTTCAACCACCATATCTCCCACAGCCCCACAGCTACCGACATGCAACTGCCATAGTGCACGATAGGAGACTCGAGGCTACTACCACACAAACACCATTGGTCTACGCTGGCTAGTTGTTCCTGCAAAGTGAAATATGGATACAATTTCCATACACACATACGTTTAAACTTCATGAATTTTCTCTTTAAATTCTTTCAGGGTAAAAGGTATGATGTTCAACATATCCTTCGATAATTTATTCGAGTCTTTGGTTCAATAAAAAATTTCCACTGCCTTAAGCCTGGAATCAAATAATAGTTAATGGTCATGGTCGTCTCTTTCTTTCCAGTTACGATTTATAATTCTTGTTCCAATATGTATCCTAACCTCATCGGTAATACATGAGTTATTCTTCCTCAACAATCTCTTTCCCTACTTCCCGCTTTCCAGCAACTACCATCGCATCTTCTTAGTAATCAATAATTAATTGTATTATACGGTAATTTTCACAAACAAATGTTGCTTCACCTCTTTGCTCCAGATCCCCCTGCGCTCACGTATTTCTTACACATATGAAGGTGTTTGTTATAGAATGATTAAAATAACGAATTTAAAGTAATAAATATTGGGTGAAACAGATGGTTAAAATAATCAGTTCCTATGATTAATACAAAAAGTGAGAAGGGTTGAGAACTAGAAATTTTTGAGTGTAGTCAAGTATATTGTATTGATCCATTTGTTTATAGATTGTTAATGCAGGTAACTTCAAAGGGTTTGTGACAATACTAAAACATTGTCCACTGCAATATATATTTCCTTCCTGATGTTGCAACGTTAGAATATATTGGTTCGGTATCAAAAGATAAATTAATATTTTAATTGCATAAATATTTAAAATTAAGTGAGATCATAAAATAATACTTCATAAGAATTAATTATACAGAAAATTTTGTAGTGTTAGGTAAGCATCAGTCTTAACTTAGTTTATTAGTTACAGTATTAAGATAATATTCATTTAACGGCCTACGTGAATTTAGAAACACGTGTTCATGTGTTTCTGCATTATTATGGTTTCCATTGGGTCTGAAACTACAAAATGTAAATTGAAACTTTCCCGTCTCAGTGGTGCGATATACTCGTTGCAGGTGTTCAGCTGGATCATGTGGCGATAAAATCAACATTTCGACATTTAGCTCTGTTGCCTTAAAGCAATAGCTTCCGTTGTTAACAACTGTGCCTGCCCCGTGTAGCGCATGGTGGCGGCATGCCTGATCGTCAGGCGCTCTCGCCATCGATGGCTACGCCAGGCAGTCACACAGTAGACTCGCATGGAGGGTGGTTCAGCAGTCTGGTCGCTAGACTGCTCAAGGCACGCTGCTATTAAGCGAATTATTTATTTATTTATCAATCTTGTTTCATGGATCCCTGCTGAGGAAGGACCTCTGGGATGTGAAACATGTCATGGGTAATACACATACATACAATATGTGTCGTATTCATAGTAAAAACAATTATACGTTCCAAAGACAATTAAAAATAATAACAATAAAAACTAATTTTTACAACAGAATTTTGAATACAATTAATTAATTTGAACAAATTCTTGAGTAGAAGTTGCCAATAAGATAATTTCTCAGTTTTTCTTTAAATATATCTGTATTATCTGAAAACTGTTTTATACTCTTGGGAAGTTTATGAAACAGATGTATACCAGAATAATTAACTCCTCTTTGTACTAATGACAGAGATGTTTATGTTTTGTGCAATTTATTTCTGTTTCTTGTATTGAAATTGTGTACCTGTGAATTAGAAGTAAACAGGTTAAAATGATCTATGACAAATCAGATGAGAGAATATATATACTGAGAAGTCATTATACGAATATTGAGTTTTTAAAAAAAAGTTGTATGCAAGAAGTTCGTGGTTGTACCCTACACAGCATCATAATAGCTCTTTTCTGTGCTATGAAAACTTTTTTACTTTGTGAAGAGTTTTCCCAAAACATAATGCCATATGACATCACTGAATGAAATATGAGGAGTACACCTGTTTCGTTAATTATAGATGTTCTGTTAGAGAAAGTGTTCGTATTGCAAAGGTGGCACTACTTAATTTCTTCAGTAGTGAAGTGATATGTTCATGCCAACAGAGTTTCTCATCTATTTTAATACCAAGGAATTTATACTCTTTGTTTCTAATATTGTGTTATTTTTAAAGCTTACTTGTAAATCTGGCTGTGCATAATTTTTTGTTTTAAACCTAATGTAATGTGTTTTTTTTTTTCAAAATTTAATTTTAATTAATTTGCCTTAAACGAATTTGCTACTTCACTAAGTACTTCATTCACATTAAATTCTAGATTGCTGTTTGGTGTTTTTTTTTTTCACAGTCAGGTTAATTCCATATGCAAATAAAATGGCCCCCGGTTCTAATTTCAGTTATATGAATTTTTACGGGACCTGAAAATGATTTTTTATTGCTCCATTAAAGGAAAGTGCGCTATCACGCTCTGTCCTGGGATTCCCCGTTTAGTTATATGTCACTTTTACTTGCTAGGTTTAGTTAATCATGTGCGTGCTTACATCTGATAACATACAAGTATTGCAGTAGATGTTAGCTGGGTATCGCGGATAAGGGGTACAAGAGTCTGATATTTTGGCAATTTGTTTGCAAAGAGACGTATTCGGATGTCTACTTGGAGAAATATGAGTTTTTTTTTTTTAGAGTTCGGTATCAAAAGAATCATACATGTGACGCTAAATACTCATCCTCTTGTTCTTCTCTTCAATTTTGACTATCTAAGGACCACGATAAGTAATCCTATGCATTCATCTTGTTGATTCTTTTCTTCACTTCCAACCGTTCTTCATCCATTCAAAGACATACATCCTTTCATTTTCTTCTTCCTAGTGTATATCTTTATTCCTCCTGTGCCTTATTTCCGTTTTTAATAGTCCCCAGATTTTCTCAAAAATTTCCTTTCCTTTTTCGCTGTCTCTTCTATTTCTCAAGTGTTCATAGATAACATGTAGAGGACTCTCTGGTTTGTGCCGTAACTGTATTTATAGAATGAAAAAGTCTTTGTAAAGTCAGGTGTATTTTTATCTGAAAGGGTTCACGTGCGGATTATTTTGTTTAGTTAGTGTCTGTATTAATATTATCTATACAAGTGTCACGCAACAGACTAGGCTGCGGGCAGAGTGGTGTGAACAGCTGTTGCCTGTGTGCTCATTCGACATGCGGAGTCAGTAGCAGTTGGTCAGGTATTGTGATGTGGCCGACACAGAAGTTTTAAAATGTCTCATAATGAAAGATTTATAGTGAATAAATGTATTCAAAAGTGCAAACTAAAGAGAAAATTACCAGTAATGTAGTACCAAATCCAAAAAATCAGCGTTCAGAGATTGTGCAAATTAATGATCTGCAATCATTGGTGGCTGAATTATTGAATTTCTTTATTCCACAGCGTATAGAACAGTAAGGAGAATAACAAGAAATAGCGAAAAAACCCCTTACAGGTTTAATTGTCGTGTTGAAATGTTAGATTTTGGTTTTCCTTCAGAGATTCTTCTTGTTGTAGGTATCTTCGGTCAACTGGTATACCAGTTCTAGTTTTCTGGTTCTTGATTTGTTTGCTTCTTTATTAAGTCAATTAATCTTGTGTTTAGTACTGTGAGTAATTCCCTTATATTGGTCATGAATTTAGTCTTCTCAAAATATATCTGAAGTTCAACTTTTCCTACTATTTCTTTCAGAATGTTTATTTGTTCTATTGCCGTTTCTGTACTTCCACAGAGAATTTCTATGTCATCAGTGAAGTCCAAACCATATACGCCGATCCCTTTGTGCTTCGAATCTAACCTTATCTCATGATGGAGTCTCGTTTCTTTGAGTTTCTCCTCCCATACTCTTACTACCATCTCCAGGACACAGTTGAAAAGAATCGGGGAAAGCTCATCTCCCTGCCTCACACCCGTTCTTTTCTTAAATTCTTCTGAGATCTCTCCCATAAGTTTCACTCTGGAATTTGTTTCAGTGATTATTTTGACTGATTTTAAGTCTACACTAAAATCCTTATAAAAAGTTCAGTAACGAGATTCTGCCTTCTGAGTCGAGAATTCGATCCTGGCCCTTATTTCTGATCTCGAGATTTCGGTATTGTGCGCGGACAATCCCGGAATCCCGTGATAATCCCGGGGTTGGGGATGGTAATACAAAACATTCAAAAAATACGTAAGAATCAGTTTTTATTGAAATTTTATGTTCCTAAACAATAGTCAATTATTAAGAATCATACTTGAATTCATACAATCACGAATGTTTTTCAAAAAAAAAATTAACTTTTCTATAGATATTAGCAGGCAATTGACTTCTGCATAGTAACAAGGCACGTACTTACAAAAAGCGTTTCACATATTAAAATATGAATCATTCAAATTTCTTATAGTCAACAATTCAACTTCTTAAATTTAGTTTCAATAACATGGCGTTCAATGTTTGATCAATCAGCCTGCTTCTTAAATTATTGCACATGTCTGCTGCTGCCGAGAAAGAGCGTTCGGGTTCGATTGAAGTTGAAGGGATTGTTAATAATACTTATAAGCTCGTTCCAGATAATAGCTCAGATTGGAGCTTGAGGCTTCAAAAAGACTCATTTCCTTCATGACAATTTTGGAAAAAATCCATTCAATGTATGATTAGGGAAACAGTATTTTCTTGCTTTTATGTATATCGGCTTGAAGTTTTTCTATGAGATTTAAATCACTTGTATTTTCAGTTGAGGATTTGGTTTCCATCATTTGCATGTCATAGTCCAACAGGTTACTCTGAATGTTAGTTAGCGAAATTACCTTTTTTTAAAAAAAAATAAGAAGAATTTTGATAGAGCTAGTAAACAAATCCCATATTTCACCTTTTCACTCACAACTCGTATCACTCCACAAAGAAAAATTACATTCTTTCTGGAGTCAGTGCACGATATTGGAAAGCACGTTAGGGTCTTCGAATTTAGAAGTACGCACCTCCACGCTGTACACACGTTTAAAATTATCATTAGAAGGTCGTGTAATCCAAAAATATTGGAGAAATCCTCAGAAAATACATTCGTTTAGTTAATTCGTGAGGTTAAAAAAACTTAGAGCAGCTGACATTCATTATACTTGCGGATGATATCTTTTACTGTTTCCAATTTAATTCAGTTCTAAGATTACTAATTGCAAACACATAATTAACTATCACTATCCTATCATTCTTACACAAATATGTTAAAAATGTCACTAATTACAATTTATAGTAATAATTATCAGATATCATCCGGAGAAAGAACATCACTGATTGGAAGGATTTTTTGTGTAATTAATGCTTCTTCTTAAAAGTTATTAGCTGTTTAGGTCATAGATATAATGGTTATCTAGGCTTAACACGTAAACATGTACTGTATTAAAATTTGTTGTGATCGCATGAACTTTGCGGGACAGGGTAAATTCACTGCACGATCCAGCAGACATAGAACTATTAACATAAATCTATCAGGCATAAAGTATTATAGTTTCGATCATTTCGTGGTGAAATAACTCGTACTTCAAATAACAAGTAATTTTAAATACACCTGATAGAACATGTAAAAATAACGTACCGATGTCTGCTATTGTTTCGCATTAATACTAGCACTGGTGACAGCCTTAAGGAATGCTAGTGGCCAAGTGGGAATAATTGAGAGTATACCAGATAGGTAATTTGCAAGGAATGCCAAGAAATAGTTATTAATGCAGGGGACAACTCTTATCTATCACAGAGGCCTTTGCTACGAGTCATTGTTTATAATTTGTTTAATTCTTAAAGATGAATCAGATTTGTTTACGTTTCAGTATTACGTACTTTTGCCTTCGACTTTAAGATGGATTATTTCACAGCAGCCCATATGAGAACAGAATTGTGGCTCACTAGAGTTCCTGGAGGTTTAATTTTAAAGTGTTTTAAAACGTTTCAAAATGTTTCCCATTAACATTTATAAGACTTCAATTGAACTCACTGCAGTGTCGTTGGTTGTTATGACTACGGTTGCCACCCTTTTTTCAGTTCTTATTAGTAACAGTAGATTTTTTATGATTTTATAAAGTGTTTAAAATGTCGTTTAATTTTTCATAACAGCTTTCAGTTCTATTTGTGTGATTTACAAACACTTCGGTTACAAAAGTTTATGTCTTATGTGTGAGATAAATTTTGGGGTAGTTTACGATATTTTATTTAATAAGTATTTCTTTTACTCCATAACACTTCAGTTGTAACCAGGTTAGTTGTAGAATTGGTGTCATATGGCGGACGTAATGGGTATTGTGTCAACCGAAGGTGACCTCAAATAACCGCCCTCGCAGCAAATAATCCATAAATTCTGAAATGGCGTGTTTGGCGTTCGTGGCTTTCTCCGATATCTCACTCCCGCCTGGCGGAGCGTTGCGCTAATGAAGGGGTGGCCTGGCGCTGATGAAGTGGCTCTTGCGTGCTGCCGGAGGTCACCTGACGCCGCGCAGGCTTCCCCCTCGCTACATAGGGCTGGCGTTAATATCTATTAAAATCCGCCTCTGTGCCGGCCGCTGCTTCAAGACGCCGCGCTGCGGCCGCTGTGCGGCTTGTTTTTGTTGTGGCTGACGCCCCGACGGCGTCTTCATTAAAAATAATCGCAGCACTCTTCTCGCCTGAGCCACCGCAGCAATTACTCGCAGCCGGCAAATGGCCGGCGTGAGGCGGCATCAGCTGACTAACGACATGACGCGGTGGCACGCTCCACCACGG
The DNA here is from genome assembly GCA_031002005.1 of Vandiemenella viatica. Taxonomy (NCBI): domain Eukaryota; kingdom Metazoa; phylum Arthropoda; class Insecta; order Orthoptera; family Morabidae; genus Vandiemenella; species Vandiemenella viatica. Next base: position 270,627,022 of record JARYHS010013630.1, read on the forward strand.
CATCGATACGACGTAACACAAAGACAGGCTAACCCGGGAAGCCTCCGTCGTTTAGCTGATAGCTGGTTTCTACTTCGATTTTAAGAGGTAGTGAAACTATTCGTTATTCTTCAGTTGTAGTAACAAAAACGGATAACTATCAAGAACTCTGAGATTTATGACTAACTTCTTACTGGACTTATTAAAATACTGGAGAAATAATTTTATGGAGATACAGGCGACATTTTCAAACCGTCCTTCTGCTTGCATTTGTTTGAAAAATCCTTCAAATATGTGCCAGTAAGTTTGAGTGTTCAATGCTTTCTACCTCCATACATCTTCACAGTTGCTGGACACTATCTGAACTAGCGGAACTTACCAACGTGAAATAAAAATGATGTATGTGTTTTGTCTATATGTATCATTTTAAATTAAAATACATCTTAAAAAAAATGGAAAATAATGCCTCTTGGAGCAGGAAACACACACACAAAAAAAAAAACTTACGTTAGTTGTGGGAAATACAATGTAAACGACTACTAATATCTTGCGTTCAGCTGCATAATACAAGAATAGTACTGGGACCGGTAGTTAGTTATTTGCTTCAGATATAATTTTTTGAAGAAAGGTCATAAAGGTATAACGTACTATTCATCATTTCATCGTTTGTGGCTACTGGAAATTTTTTGGCGAAACAAAAGACCTATTTTCAGGTTTTACATCTCGTTGATATGCAGGTCATTAGAGACTGGAGAGAATAGGAAGCGAGGAATGGGAAGGAATTAGGCCTTGTCCTTTTCAAGAAACAATATCCGCAATCGCCTAGAGTAATTTATGGAAAAGATGCAAAACTGAAATCTGAATCACAGGACAAGGATTCGAGCCCACGTCCTGTGAAATCCCAGGGCTGCGGGTTACGAAACACCAAAGTTCAAACAAGAATAATCCGTTGCAACATTAGTAAAATAATTTGTAATGGTATTAAAGGTATTAAGACTTTCAACGTAATTTGGTGTACGTGTATGCACATATGATATGATATGATGTAACATTACAATTGATACTGTTCTCGTCATTTTTAAAAGATATTTTACCAACATTTCTATTGATTTTAGATCATTTTCGCCGTTAATAATAATTTCATGTCAACTTTTTAGGACCTGGTTCACACAGTTTTGTAGCGGCCGCGCAATTCGCCTAAGTCGTAACTTCCTATCATTGATTCGTATCCAAAGAGGCTTGTGGGAAACACTGCTTAAAGTGAAATCCGAACCAGGGCAGCGTTCTGGCGTACTCCACATTCACAGTTTCGTGAGAAGTGAAGCTCGGTTTACTGTCAAATGGAAATCAGAGTCAAGACTGCGGTACGAACCGCGATCCTTTTGATCTCCAGTCATACGTCTTAACCACTGAGTCATCAGACCACTCTATTTTATATCCAACCAGAAGAAACTTCAGTATTACTTAAAATGTGTGATATTCCTGCTTTCCTGATTTATATGTTCAGCCACACTGATTGTCTAATGGCGCTGTATCAATTTGCTAACCCATTAAAGTTCCTTGTGTAGTACCTACCTGCTGATAGGTTATAGGCTTCTGGTGAAATTAGTTTTATATTCAAACAAAATATTTGTTTCTGTCAGGGAAGCAAACCATTAAATTATCGAATTCTTTTCATACCTTCGACTGTTCCCTCCACTAACAAATTAACCAATCCTGTATGTCTCAGAATATGACCTACCAGCCTATCTCTTCTTTCTGTAAGCTTCTTCCATAAACTTCTTTTCTCACCCATCATTTCCAAAACTCGTTCATTTCTTACTTTGTCTGTCCACTTAATTTTCAGCATTCTTCTGTAGCACCACATTTCAAATGCTTCAATTTTCTTTATTTCTGGTTTTCCTAAAGTCCATGTTTCGCTACCATAAAGTGCTGTGTTCCACACAAAGAGTTTTAAAAAGTTCTTTCTAATTCCTATATCAATATTTGAAACTAAAAGGTTTCTCTTTTTCATGAAGGCTCTTTTTGCTAATGCTATTCTGCTTATAACATCATTCCTGCTTCGGCCATCGGTTGTAATTTTACTTCCCAAGTAACAGAATTCTCTTACTTCTCCTATACTTCTAATATACAGCAAATAATATCAGGACTGGTGAAAACTACAATTTAGGATTACTAAAATCGAACTTCACACCAGTACTCGGGAATGTAGATTTATGACTTATTGCAGACTACGATCAAAAAACTTTATCTGTATTATATAATTAAATTGTAGGAAAGTGGAGTCTCTAGTTTAAATTCATCCCAGAAAAGAGAAAATCCAGTGTACATTTTGCTATGGTCGAGATGCCAAAAACTTAAAATCTGGAATTTTTCCATTCTGTCCGTTCGCGCATGACGCGAAAGGCCGATTACAAGTAAATTGTACCTTGCGATAGCTTATGCAATGCGGTAGGATGTTCGATACTTTTAATTCCAATAAGTTACAAAGTTCTCAATCTGGCATATTAAAAATCCATACATTTTGAAATTTTTGTGTATCTGTGCGCACATCTTGCAAAAATTAACTAACGTATTGTTATAGTTTATGTCAACAGTTAATACACAGTGCTTTTTATCGTCATTAGTATCATGTTTCGTCTGTAATGCAGAGAGCAAAACCGTAAAACTTTATAATTTTTCGACGATTGTGCACTGTTCAAACAGAAAGCAACCATTTCAGCACTACTGTACATAGTGATAGCTTATGTCACGTAAATGACAGCTTGCTTAAAGTTTCATTGTGACATCGACACTCTGAGAAACATAAAATTCGTGCACTGATTTAATGGTTTATGTAGTATAACTTATCTATAGTGGAAGCCTTCTCACAGTCGAAATATATACATTATAATTGATATATACGCAGGGATGGGGTTTTCCGATCGCCACTGAAATGGGAGAAGGCCAATTTCGGCCTCCTACCTATCATTCGGGAGGACGAGGGTCAAACCTCGTTCGGCCATCCTGTCTGAGGTTTTCCGTGGTTTCCCTCAGACACTCTAGGCGAATGCTGGGATGGTTCCCCACAAGGCCACGGCTGACCTTCCATCCCCCTTCCTTCCCCGTAGAATAGTTTGGCTGAAAAGAGTCTTTGCGACTCTCCAGCAGCCCGCTTCCCAGCCTTCAGCTGGGAGGAATGAAATAGTAAAAAAAAGTTTTCCTATCGTACAAATTAACAATTAGAGATGAGGGTTTTAATATCACAGTTTATAGACAGAAAAAAATAGTCAGTATGTCCTTACACAAGCCATACAGCGCCTCACAAAATACTGGTTGTAGAGAAGCTATATGAACAACACTGTTTGTGGGTCATTCATAAAATCCAACAGTTTCATGTGATAGTGGAAACATTTGCGTACAACTAAAAATTAGAAAAGGTGGAGATCTACTGTAAGGTAAATAACAGGGCTGATCCTACGTTTTTTTCATATATTATTCTAATTCTCCGTGTGCAATGACCGCGGGTGTCTACGAAATCATTTCTTTGATAGCTTATCTGTGAATTAACACAACAAATCCCAAATTATGCGTGGACGAAATGGTGGGCACAGTTAGTTATGAAAAACAAGTTGCGACAGTGAGTGTTTTGAGAGAAATGTTAACAAGAAAAATTATGATTGACGTGACGGTTCGCACAGATGGATGTTTAAAAAGAGGCTTGCTTAAAATATATATATAAAAACTATCTGTAATATCACAGTGTGAAAAAATCATGTCAAAAGGTTTTATATTTTACAGACGGTTCGTGGCAGCTGTTTTATCAAGTATGTGTTGCAAGTTGGGAATGCTATTTTCTTTTAAATATATAAACTACAGATTTAAAATTTTAAGACTCCTATATCAGGCCGGTATTTTTGAAATCTCAATCTAGAGCTCAACTGAAACATGTAATATTTTATGTTGAGATTTCGAATTCGGTGAACTAATATCATACAAGAGGAATGTTCAGCACAGTACCGATTTAATGTTCCAATCAGTGACATGTGTGCAGTTAAATCTTATAATAATGCGGAGATTATGCTCTTACTCTATCTACCATATTAGTGATATGGTTGCAGTCTGCTGTTTTGAAACCATGTAGAAAATTTAGAAATGATAGGCTTTCAACTTTCCTCCAACTGAACGAATGCCCAGAAAAAGCTTAGTTTCTACTTCCAGCGTTCATTTAAAAAAGGCTATGTGTAGAATACTTCCGTTGCTGGAAACGGTAAATTTAACTACAATTGTGATTTGTCGTAATCATTTGTAATATAAGACACTTCCATCAAATGTTTTTTTTTGTTTTTTTGTTTCATACATTGCAGTGCTCATCAAATTACCTGATTTAGTTTTATTTTTCTGAAGTGTTTTCAAGACAAAATAAACAATAATAATACCAGTTAACAATGAGACCTAATTTGAAAACATACTACAAAATTGACCTGCCAGTTTATTGCGAAAATAAACGAGCAAATTGTTACATTAACTTATCATCATGTACGCCATAACTCGTATCAGCCAGTTCTTATACTTTCCACCATTGATCAAACGTATACGGTAAGAATAACGAGGTCCAATTTTCAAAAAAGTCTAAAACGAAGAGGCGAAATTACTGTATAAAGAGCAAAATTGAGAGTGCGTATCGCAGTTCGCAGTTTCCTGTTATAGACACAATCAGGCAATCACTTTACCGGAAAGTATAAATTGCTTAAAGAAAACGAAAGGTCGAGTATATTATCCACGAAACATGTCACTGGCACAATAGCGTAAGCATAAATTTAAAACTAAAAAACTAATAAACCGTTAAGTAATACACCGTCACAAGACCATAAATCTTTTTATTCGAAAACTAGTGGTATTTAGTTCAACTTTAGCCATAAACTTCTCTACAGGTGCATGCCAGTGAGTAAGATAGACTCTGTAACGCTGTGGCCATTACGAATCGTTACTGCTCTAGCCGGTGTGGCTGAGGTAGAATTATGCTCACTAGGAACCTAGCACTAATGTCTCAATTGCTAAGTGCGAGGTTTCCAAATGATTTATTTATTCTGAAATTAAAATAAAAATTCCTTTTGTTTTAATTTCGTGTAGAACAGAATTAATGAAAGTTTCTCTTCGAGTAACGCATCATACACCTGCTGTTAGACATATCTGCTTTCCTCCACCACTCATGTTAATTGTATCGCACTGGTGTGGAAAACTAACGCTACAGTATTTGTCAGCTGCAGCGTGCTCAAGAACGGCGGAGACTTTAATCGAAAACTGTTTTCATTTCTTTTGCATGTGTTATACAGGGCGTTCGCCGGAAAACGCAACCCTCCCAGTCTGTTGCCGTCGGCAACTTGCTCGGACAGCGGAGCCAGCTGTTTCCGCCACGCGGCACCGTGAATCACCGCACTGTTTAACACCTCCGCTGCCCCAACAGTGCAGTGCAGTGACCCTTACATTGTTAAGAACGGTTTCTTTGCATTGTAGCTAGTTTGTGACTTCAGTCTCTTATTAATCAGTGTTGTGAATAAACGTTTCTTTGCGGTTTGGCTGGTTTGGGGCTTCATACTCTTACTAATCTGTACCGTGTTTGAGTGTGAGTAAAATTATGGTACGTTACAGTTTGCAACAAAGAATATTTCTCTACGATACATATGTGAAGAAGAAGTCGTTTAAAAAGTGTCGCAGTAAATTTCGTTGCGAATATCCTGGCGCTTTACTGCCAGCTAAATCAACAATTCTGCGTCTGGTTAAAAAAGTAAGAGAAACGGGTTCATTTTTTAACAAAAAGAGACTGTCGGTCAACCGTATTCTCACAGAGGAGAAAATTGACGATATCGCTTTTCGACTAGAACAGTCACCCAAAAAATCATTAAGTCAGTTAGGGCAGCGTGTGTCTCGAAATATGTTCAGAAGATGTGAAATGTGCATTACACAAGAGTGTCAACACTTCCAGCATCTTTTATAAGGTAAGCTAATGAATTACGTCACATTTAAATGCTTAGCACATACAAGTTTATGAAATAGTCCGCGGCCGACGGTCGAACAATGCCGGGAGCTGACCGCTCGCCTGCCGCGAGCAGTTTCTTCCTTGTAGCGCTAACAGTGGGTTGCGTTTCCCGGCGAACGCCCTGTATAAGGAATTAATAACTGGTGAGTATTTTGAGATTTCTTTTTTCCCCTCATCAGCCCCTCTATTTGTTTGAAATTATCCTTTCGTCTCTTCCTATGAGCTAATCTCTTCATTTCAATTTAGCTATTACAACATACAGTACGTTCTCAGTTATATTTTTCATATATTCCAATCTTTATTTTCATCCACATTTTGATTCTTCGACTAGAACCAATCCCACGTATCTTAATATGGGATAAACCATTTTGTTTTCTTAATGATTTTTCATTATACTTCTTTTCTTGCACTCATTTCAAAAACACTTTCATTCCATACTTTATTTGTCCACGGTGACTTAAATAGTAATACAATTCCCTATGATTCTGTATCGAACAAGCAATAGTAAACCTTTAAATTGAGACATTAGGTATCACTGGAATTTTCAATTAAACACAACAGCCGTTTCAATTTTTTTTCCTAACTGGAAATATTATACCGTTTTTCTCATCAGTGACTCGGCTGGCCTGAAGCAATCCTCCTCATTTCCTATTCTGTTTATTTCCTCGAACCCAGTAGAACATACCTCCTGTGTTGTTTGCTACAGGTACTTTCATATTCATCATCCAGTTCAAGTCTGATATTTAAATATTTACTTTCTTCTCAGTTAGCCATTTATATACCTCGCTTCACTTCAAAGTAACTTAAGTTCATTTCTATCTCTATAGTTTTCAGTTTACTTATAAAACACAATTTTTCAAATACTCCATGACAATTCTTTATGATTCTCTCAATGCTTGATTTTTATATATAGTTCTTATTTCAACTTCATGACACTTGCTTCCTTTCCCTTTATGTTAAGCACAAAATCCTATCCCGTTATTCTATTCGAATAATTTAGAAGTTTTTCTTTACCCTAGCTCTTAGAAAGTACAATACTCTTACTTGCTCGTAGTATGAATCCAAATTAATTTTTTTTTTGTTCAATTTAATGATTGCTTCTCTACATGAAACTTGAATGTGTTACAATATATCACAGCCTTCCATTTCCTACTTTGTAAATTATACTTGTTTTTTTTTCTCAGTTTGTATCGCAAACAACAGGTTCTTATTTACGTGACAAATCATTCATATCTTTCAAAAATTTTGGGGTATATTATTTTTATATATCAGACATCGATAGTTATCGTTATAAAAACTAATCCACAAATGCCGTGACCGGAATTTTCTTTTTTCTCTGATCATTCTTCAGACAACAACCGTAAAGCCAAAATTGCTTCTGTTGATCCCACACTCCGTGTATGACCATTGTTGCATACCTGTAACAATTTTATCCTTTACATACCTGTGCGCTACATCTAGTATGGTTGTCAAACGGTTATTTTCTGTGGATGTAACAGAAGCAAGAAGCCGCGCTTTTCACTCCCGCGTTTATTCGCGTCTTCAAGTCGTAAAACAACTACGTACTGGAACCTGACTGGAAATAGTGATTAATAAAGCATATATAGAATTGTGTGTGTAGGTGTGTAAAGTACAGATAAGCGGTTCTTAACGTAAACATATAGCTGGTGTTGAATGATCAGCGGACATGACGAATTCGTCAAGAGCGCCGCGTCATCATTTTATGCCGGCTAGCGACCCCGCGCCCGCTGCACACTGCTATACAGTTTTGTGGTCTGCCTCTCCATTCGGGCAGCACTCGGGTTCAATTCCCCGCAGAGCCATCCAGAATTCGGATTTCCATGGTTTCCAGTATACGCTCCAGGGGAATGCTAGGATGGTTCCTATCAAATTCCATCCCGTTCCTTGGCACCCTTGGCCAACGAGGTGTAACTACCAAAGCAAAAAAAAAAAAAAAAATCCCATCAAGGAAATGTTCAACGCAAGCCGGCTAATTCGCATGCAGTAGAAGGTGTACAGAAACCAGTGTCAGCTATAACAGTACTAAAGAAACAGATTGTTGTGTCAGTTTTCCGATGATCGTATAGAATGTGTGTGTATTATCACACACTGCTAATATTTCAATGTATTGGACAATATAGCTCGTATTCAAAGAAAAAAGGGAGTCAATATGTTCCAGCAAAATCCCAAAAAGTGGTTAGTAACGATTATAATGTTAAGTGATAACTACAAAAGTAGTTCAGGAAATAAATGAAGAAGAAATAACAAGTGTGGCGAAAGAAATAAAAACTGCCCATGAGGTATGACCATCGAGCTAGTGAAAAATGCCCTGGATAGTTTAAGAGGTATTGAAATTGTAACTAATAAACGTTTAGATGAAAGTGACATCATGTATTTAAACAACTCCATTTGTCCTTTATTCAATAGACAACCTCTAATTCTGAGAGTAAACACTACTGAAGGAAGCCCTTGAAATCGATAGAAATCGTATTAGCACCATTCTAATTATATAAATATATTCATATAATAATATATTTGATGTAATAATATAAATGATAATATATAAGGACAAAAACAGGAAATAGAATATCGCAAGCTTACTAATCAACTAAGGGTTTGAAAAAAGGAAGCTACCTGTTTGAATATATTTCAAAATGCTTCTGAATGAAAATTTGGGATAAGAGCAAACAAAATAAATGTTGATCAACTAACAAATGTTTCGGTATAGGTACAATTATTTCCCGTTAATTTGCTGTTAACATTAGACTGACGTATACCTTAATTTGATTTAATAATTTCGCCAATATGTGAACTTGTATTGGCATACCGATGCCATTACTGATTTTTTGTTCTTCATTTTGTACGAAGCAAAGGTGTTATGCCTAAGTCATATTCAGAGTCTAAAATTAATAACAAGTATGGGCATGAGCGAGTAACTGTACCTGATACAGTCATTGGCGCCTCATCTGCTGGAGAGCGCGCCCCAAGCGAATTAAGGCGATGTCAGCTGGCATGGCCACCTTGTAAGGTATCGCACACAACTCATTACTACGTATATGGGGTCATGTTCAGAGGTAACAGCGGGATATATAGGCCGTGAGGGAGTCACTCACTCAGTGGTCAGAAGTTTGAAGGAGTTCGGAGTCAGTTCGACTTCGAATCAGACGAGGAGGGGGGAGACATCTGGACCTCGACCTGGGCTGCCGGGATCGAGCCCAGGAACTAGCTAGCATCTGTAATCTCTTCAGCCACCATGCTGGTGCAAAAATTAATGAAAATCGATTGCTTCTAGAGGTGCGTTTTGTTTTTTATTTTGACACAATAATAGTTATAATAAAGCTCGTTATTTGAACAAATATCTATCATTTTCTCACCATTAAAACATTCAATTTCCTTAATTAATATTTGTTTTGTAGCGAGAATCACGTTATGTAAACCAGTTCATTTTGAGAGACATCAAACTAACAGCAACATGTCTAGCTACGCTACATTTTCATAGGCGTATTAAGGTCTTTCGTCAAAAAATTCTGTATACTCGTAAATTGATATAAATGTTCTGATAATATTTCTGTTAGTCATTGTTCAGTTTTACTATTAGCATTACATCTGATGTATAATTTCAATCGTATATGTCGTTAAATATAATCCATATTAAAGAAACAATTCGTATATTTATTTATTTAGATATATTTACAAGTCTCTTTGTTATTCCCTGATCCCTACCACCATCCCCTAACATATATTACACATGCAATCTGGAAATTTATTCTGTTTTAATCTTCCTGTCCTCACCGTTTTCCTATTTCTTATTAGGAGACGAATGAGAAGTGTTGGTACCGGGCGTCTTCCAGCAGCGACAACACCGTCTGTGAAATCTGATTGCTCTACGTGTAGTAGAAGCTGACATTTTGTTCGAAGGGACAAATACATTCATATAGGAGACGTTATATCTTTTAAACATATCTACATGAGTTCCTGCCCTTCCAACCCTCGATATTATTTCTTGTGATTGCGAAATAATTGATAAATAATGAAAGTTATGAAGAAATATCAGTTAGGTAACACCACCGAATGTGTTAAGCAGATTCTCACGAAATATTCAATAATGTCGAATAAATAGTTTGATGGAATGTACTGTAGTGCAGTCAAAATCTGTACAAATTTGTGTTCTATTACTCATATACTGTTACATGGCAAAGACAGACAGATCATTCGAAGAAACTGGGCATCAACAGTGAGTAGCAAGTACAATTAAAGAAAAGTGAAGAAAAAACAAACTGGTTACTGGAATAAGTGTTCATATAGTTTAAAGTATGGTTTTTGGGAACTTAATGTCATTCGATTGAACAATGTTCAGCCAATGGCGTACGAGATATCTACTTGTTTCCTGCTGCCGCTATAGCGACTGAATAACCTATAAAAAGGGGTGTACAAACAGGTTTATTACGAATCGCCCATAAACGTACGCAGTAAAATTCTCATAAAGGACTACTAATATTAAATCGTCTCATAGCGTAGTTTGATTTAACTATTTCTCAGATATGCGAACGAATTTCGGAAGGAATAAATTAATATTTAGTGAAAAAATATTGTTAATTTCTTTATTTTCTTGGCACTTGAAAATGGTATCGAATTCTTCTCTTGATCTAGTATTTAAAGATAATTTCTAGCTATAGGTGAATTTAACATTGATTTATATGCTGCAATTATTTTTGGCTTGAGGAATTTAAGTGTAGTTCCTTCCCATCGCATTATACATCCATGTCTTTGAAGACTGCTACTTAAAGTTACGAATAAACACGCAGAAATCGCTCATTGTACTGCATTAATTACGGCTTTATCCTACCAATGTTTCGTTGCTTTTGCACGCTAGATATCCGAATCATCTCTTTTACATTCGTAACACTAAAAAGTGACGTGTCGAGGATTATCAAATACCTTTGCCGTATACGGCTGACATGCTTTACATCGTGTATAACATGCTGATGCTTTCGACATAAACACGCCACGGCTTTGATGGTATCGTAATTTCCGAACGAAGAGGAGTGCGCGATACGACAACGTCATCAATATAACAACCTGTGCCTGTGGCGCGAATGCGATATCGGCACGTCACAAAAGCGCAGACGGATGTTCCCAGTTCACGTCACATGCATAAGTAATTCGTATTTATCACGCGTCACGTGAAATCTGCCATGGAAACATTTGATAATCTCTGTCCGGTATTTCACGTTGCGTATGTTTGTACTTCACGAAACAGGTCTAAGATGTAATTTATAATTTTTATTAAAAGAAATATTGTGTTGTACCAGTTGCATAAGATCAAGTATTATAAACATATTAGCTGCCCCGACAGACTTCTTTCTGTCAAAAGTTATTGGCCTTTCATAGTCCAATAGAAAAATAAATAAACAAAGCGTATTACAGAGTTATCACTTTATTTATTGATTTAATGTCTCAATAATAAACAACGATTACTTACAAAATTAAGTTTTCTATTTCGTACACTGTGAGACGTTAGTAACAATGCGATGATATTTTTATTGTAATGCTGTATGGGACACGATATTTTTTGTTTGATTGCCTGGCGCGTAAACAAATAAACCTGACGCTTTTCCAACGCGGAAGCAGGCAACATACAACTGTCCATGGAGAAGCACGGTTTTTCATGATTAACGTCGCAAACACTCAACGACTGACCTTGGGATTTATTTATGGTCATAGCGAAAGTAAGCCGCACTGGAATTGCAGTTGTTTAAATTCAAATTGCACGTCAGTTGGTACCATTGGGATGCGAGGTATCAACACCATGGAGGAAGGAAATATATGGAGACGACGCAAGAGACCTTCACCACGCATTGAAGTGAAGCAGGGCGGAGGAGGAGTGGGGGGGCATGGCCGGAGTGGAGGGGGCATGGCCGCTTCCATACAGACACGGGAAATATGTACAAAAACCTCAAGGGGACTCTAGGATAAACGTGACGCCGCATCTGGTGATGGATTATTATGTAAATCGATATCACAAATAAAAAATGAAGAATAAAATTTTTTGATATCCTGCTTAGTTTTCGAGATATTCTGTCCCAAATGTGAAATGGTTTTGGTTGAAATTCAGAAGAAAATATTGGTCAAAGTGAAATTTGATGATGGATTCTTATTTAAAAAGACGAAACAAATGAAAAATAAAGAATAAAAATTTTCGATATCTCACCTAGTTCTAGAGATATACTCTATCAAAAGTGAGGTGTGAAATGGAGAAGAAAAATTTCGCAAAAGTCGAATTTAATGATCGATTCTTATGTAACACGACGAGAAAAATCGAAAATAAAGAATAACATTTTTCGATATCTTGCTTAGTTTTCGGGATATACTGGGAACATCGCAATTGTTTGGAAGCGCAATGCTGCCACTGCGCATGCGCAAGAGTTTAGTGCCTGCTTCACCAATTTAACGTCACTTCTCCTCCATATATTTCCTTCCTCCATGATCAACACATCTTCTCCATTATATTTTCCCTTTGGAATGGTTGCTTCGATCACATTGTTCAGTAATTTTTTTACTACTAGCCGTGTGCCATTACAAAGATGCGGTTGGTTTATATTTCGCATCATTGTGACCACCGATCCTACTTTTAACTGAAGATTATGAGGCGGAAAATCCTGGAAAATCCAGTGAGTAAAAATTCTGGTGGATAGTTGACGACATCATCTTGGTTAGTTGCGCAATCAACTGATTTGTATGTCCTTAATTCACAGGCAATTTAATTTTGAATTTTGAAATTTATTTCATTTTCATCCGTGTTTTTGGCGCAACCAAAAATTATCTCTGTAATGCTAAGTGACATCAGGGAACACCTTTCGTATGAGCTTGGTTTTTTATTCAGTAAACTGACAAAAATTGACAGGAAATGTAATGCAGCCAGTCAAATCGTCAAAAGGGATTTTGCCATTATCAATTTCAATGAGTTGTTATGAAAATATTTCTCCATATCGATCATTTTTAAATTCCAAAGATAATCCTAGCGCGCCTTTATTTTGTTTTGAATGACTGGTTTGTATGGGGAAAGAAAAGTGTTGTTTTTACTATTTTCCTCGCAATTTTTACGTTTTTTCTCTCTATAAGAACCTTCCTTGTACCTTAACGAAAATAAAAATAAAAGAATTAGCCGAATTGTTCGAGATGTTCTCAAGTTGCTCTTAGCAACACATTTGGCGATTCATTTTTGTTGTATAGATAAATAATGATTCGTAAATACGAAAATTTTGAATGGATATTGTTGTTGTTCTTTTTTGGGTGTGGGGGGACTTTAGGGCTTGTCAACATCTAGGTCATTAGTAACCTGTTGAAGGCAGACGCAAAAATAAGTATCTGTGTGAGAGTTGTGGTAGGTGTCTTTACTAGACACACCTAATTTAGATAATGTTTCTTAAGATCTACGGGATCCAAGGACTAGAGTCACAAATAAACAAATCATACAAAGAGAAAGAGATGTATAGTTATAACGGCTGACACGTTTGTCACTATTGTTTGCTTGTAGTGGCGGATTTGTTCTTTAAGTCTCTCCACCACATTACGATCCGTCTCACCTACGTAAACAGCGCCACTACTGCAGTCTGGATTCATGTGCAGCAGATGGTGTGACAGATAAAACAGCACTTGTGAACGAAAAATTTAGAACCTGGAATTTTGTTTGTATCACATAAAGAATAGCAGTATAAAATATATTAAGAAGGCATTTTTCAATATAATAACAGGATTCCGATGTAAAAACTCATGAGCTAAAAACATTGACAGTTTAATGGAACCAATAACTAAAAATATCTACTAAGCTGCAATACGTTTATGCCCTTATATGTTTGTAGTACCAAGTGTTTGTAATCGTCAGTGTAATATTAATTTATTGAAGTAGTAAGATCTGCTAAGAAAAATACCTCCACTGGAAAGTAGAATTAAAAAATAAAATTATCAGTTACATCCTATCACAAAGTGACAATCCTAACACAACATTAGAATCTACATTCAGAAATTTCAGAAGTTTTCCTTTTACGATATTGTCAGAAAATCTGTTTAAAACGCGTCATGCAGCCCGCGAGAATTATTTTAGAGAATTTAGCTAGTAAAAATTATACGAGGGCTGAAATTATAAAGTTGTGTAGTGATTACATAAAATTTTATGCATTTTTAGACATCATAATAGTAAAACTCTGTTTATTTTTTGTGGCTTTAGCGCTCCTTCGATAATGTTGTAACTCCCAACGTTTCGGTATCCAACCTGGGGTTCTCATCAGCACCCTTCTGACAGCTGTTGATCACCTGAAAACTAGGCGGACCGTTTTGGTTACCTGAAGCTAGTTTCAGCATTTCCAGAGATGTTGTCGATGTCAGACTACGTTTGTCCACGAACTCAAATTTCAACATTTCACTTAAAACATAGCCGCCGTGTTCTTTGAAATTTTCTGTCGACTCTGGAGTTTTCGTTCTTGTAAACCCTCCGGTTGCGCTATTTTTTTTTTTTTTTTTTTATTTTTTTTTTTTTTTTTTCTTCCAGAAAATTTTATGCTCTTCTTCTACCTCATTTGGTTGATTGTGTATGCCTTGCCTGTTGACAATGTTGTATTAGTATTCCTTTTACCACTTCGCCAGTGTTTCTAATATAGAATGGTCCCCAGTAGTAGGAAATCTTGTATAAACCACTTGCTTGTAATGGTGTTCTGTTCTTGCTACTGAAGGTACAGTCTTTACCATTAAAACTGGCCGAATCCGTCAGATTCTATTACCCTATTTTTACACAATCTGAAAATTTTGTACACCATACGTCATCCGAGCAAACAGTAACGCGAGCACAGTCCCTTGACAGTCACATTGGTAGATATTTCATTCAGAGCCATCTATATTTCAGATTATTGGTTTCCTTAATTCAGTGCGTTGCAAAAAACAGGATTGCTGGCTAACAGTGAGATATTAAGCTCCTTCAGCTGAAAATTCTTATTGGTGGGATAGTTCATCAACATTCCCCTACATTTCAGTAATACTTTTCCTAAATTTAAATCGTGAAACCTATATTAAAAGTTGTAATTAACGGGAAATTAACACTAAAAACTATTAAACTAGAAGTATTATCTACTCCCAAGACTATTATATCGTGAGACCAGGGCGTTACCACTCAGCCACTATAACTCGTACGAAAAATCGCGTCATCCATTTTATAACAAAAGTAAAAGATATATAAAATATCGTGATTGAATAGTTATTGATAATCTCTATAAACAATCAAAATATTATAAAAGAGTTAGTAGAAGTAATCAATTCAATAAAATATAGTAGATCAAACGGGAAGAAAAAGAATTCTCCAAGTCGCCAATGTCTCTGTACTTTTGATAATATCTAGCTATGAGAAATGATTCCTTGTGTATGGAAATGGCTACAGCAATGCTAGCAATGTGATAATATTACAAGAAGTATGTTTTTCAACGTTGTATCGGGAAGCAGGTCAATGTTCCTCTTACCGCCTTTGTAAGAAGCAAAACAAATCCTTTATCACGAGCAGTTTTATTGATTTTGGCTACAGTTATCCAACTTAAATCATTAGAATGCAAATAACAGCTGGTATTTAAAGATACTCTGGAAATCTGTGTTAATTGTACACGGGCAATCCCAAAAGCAAGATCTGCCAAGCATTAATAGATACAAAATCAAATATGCGGTGACGCTTTGGCCTCGTTTTCGGGATGACACAGGCCCGAATCCCCGTCAGGCCATCGATAGTTGGGTTTTACACGGTTTGTCAAAATCATTCCATGTGAATGCCGGGATGGTTCCTTTAAAATGCCATTTCCGAAATTCTTGGCACCAATCGTTTTCCGCCTAATGACCACGATGTAGACGAGGAGTAAAAAAATTTATGCTCTTATCACACCAGTTGTCCACAATGTCTTTGAGAAAGCATTGAACTTCATCTCTCACATGTTTGTCTGTCAAATGTTCTCACAGCTTTGGAAAAGGTGCTAGTCACTGGGTGCCAAGTCCAGACTATAGGGTGAGTGGGTGGGTGATGATTTTCCAAACAAAGTTTTGTAGAAGAGCGATTGTTTGATGTGCGACGTGTGGACGAGATTTATCGTGGAGAATGCTTGCTCCTTTGCTTAAAACTCCTGTTCTTCGGTTCCGAATTTCCATTCTGCGTTTTTTTCTGTGTTTCACAGTATGTTTCTGCGTTTATTGTGGTTAAAAAAATTTGCTTCCTGAAGGTCGACAGACTATGTGATTTTTACGCGGCAAGGAACCCGAGTAGCTTACAGTTGGTTAAGAAAAATTAGATACTCCCAGTTATGTAACATTCCTTAAGTATTTTATTCGCTGACGAAATTAGGTAAGAGCCAAGGATATGTTATATGCGTAGGCAATGTCTAGGTTCGAAACATTTATAAAGGAAGTTAAAATATATATATATAAAAAATTGATAATATGTAGACTCGAAGCGAGAACATCACGTTCACAATCCCGGAACGTCAACCATAGGACCAAGGCTCTCACGCTGCTACGCTACTCGTCAGCATATCAACAATGCTGGCTAGGAAGACTATTTCATTCAATCTGTCATTGAGGCACACTTTTCTGAAATAATCTTGTGTGTGATTAGTTCTGTAGTTTAGTAATAGTAAAAATTCTACATCCTCGAACAAGGTCATCCGCAGGTTTGTTCACAGACCACATTATGAGTGCAATATTATGGGAAGGAATTAGCACAATCAGTATATAAAAAATTTTCGTTATTGTTTTAGGGTAATCAACTGGAGTAAAATGTAGCAATAAGCCTCTTTTTTGCCTCACTTTATTGCAATCCTGTGAATTACAACTTTTAAGATAGGTTTCACGATCTGTATTTAGGAAAAGTATTACTGGAATGCAAGGTTGTTGAACTAACCCAGCAATAAAAATCGTCAGTGGGAGGAGCTTAATATCTCCCTGTTAGCCATTCTTCCTGTATTTTCCAACGTATTGACTTTAGGAAGTGAATAATTGAAACGTAGACGGCTTTGAATGTAATATCTGTCAATCGGATTGTCAAGTAAAGGAACTAGGCTTGCGATACAGTTTACTTGGATGACATGCTGTGTACAACATTGTCCGATTGTGTAAAATTAGGGTGATAGAATCTGACGGATTCGGCCAGTTTTAATGGTAAATACTGTACGACGAATATTAACTTTTGTCAGCAATTTTCCTATCCTGTCAGTGACAACTTCTATCTAAGGTAAATAAAGCCTTTCTCTTTTGTTCTATTTCCTTTCCTTAGTCACAGATATTGTTCCATTTTTTACTTTTTAATGCGCGGGCAATCGTACGGCTGTTATATCCAGTGTTCGGTAGAGCCCCGTGAAGGTGTTTACTTTCTCATTATCTATTATCCTTTATGCTCTACAAAATAAAGTCTTAATCAGAGTTGTTTTTGAATCGGTTGGTGATGCTTCGTGGTCAAAGGTAGAAAGTAATGATTCCTACCTGTAGCACCTAAGAGGTATGAGGGCGAATCAAGCAGTAAGTTACACTTCCAAGTTGTGGCCATTTATGAAACCACCTGCACATAGGCAACACGGCTATGCAACATACATTGTAAGTTCACTTTTCCACATAGTCCCCAAGAGACTGTAACACTTCTCGGAACGGTCAGCCAAGTTTTCGATTCCGGGTGCGTAGAAATCACCTCCAGCGCTATGTAACCACCTGGAGACAGCTGCAATCACCTCCACATTGTTTCAGAATCGTTGAAACGGTTGCGTTAGGCAGTTAAGAAAAGCTGCGGGGAAAATGAGTGCCGGTGTGATTTTCTTGCACGATAACGCAACACCTCACACGGCCCGCCAAACGTCCTAACTGCTGCCGCGATTCAAGTTGGAGGTATAGCATTATCCTCTTACCGAGCGTGGTGGATGAGTGGTAACGCTCTGGTCTCGCACTCGGGAGGACAACGGTTCGAATCTCCGTCCGGGCATCCGGATTTGAGTTTTCCAAGGTTTTCCCAAATCACTCTAGGCGAATTTCCGGATGCATCCTTCTAAATACTATTGCCGAATTTCTTTCCGTTCCTTGCCCCCAGTCCCATACCACCTCTAATGACCTCGACGTCGACGAGGCTTAAAGCCATAAATAAATAAAAATAACCTCCATACATTCCAAACTTAGTGTCATGGGATTATCATATGTTCAGGAAGCTGAAAAAGGACCTCGGTGGACGACCATTCCGAAAAGATGAGGACGTGAAAGCAGCTATCTACAGATAGTTACACAGCTCTTAGGAGATTTCTTTGCACCCAGAAACAAATAGTTGGTTGACCGTTCCGAGAAATGTTTACAGTCTCTTGGGAACTATATGGAAAAGTGAACTTACTTTGAATGTTGTCATAGTCGTGTTGCCTATGGTTTCATAAAAGGCCGTAGGTTGGAAGTGTAACATACTTTTTATTCGTCCTCGTAGTTAACCCATCACTTTGCAGTAGAAATAAAAGACTCATAAAATCATTTGCAAGAGCAGTGTCCCTTAGCGACCGTCTCGGTGGCAGGTGTTGTGTTTTTGCAGGTAAGCCGGACCCGCCGGGCGACTGCCGCGTGGTGTCGCGCTCCTCGACGTCTGTGCACGCGTCGTGCACGCGGGGCTCTGACGGCGGGCTGCCTCCCCAGCAGTTCACTCTGGAGCTGCTGTCCGCCCGCAGCGGCCGCCTCGTCGCCAACATCACCAACAGAGCCGCCCCCGAGTTCACGGTGCCCGGGCTCGAGCCCGACACCCACTACCGCCTCAGGATCTACTCCAGCAACGGCAAGGGCCGCAGCGAGGCCGCCGCAATGCTGTCCGTCACCACGCTGTCCACATCCGGCACCAACAGGCATCGACTGGACACAGGTAACCATATAGCCCATCACAGGCACGTCCGATGCGGAGACTGTAATGATGGAACCTAATGTAATGAAAAATTCAATGGATATAAAAATGGTTTTGCTTAATTTAACCATAGCCCGTTCAGCTAACAGATGTGATTCACGGTAAGTCTGCTCTTTCACTACTCTGCTGACGTTAGTAATACATCTACATCTGCATATATGTTCTGCATTTCTCAAAATTGTGGGTGGCAGAGGGTGCTCAGCACCAAAGCTAATCTCTTTGTTGTGCATTCCAATCCCTAATGGTCCGTGGGAAAAAAGCATTCACATAAGAATCATTGCGGCACCTCATTTCTCTAATCTTATCTTTCCTCTAATTCTGGCTCGAATAGTTTGAAGGACGACGTACGTATTTCACTATACTCGTAAGAGAATGTGGGAGTACACATGTCTACCAATAAGTTTAAACCAGTGTACATTTACCAGTCGCTTATCTGGATAGGAAAGGTAGGAAGGGAGAGGGTGGCAAGGTGAGGGTGGCCAGAGCAAAGGAAACGTGACCTAGAACCACCAGTTTGCAGTGACAGGGGTATAGTCATTGGTTACAATTCGTTTTGATAAGCATCTCATCGGACTTGGCGTCGTTCTACTGCCGAATGCTGAAGATAACCACAATCCTCTAAAAGCCTTATTGTTTTTTGCGTTCCTGTAATTTGTGATTGAAAAAGTTACTATCAAACAAAAAATGATGTACTGGATGAAATAATATTCTTTTTTAAACAGTTTTTGAGGTTCCATTTACATCAGATTTTTTACAACTTGGTCACAAATAAGATAAATATCACTTTTGAGTGTAGTGAAATACTTCTTCCACCAACCTATTTGAGTCGGAAGGACAGGAAAGATAGAATTAGAGAAATAAGGTGCCATACTGATTCTTATATGAATTCTTTTTTCCCTCGTACCATTAGGAATTGGAATGCACAGCAAACAGATTAGCTTTGGTGCTGAGCACCCTCTGCCACCCACAATTTTGTGAATTGCAGAGTATATATGTAGATGTAGATGAAGTACCTTCAATCGGTACAGATTAATTTACTTTTTGAGGTTTTGTTCCGATAATGTTCTGCTAATTGACTATTGCCGGAATTACTATGTCTAGTTCCGTTCATAATACTTACAACTTGCGCCGCTGCAAGCGTGGTTTTTATAACTTAAAGCGTTTCCTACATGAAGGATGCGACTTCTTCGAGTCTACAATTTTCATCATTAAAGTTAAATAAAAATTCAAAGTTTTAATAACCCATAATTCATTAACGAGTCAGATGACATTTTTGTTGACTGAAAACGATTAATTGAAATGAGTTTTTAATATAACTTAAACTTTTATTCATTAAAAGAAATTATTTATTGGAGACAAACATGAACCAATTTTCTCTTTATTAAAGTTAGAACACATATAATTGATCATTCAGGTTCTTATTAGACTGTTTTTGATTCATAGGGCGTTGAATTGCGTGGAACGACTTTGAAAATGTTTTTCATCACAAAGGAATTTTTACCGTAGCACTGTAACGTCGCTACGTAAAGGCAAGCTGAAGGCTGAGTATCGAGGGGCCTCACGATTCCTGTTCCCTGCGACGGGTTCTGTGTCGCCGATACGCTGGTTAACTGAAGGTATTCGAAATTCACTTCAGGATATGCAAGTCTAATGAGTCTCTTCTCTGTTCCATCGTAACGGAAGAAACCTCAACTGCCCTCCTTTTGCGAAGGAGTCTTTCTTATCCCGCATGTAGTAGCGGTGCGATCGAAGAAGACGTCTTCCCATGCGCTCTCCTCATGGGAAATAAAGAAAACGGTTTATAACATTTTTAATATACGCCATCGCTGAACACGTCATTGTCCTTGGAAACTGCACAAGAATTGGTTGTTCGCCTACCCCAACCTAACAACGTACGCCGCGCCGGCGTTATCCAGTATAATTTAATAGTGTTTTTGAAACTTGCCTCTACTGAAAGCAAGCTGAGAGACATTTATGAGAGGCAATAAATCTCGTGTCCTAATGACAAGCTTCACCAGCCATTTTACTCACCGGATGGTAATTTCAACACATCCAGTCTGGACCCTTTTTGAATGTCATGGACAAAGCCATTTAGTCCTGGCTCCGCGCTAAAGAAAATATTTTGACCATAACTGTACCTTATAACTGATTATAAACTAAATCAAACAACCTAGAAAATGTTCGAGAGTCATGACTATGGGTACTGCCCGAAACTAAATAATCCAACATAGGTAATTAAAGCGTTGACACTCACTGTACCTGAGATTCATTTGAAACTGCATTAAACAACCTAGAAAATGTTCGAGAGTCATGACTATGGGTACTGCCCGAAACTAAATAATCCAACATAGGTAATTAAAGCGTTGACACTCACTGTACCTGAGATTCATTTGAAACTGCATTAAACAACCTAGAAAATGTTCAAGAGCCTTGACTGTGGATACTGCCAGAAACTAAATAATCCAACATAGGCAAATAATAAAATAACAAATTATTAATTACATTTATTAACTAAACGGATTGAAATTAGCTTTAAACTGGAAAATTATTAGATGCTTCACAGGAAACAAATAACTCAAATAAGACAAAATAAGGTCAAAATAGCAGTGTAGTGTTATGCAATCGTACTGCAATAGTGTCAAACTAAACTTTCGGCACAACGTAATGGAGTTACGCTCACGTTGTAATATACAACCATACAAGCAAGCAGAATTTGGAGATACCATTCCCATTCCATTTGTTGCATTCTGACAGTAGAAATTTTTCTGAAGACTTACTGGTGAATAATGGAGTATTTCACTTTTTTAATACGTCATTTTGTTCTTTCGATAGCTTGATTTATACTACATTTCTGTTGGTGTGCCCTGTAATACTAAGTATATACAAGCGTGCCCTCATTACAGTAGCAGGAGCCGAGCATCATTTTTGTTTGGCGCTAACGTCTAAAGCATTAAGATACTTCTCCAATCAGAGTAACTGAGTTTATCCTCGTTGAAGAGTTAAGGAATTCCAGTAATCGATATTTAATGTTAATTGCCAGTGCCTTGATGTTTCAAATTAGAATATATTTTGTGCAAGAATAAAGATTTTTACTGCATATGGTTCCTACGGAGTCATCACGGGTGTACCACCGGAATGAGTTGTGAAAACAAGATGTTTTGATGGCTTGGATTTTGCTTCTTCCTAAGGTATGATGCCTCCTCAGAAGCTGTCACTCCGTAGATGAATGCATATTGCATCACGCGCGAAGAAATTGCCACATAAAATCACCGTAACTTTATGTTTTAGGAACACAATCCCGTGCTACTGGGTAGACTTACCTGCATTATCCTTTAACTCCGCCATATTTAAACATTCACGAGCAGTTCGTATCATTATAAACTACGAATATTTTATTGTTCAACATGCAATTATTACACAGCCTCTGCTGCTTCCAGAATGTCGTAGAATTAATTCGATATGTGCATATAGTGAATCTGAAACTAAAAAAAGAAATATGTCAGAGACAACAGCTGCAAGTCAACTAATAAATTATCTATCACTTCCACACGTCTCATCACTACATTAAATGTGATAAACAACCCTTAAAATGAGCGATGAATTGACTCAGCTGCGATTTATAGCTCGATAGTTTGTTTCTATTCCATATAACATTGCCCTACATTTTTATATTCTTTTTTTGGTTCATTGTCCTAGAACAAACTGCGAGGTGACCGTGACTATGTGATGAGGCGTGGTAAAAATGTATTTTTTAATATGGAGCGTGGTGGGTGAACTGTAACGCTCTGACCTCGCATTTTGGAGAACGCGAGGTCGAATTCCCGTCCGACAAATCATATTTGCGTTTTCTACGGTTTCTCCAAATGACTGCAAGCAAATGTCGGGATGGTTAATTAAAAAAACCATGGCCTATTACATTCCCGCTCCTTGCTCCTAAAGGAAAAAAAATTGGCACTTGTTCTTTACGGCCATACAGACAACCACAGTTATGATTTTATAGTTTCTCGTCAACTGCATATAGACTCGCATTATACCTGGCAGTACGGACGAAGCAAGGCGAACACGACACTTAATTCAAACCAGTTGTACTCGTACCCTGTGTGGAGTCGCCGGTGCTTGGGGTCAGCACTCTAAACCCAACGTTCCCGAGGCCAGTTTGAGACATCGTTAATATGTGATTGACCCTTATTGTGAATGTTGCAAAGTGCAAACCACTCCAAGCAGAAACAATGCTCTCGCAGGAATTTCGCCCTACTCATAATCAGTAAAGACACGGAACAATGCTTTGCGTATTCAGGAAAATACCTTTATTCAGGATGAACTATTCTACAAAGGAACAATTTCTTTCTGGAGACAAATAGTTCAATATTGGAAATGTACTTACATAAAATTATGTTTTAACATTTCAGTATTCATTAATTAGTAAACACACAAGAGGCATAACAATATCTGTGCACCATTTTATTTCATGGATTTTAAAACGCTTCATAGTTGCTGAGAAGTAAATTATGGTCATTGTAGTTGAGTGTCCTGACAATTTACATGAAATCACATCAACAGAAATTAAATCAGCATTAATGAGAAAATTTTTGGAAGGTAATTGAGTGATAAATAACTTGAAGCGTAGTACAAAAGGAATGCTTGTATTTCATCCACTGTATGTTCAGCTCTCTAAAAAAAAATCCATTACTTTAAATATTCTACTGGCATAGTACCGGTCGATGGGTTCATGAATCAGGTGAATCAAAATTTTATTAATATACAACATTCCGTGGGACAGTTTCCCTGCTATTTCGATATGTGATATCACAGTTGACAGGGTACAGCGTATTCCAGTCAGCTGTGCGCTTTGTGGAGCGCCGAAAGCCACTCCCTGTGCGAATGTGAGGCCATTTGTCACCGCGCAGAGCGCTGCCAGACCCGTAGGCTTGTTTCATACTCTCTTCACAGCCAATCTGCTCTGTAATACTGCTCTGGTGGTTGTTCAAAAGTTTGCGCCAGGTGCGTACTATATAGCTTAAAGGAAACCTGCCACATGGCTTATGAATGCATAGTAATTATTCCTTCAGAGATAAATTACTTTCAAATATATTTATACTAATAATATAAATGCGAATGTAACTCTGTCGCTCTTTCTGTTTGTTATGTTTTCACGACTGACGGCTGAACCGAGCTTCATGTATTTTGAC
Source organism: Vandiemenella viatica (assembly GCA_031002005.1). Classification (NCBI taxonomy): domain Eukaryota; kingdom Metazoa; phylum Arthropoda; class Insecta; order Orthoptera; family Morabidae; genus Vandiemenella; species Vandiemenella viatica. The sequence continues at coordinate 270,651,146 of JARYHS010013630.1, forward strand.
AAGTAAATAATATGTATCATTAGGATGGTTATAGGACACATTTTTCATGATAAATTACATAATTTATCATGAACTTTTGAAAACTGGCCGAACGGTGACAGACAGACGGAAAGTGTGTGTAGGTCTCTGCTCACCGGTCACTCAGACATTGTTTCTGTCGCTGTCAGTTTGTGTAATCCCGACTCCGTTTTTTTCTGACATCTTTTACGTTCCTTGCAACTTTCTATATCCAATTCTAGCAATAAAATTCTATCTTCATGCGTTATCAGTCCCGGGTACAAACTAGTTTGTGTTTATTTATTAGGCCTCAATTTTTTTGCCGGCGGAAAGAGATAGCTGCTTATCGATCAACAATAAATTCAAAGTTGCTGTACACAAAGTCGTTGGAGATAGACAAAATCGTAATGAAATAATTCGCGAACTGATCAGAGACTTCATTTGAATTTGTATTAAATGATATCGTTTTAAGTATTAAATATGGTACCAATGAAATTATAATTATTAGATATTTCAATTTCATGTTTACAGTCTTTCGGGTTAAAGGTTTAAATTACTTATAACTTCAGTTGCTCGCTGGGCAAGCAGCTAACTGACCGTTGTTGGTTTGTCTAATTACATAGTTGGTATAATGCACTTGGATTTTGCTACTCTGTATAACAGAAAAATAATTGTGGGACTCACGCAACTCGTAAGAACTATTTTGTTTAGCTCAAATAATACGAAAAAGCAGACTTGGATTGACGTTAATAGCTACATACTAATTAACGATCTTACAAACTTGCGAATTTTGTGTACGAAAATCTGACTATACTATTGACTATCTTACATCGATCAACAGTGAGCATCATTAAAATGGATTGCACAAATATTTTCATTGTCTTATTACAAAGGTGCAATCGTATTTATTAGCATCACTACACGTTTTCTCGTCTCCGGTGATCTGAAGATAGAGGAATCATACTACAGATGTTACGTAATACATATTAACTGAAATTTTCAAAATGCAAGTAAGGAAGCTAAATCAAATTCTTTACGGCTGTCTTGCCATCCACTGTTTTTTACATGTTACAAAGTTACACAACTTTTAATATAAGTTTTAATACCACAGCCATAGGCTGTCGGAACAGGACTTTTAAAAAGTTCTGTTTGATCATATGAGCTACGCCAGGACGTTCCGTGGTTCAGATTCCACATTAAGCTGTATGTACCAGGGGGAAGGCCTACCTCTGACACAATGGGTTAGCCAATCTTCGGGTTGTGGACTAAGTTAATTTTAATTAGTAAGAGTTAGGCAATTTTTATGTTTGTTTCAATTGAATTTATTTAATATCACAGCCATAGTCTGCAAGTTATTAGTGTTATCACACTTCTTGAATAAATAGTAAATTTAATTGACAGTACTATCCATTATATACAGAATTAAATATGTAGTATGTGTTTGTGAAAATGTTTGACTCGTTAGGTTGATAGCCACCAGAGTCGAAAGTAGAGTTGGCACAGTTGAGTTCTGTACTCTCGGGAGGAACGGCTTGAGGTTATTAGATTTTGTCAGCAGCTTACTTAGCGATGAAGACAACAGTTCTTTATTCTTCTAAATGTTCGTAATCACAGTTATTCTATTTTTCACGTGAATAATGCCCAACAAGTACAGAATTAAAAATGGTCTTACAAATATGCATTATTCACACCACTTTCTCAGCAAAGTTTTAGTCCAATAGACTCATAAACTGACCAAACACAGCTGCTGCTGCTATCACACTGATAATAATTTGTGGAAATTATTTTCTTCCTTAAGAATGCTTTGTCTCACGCCGTATCCAGAGAATGATTGCCTGCTTTTTGCTAGTTTTAATCAGTCTGGGAGAAGCATGTATAATAACTGGGTTTCGGATCTTTAGGACAAGTTATATTTTTTCCCGCGTTCTTTTTGGACTGTAATGCTGAATTAAACACTGATTGAACGTTTCTGATTGTATTTAAATGTATATTATCTAGGATGTAAATGCATATTCAGCCCATTTTCCTACTTTGTTCATATTAGGATAATATTTATGTTCTTATTTTGAGGAAAACTCCGATAATTTTTTAATAGTATCGTGAATTCACTAGAAGTTGTAGATGAGAAGAAATTAGGATAATTATTCACAGAACTGTACTCCTATTATACTTTGGAGGAAAAAACAAAACTAATTGTCGCTCAACTGATCATAATTCATCAGTCAAGAATTAACTTTATATGTTAGTGTCATTCTCTAAATATTAATGTTCCACCCGCCTTTTAATCTCGACAGTGTAACAACAGCATGTCTGTGTTGAGCCACGACGTCGCCAATAGTTTCTAAAATAATACTCAGTCAGTATTAAATCTGCAGTAGATCAGTGAGTACCGCCAAGCTGAAAAAAAAAAACAAAATTTTCTGAAAGTGCGAAGTTACGAAGCTACGTAAAGTCATTTTGACAGGAGCATTTTAGTACAGACAAAAGAGTTCTTTTCTATAAATTATTTGAAATTAAAGCGACTTCAAAGCTATTTAAAATCTAATTTCCCACTGGTGCAATGAGTACACGGAAACAAATTATGCTGCCTACATGAAAACGGCACTACTAGATTAAATAAATGATGTATGGTATATATAAATGTCTGGTCACATTTTGTTATTTGTAGGTCATATTTACCCGTTTTTAAGGTCATATTTGCATGCATATTTCTATAGTTTTTTAATCATAAAGACCCGAACCCTAATAATAACAGTAACCAGGTACTTAAATGTAAGATCTCTTTGCCTTGTTTATGGTGACAGCGGCAGTAGCTATTCATACATAGCAAATATTTCAAAAGTTTGAGATTTGAATTATGTTGTAATGTTTAAATTATTTTTAATAGTTTAAAGGAACATTAAGTGTTCCAGTGATCGGCATGATTATTCTAAACGGTAAAAAAAATTGGTTTTGTTCATACCAGAATCTTAAGGCATTCGCTTAGAGGTAATTCATCCATAACGCATGTACTTTAAACAATGGAGATGATAGGTGGCATTAGCTAGTGCAGTTAGTGGTATACCGACTATCCATCATTTCCTGCACCCATTTAGGCGAATCAGCAGATGCTAAGTAGAAATGACAGGAAGAGAGTTGTGATGCTAACCAGGTGCTCATGATTTAAGGTAGCGAGTGGACGATCAACCTCGTTGAGGCGTTATGTGATCAAACTACGCAGGTTGCTAAAGTGTAACATTCCACTGGAGTTTTCTGCGTGTTAAATTAATTCCACTGTACTCTGTGAACGGGGATGGCGAAAACGCCAGCCTTTGTGAAAATTTCCCTAGATCGGCTGCAGAACAACGGGCGTCACTGGAGCGTTACAAATAAAACATGGAGATAAACAAGAGCGAAACGCACGGCGCCACCAGTGATATTAATCCTGGCGAGCGATACCGACGGTTCCCCAAACCGATTCACTTGGTCGTTGAAGTTCATTGCTACAAACCGAATTTCAATAGAAAATTTAAAAAATTCATTTCTGTGGGTTATTACAAGCTTTGTACGACCACTGCTTCTATTCACAAGTTGACTTCTTTTTTCATTTTCAGTAAATGTACGCTGATAATAGAGAGCCTATTTTTAGAATCTTGTCTTCTAATTCTTTGCAAGAAATACTTGATTTCTGTTTCATGATGTCGATTCTTTCTACGCAAATGACCGATCAAATATAAGCAACTACATAACAGGCAAGATAATGAAGATGTGCCTGCTTGACACAATACTTAATGTGAAGCGAAGAAATTTAAATTAAAATATCCATTAGCCTGCTTCACATAATTAGTTGTTTAATTTATTATAATACGCAGTCTCCTGTGGTCACCAAGATAACATGTAATTACTAATGAGTTGTATTACGTTTTTGTGTAGCTACGACGTTATGAAGATATTTGAATCGAATATCCGTGTGCAGCAATATGCGTCAGTACGTTGATAGGTATTTATAATTTCGGAATTAAATTAAAACTGCGTTTAAGTGTTTCTTAAATGACTTCTTACAATGTTGTATAATTACTGTCTAGTAAATCATAACTAAGTTAGTCCACAATATATACAGAATTTTAATGAAATAGTACATATTAAAATAGTATCAAATTATGTGGTAACTACCTATAAACCTGTATACGAATCGTTACGGTAACCTGACTATCAGTTTTTCTTCGAGATTGAACTGCACTAGAAAACTAGCCAATCAACATTTTTTTTAATGGTGTTACTTAAATTGTCTAATTCTTCGGAACACTCACGCAGTTCTAAGAATACGAGCTGAATGTGTTACAGCGACAGAAATTCAATATTAAATAACTATAAAACAACATAACATTTAGAAAGTTGGAAGGAAATCCAAAGAACATAATTCACTTGGCAGCAGATTTAATAAATAATATATGACTGAAGTTTGGTGGTAAAATACTAAGTGTATAGACAGTAAATTAGTTCTGAAGCTGAGTCATACAGTGTAGAAGCATAACAGGTAAATTGCTAATATGCTAAATAGATAGTCGTTTAAAAGTGCAATTTGAAGTGTAATGTAGTTAGAAACGATTGAATTCTGTTTGGTTCAGAACATATACTCGACACTTGGATTCACCTTTAAACAATTACAAAGATCTGAAATAACTTCATAGTTATAATAAATAACACAACTTTTCCATCGTGTTGGTTACGCGTTACCTAAACTTTTTGTAACTTGAGAGGAATCGATAAGAACGACGTTTACGTAGTATCATATAATGATGAAAATTAAAGTTCAGGATTCAATATATGAATTAAATCTATGCTGCAAAAAGCAGTGGCTGTATTTGTAATTTTCTCTTAGCGGTTTAGAAAGAAATCGTGACTGCTAAATAAAATAATAAAAGGAAGCATCTCCAGTAACCAAAAGGTGTGAGACTTTAACCATCTGTAGTCATCTAGCCATCAGACAATTTACATCCACAAAAGAAATAAAGTAAAAAATCGTACCTAGATTCTGTTAGTGAGTGACAATAAAATGTGAGACTAAACGTTAGGATATATACGAACGACACGGAATTGATTGTTACTGTTGCAAAACTATGATGATATGGAGGAGTTAGTGTTTTGTTTTAAACTTATAACTACGAATTTGTATCTTCAGGGATTGCTTTTCATTAATCAGTTTAAACTTCGAACTAAAGTAAATTAATAGTTCATGAAAGTTTAATCGACTAGCACATAAGGGGGATATTGTATCAGATATTATAAGACTGTCAAACGATAATTTCTCTGGAGTTCAAAGTAAAAGAAATATTGATCATTCTATATGACTGTATCATCCGTACCTGTTAGTGCACTGTATCGTTATAAACCTCCACTTTTTTTTATAACCGTAAAATTAATTTGTTAACAATCGAAATTAAAGTAGAAGGAATATCCGTTTCCTCGATGTTCAAAAACTGCAACATCGACGCAATATAATTTGTCAGTTGAAAAACACATCCCTGCAAATTACATTAGTAATTCATTGCGGTCGGTATAAATAAGGATGCAATCTCTAAGAATTCTCTGCTATAAAGTCTTTTATATGCAAACATATTTCAAAAACGTTACGTCAAAATGATATCAAATAATATTCTGGTGTGAAATAATTTTGAATTATAAAATTCGATGGTAGTAATAACTGCCAGCACAAGACACGCAATTTTTTCAGATAATTCACACATTTCATTTAAAACATCACATGAAGTTTATGTAAAGCCAATATTTTCTTTAAGGAAATGAAACTTTTTCTCTTCCATCTACCAGGAAGTGTGATAACCAACCGTATAAGGTGTAATGTAAATATTAGCTTTACGATAAACGAGGAACTGATTCTGCTAGTGGCTTTCTGAGTGGTCTGGTAACGCAGTGGTTAAGGCGTATGACTGGAGATCGAATGGTCCCCAGTTCGAATCCCTGTCACGGCCAGGAGTTTCATAGGACTTTAATGCGACATTCACCTTTAGTAAAGCTTACTGCGTCATGTGAAGTACGCCAGAAAGCTTCCGTTGTTAGGATTCTATGTTAAGCTGTAGATGCCCTACCGGGATAAGGTAGGTAAGGAGGCAAGGAACTTACCACCCACCTCCTATACCGGTCTGGATGAATACCAGCTTAGTGCTCTTGCAAGAGGAAACTTACATTTCTGTAGGTAACGGACGTGTGTGGTGGTGAAGTGCACGTGGCGATCATCATATGAGGAGTGGTGATTTATGACCAGCGGGGGTGCAGTGCGGTGTGGTTGGAGGCGGCGCATTGATCGGAGCTGGTCACAGCTTGGCTGACACCTGCCAGCTGCCCGTCACACGCTACCCGCTGACCGGTATTAAAACAGGACTCACCGAGCGATTTCCAATGAATACACTAAATATATTATTTTTATTAAACGTCATTTACAAAATTTAGTAATTACCGCCGTTAAAAATATATGGTATAAATCACGTAGATATCTTTACATTTTACGTAGGTAATAGACTGCTGTTGGTCATTCAACTTTTCACTCTGTTTGATAATCATAAAACAGCATGTGAAATCTACGACTCGCATTTCACTGTTTTGTAGCGTCGCCCGATGTTTTAATTCGTTCATTCAAACGCCGTGCTCTGGCATCAGGCTGCTAATTGCAAAGTAACACCATGAACATAAAAATCTACGAAACAAAAATTATCTTTATTTGTCATTGAATTGAGCACCCTGATTACAATTCCTTAGAATTTATTTTCCACATATGTCAAGAGATATTCCGCAAGTTGAAATCTCCAAATTGTTTTCATAGTGTTAGCATCGAGATGGTCTCCATTATCTTCCGTTTCCGGTTTTCTGCAAAGGAAATGCTACATAAGCAAACATGAAAAGACTTGGTAATCGCACTTCGCTAGATAATGAATTAAATTCAGTGATTCTGAATATGATTCTATTAATCCTTCCTCCACTTTTTTTAAGAAAAACAATTCTTTCTTCATTCAAATTCACTTATCTAATAGGAACTCTTACCACTAGTCATACAATTCATTCATTTATAATAGTCACGTCATATTTTCTGTCATGATACTATTAGAATAGAAAATCCTTTCATAGCCCCTGTACGCTTGCGTTCTGAGTTTATACTAGCTTTCCAGGGGATTTAATATGAATTTCTCTCTTCACAAGCAAAAAGTTTAATCCTCTAGCCGGAGCCGATGCCATATTCACTGCTGATCACAAATGATCTTCTACATTAATAGCTATTTGAGATACACTACTATTACTACTATATAACTTTGTTGACTCATTCTGCCCGCCGACGTAGTCACCTAGATACACACTGACTGGATAGAATTCTTACGTCACGATCCTGGCATCCATAATGGGCCAACAACGGCCAGAGATGTTACCATGTAATAGAAGTTATGAGCGTTATTTAATAGTTAAGCAACTGCGAAGAAATGATTTGCCAGATTATTGAAAGAAAAGTATTTATTTCGTTTAAATCAAAAAATTAAATTTTATTTCATTTTTGTTATTTAAATCCATAAATATGGCAATTTAGTTACAAATATTAGGTTTTATTTGGTTTGTTCACTGTTGCTGTACATTCTTCATTGTGAATTTTTTGCGTTATATGTTTTGTGGGTGCTTACTGAAGCGTATTTTCTTTATTGTGAGTTTATGATATGAATGGCTAGAAAAATATGAAGTTTATTACTATGGTAAAAATTAGTTTGTGGTTGGATAACTTTTATTTTCTCTGATTTCTAATACACAATTTCTGTTTTTCAAGTAAATATGAAGGGTGACAAAAACATGCGATATTCTGCATGTTACATTGGCGTTTCTAATGGTTTTAATTTTTTCAAATTATAAAAGGAACGTGTAGCAATAGGATTTCACTGTTAGAGGTTTAGAAAATAAAAGTTTTATAAGCCTAATTTTAATATTTGCATTTTCTATCTGCAAAAAATCTAAGTTAACATACAGTAAAAATTAGGTAGAGTATTAAAAGCTAAATATAAGGAACAGCTCATTCTAAAGTGAACAATGTTATCGTTTTTGATATAATCAATATTACTTTTGTCTTATCCCCAAATTATTTCACTGCTATAACTTCTGCAACAGTAGCTGTCATTATGTTTCGAAATCTATTATTTCAAGCACTAACGTTACCTTCATGTTAATGGTATCACTTTAATAACACTGTTCGGGCCCTCTACACGCTGATGCAGACATTTCTTGAAAATTTCATCATCAAATAGTATGTTTTTTTTTTTTTTTTTTTTTGTGGGCGGTGAGACTGTAGGCCTTTTTGACGAATGGCTCTTTAGAGATCGGAGAGAATAGCTAGCAGGATGGAAATCGGCCATGGTCTTTTATTAATAGGCCAACGCAGCATTCCACTTGAGTCACCGTAGTTTTCATCGCCTCGGAATATTAAAGAGGATGTAGAAGACATACGTCTCGCCAGTCTACCAATATTTGGAAATATAGATATGTATTTAATTAATTGAAACGAAAACTGTGAATTTCAAATACTATTCGTATTTTGGGAGCATCTTTGACACCAAGTAATAAACTGGACGCATTAGATTCGAGGCCAAGTTTGGCATAATGGCCACACAAATTGCAGAAGGTGGCTTGATGAATTATAGTAGTAGGTAGAGAATAGCTGCAAAAGTTGTTATTTAATTACATAGACTTAAGACAAAATTAAACTTTGTTTAGAAATCAATTACGGCGGAAGAAGTTAGGCATATGTAATAGTTATTCGAGTTTATTGAATTATATGAGAAACTGCGAAATAAAATTGTTGGAATGAAACTTGAAAAGTTTTATAGTGCTCAAATAATTTATGGTTCCCTTGACAGCTACATACCCGCCTCTAATTACCTTGAAAAAAAATTTTCTTTCAGATGATAAAGGGATGCGATATTTGTAATTATACATCAACCATTAAAAGTCGTCTAACTATAAAAGATGATTCAGAACGTTCTCATCCTGGTACGAAGCAACTAGAGGAAATGCAAAAGAATAATATGTCGCAAGTAATACAATCAGTAGTTAGATACTAATGTAATGATATAGTCCCTGCATTCGAGGTTAAGGGTATAGTGATACTCAACTTTTTTAAGTTATCAGTTGAAAGTGATAACGGAATGTACAGTCTTGCAGGATCCGCCAAAAGCTAAACAATTAATGAAAGAGCTGAGCCTACTATGCAACAAACCCAATTGACGCCAAAGTTACACTTACACTTCGTCAAACGTCAACAATTGCAAACAGGTTGGAGAATCTAGCAGCTTAGTTATCACCCAAGAAAAATATGAATGAAATTTTCCAGTCCGGCGGAAAATACTCAGATATGATGAATTATTTCTCCAGTAGCTACCATTCGCTTTCCTATTTGCTTAGTAGACAGGCTAGTTTAGCTAGTAATCAAGTCTTCCCCTTTGTTGTCAGCACTTGTAGCCGTGTTTTTAATATACCACACAGCAAATCTTTTTATTGCCTCTGTCATTTCACACCACGATCGTTATAATAATCTTAGGATTGCGAACCGATAGTTTTCACCCTTGAAGATTCCGGATTCTCCGAGTAAACTTCTTGAGTCATTTTCACCTTCTCTTTTTCTGTATCCATCCACTGCAGATGTGTGATGATTCGAGAAACCATAGAATATCAAATTTAGAATGGACAGCAGCTAACCCACATTTTTCCGGTTGGCGTGTCCGAAAATTAACCTCTGACCCACAGTTAGAATACAATGTGTCTGTTAAACTTGTAATAATTTTCACCATAAATATTAAATGTTTCACTAAAAATGCTGTCTGATGGAGGTATTCTGTATTTTAGATTTGATAAAAACAAATGAATTTTTCATGTGAATTTTAAAAATGGAGAGAGAATTTTTTATGAATCATAGTATTCATTCATCTTCTCTTTCCATCATTCTGTTAGATGGAGGCCAGTAATAAATTTTATTAACTGGACTAATATGCTATTTCAAACTGGCGAAAAGTTCGCAAAACACTTTTTTGTAGCATTGGAGCAGTGTGGTTCACACTCTCTATAATAGAAAATCCGCGTTTCCCAAAACGAATCATTGCTCATTCTCCTCCTCTTGATAGAAATTCTATTGCTTTATACCAACATTTCTTTGCAATTGTTCTGGTCTCAGTTACTCCAACAGATTACATAATTCAAGATGAATTTTAAATTCTTTTATGGGTTGCACATAGAGTACTAACAGAGTCGCTCAACGACACAATTCTGAAAAAAAAGAGAATGTGGCACGCGCTGCCACTTGAAGCATTTGTAGCGCAAGATCAAGATGACAGGTTTACTGCATATATTCTTTCTTGTGATCTCTTTTTCATGGCTTTCAACCGGGTCGTTGTCAAATGCCACCGTTCAAGGAATCAAATACCTGTAATCCTCAAGTCACACTATATAGAGTGGATGGTGTAATAAAAACCGTAAGAAGTGAAGATAATAAAAAGATCTTGTTGTGGAAAATCGCTGAAGAAATAGAGCCCTTGAGCCGTAGGGAACATGCAGTACATCTTGGGGAAGGACTTCGCGTGACTGCGCTTAGAATAAACAGAAACTCAAGTAATTACGGTCGCTGCGGGTGGTATCGCGGCCCTTGGCTGGTATTATTACTACTGCAGAGAGCGGCTGCTACGCATCTGCTTTTCACAACAAAGCTGTCCACGAAATGTTTGTTACACCAGGACGGAGAAGTTTACTACTCTGTGGAAACCTTAAATCAGGAGAACCAAATCTGTGGCAAAAGTCTTTTTGTTTCCAAGATATAACATTACACATGCTATAAAATACATTTCTTTTAATCAAAGAATTATTATTTTAAAAAAAAGTAATAAATTAATCAAAATTAGTAGAGTGATGACTATGGTGCCCACAACGCTATCTACAACTACTTTTTAAATTTCTGTGCAATAGCTTGCCTTGAGGTAACATATGCTTGACGATATCCAGAATCATTCAGAAACGACAGTCCAGGTGAGAGTGCTGGTTAAAAACTATTAATCTGTTATTCAATTATTTAGTTTTATAATTAAAAACACCATTAAATTCTAGCTTAGCTTATTAGAGCTAAAGCTTGGCACAAACTAGCTTCAAAAACTACTGAAATATACGGAATTATTCCATGTATTATGTGGTACGTTGTCTCTAAAACTGATTGCTTTTAAAATTGGTTCTTCTTGCCTTTGTAGTTTTAGTTTCGAGCTGTAAAGATTTTTTCCCTCTTCATATGAAGTGAAAATGATATATTTTATGTGATTCCTTATGAGTGACAAGGTATAGGAAACTCGCCTTGTTCACAAAACCATTGTTTTTGCGTACAAAATATCTACTTACGTTCATTTCCCCCAAGCATTTGATGCGTTTTGACGAATATCCTCGGCTTTCTATATTTGGACTGTTGGTTTCCCTCCTTTCACATTAAATACCCAAATACAATGGATTTTATACATTATCTCTTGCAAGCTGAGAAAGGTGTAGCAAATCGATTTTCTTAGAGTTTTGAGTACACTGCAAAAAAGTGTTTTAACTTTTCCGTTTTGATGAAAAACTATTAATCGATTAGACGTCCAGACGTACTTTCATTTTTCCTTTCGTTCTCATCTTCTTTGTTATGATGTATGTATAATATTTAATCTAGTTTATTGATTATATATTTACGATCTATTAGACAATGTCGTAAACGAATTTATATAATATACCATTCAAGACACAAAGCTAAAGTTTCCAGGATGTTTACGAAATGGGAAAGTGCTGTACGACACTTCTAGAACATTTAAAAGTACAGTCTACTGTGTGAAAAGTACAGCTAAGTGTTAATTTACAATTAACGGATAGAAGAATATGACATGACAAACGTTAGTTTTTTTGTAACGACACTGTAATGTGATCTGTTGAGATTGGTTCTTTTTTAACATTCTTGCGATTTAAGACGTTCCATATCCCTCACAATGCTGAGAATTTATTACATGAACAGAAATTCCGTTGAGGAAGGAAGCTGGATAATTATACAATTGGTAACTACTACGTATTGTGAAAGTATTCAAGTACTTGTTATCATCAATACTAGATAGAAATGACTTGTGAAATAATTACCTCGTGCGGATAACCTCAGGTACCACGCCAGCCTCACACCAAGTCAGCGCCGGAGGAGACTCGGAAGGAACTACAGCCCTGCCCTGTATACTGGAAGTCAAAGAAAAGGTTAATTGTTGAAACTGAAAATACAAATTTAATTGAATCATGAAGTGTCATGTAATACAAATATAAATATTAAGTGAAAATAATTGGTGAGTAAAGAAGTTTGTGTTAGAATATAACCAAAAGAGGAGAAAGGAAGGTTTGTCATACTTTGAGTTAAATGTTATGGCTTATTCTATAAAATATGAAAGGTCAGTGTGTTTACAAAAATTATTTGGTTGCCTAGATGCAGGTTGTATTTGCATGTGGAATCAAACCTGTAGAGGTGGCACTGTTATAAAACAGCCGCTGGCAAGAGGAGGTTGCCGTAATACAGATGCAACTGTATAGACTTCATTAGTCGCCTAAGTTTTTACGGGTCACGTTGACGTCTTTAGGGGTAGGGGAAAGTCTGGGGACTAGGAGCATAGGACCATGCCCTTTTGGAGGAACCAACTTGGTATTCGCCTGGAGTGATTTGGGAATACCATGGAAATACCAAATCCAGATGGCCGGGCGGGTAGTTGAACCCACGTCACCCCGAGTGTATGGCCAGTATGTTACCGCCCACTCACCACGTTCGGTCGATAGGCACTTCTCACAGTAGATGTGGCAGAATTCTTCCTAAGTTCTGAGTAATATTTATTTAATATATATATATGCAGTAAACATATCCTCGTTATAGAACGGGTTTCAGCGGTGAAACAATGTGTTTATATCTAATTCTCCTGCAATTCAATGCATAGTCTGTGTTCTCAACATTTCAGAATAAGATAACATAATGTTAATAAATATACACAAGACTGAATTGAAAAGAAAAAAACTGCTACTAAAGATGGTTTACATGTAAGATTGATAAGTCTTGATAAGACGGGAGAAGTATTATACCCTTAAAAAACAGGTAAACAAATAAGTAGCATGTTTTGCTTAAGAACTGCAAATTTCTGTTTAGAATATTGTCATGAGGAACCCGTTCCTAACGAAAGAAATTATGCGAACATGAAGTTTGAGGAAAACTATTGGACTGGATTGTTTAGTGTTTGAACGGAACAAGCGGTGCCAGTGAGTGAGTGTTGGGTGAGGTGCTGCCTCGCAGCTCATGGCTCCATCTCGGGACATCTCTCCTTTGAGTCCTCCGGGACGCACACAGTCCGAGCCGCTCAGAATTTCATCTCGGTGGGTGGTGAGTGCGCTTTCACACCGGTCAACACAGAGCGCGCGGCTCTTTGTGCATCGGAGAGCAGAACACAAATGGGCCACGGCGGCGCTGCTCGGTTGTCCCAATCGATTAGCCGTCACCGAAATCACCGCAGCCAGCGCTAACGCTGTTGTCCCGCAGCCAGTAAACACACCGCGACGCTTCGGCGCCGCTCCTCCTGGCGCCTGCAACTAGCACGCTCTCCTCCAAAGGGAACCTTTGTCTAACTTTTAAGTCGATTTATTTCTTCCTTTAAGGGTCTTTACGTACAGCAAAAAGATGAGAAGTCAGTATGAGATTAGAAAGCCTCTACATATCTACAGTATTTAGGATTAGTGTAAGCCCATGACTGTTTTTTGCTTTTCACCACGGGTCTAGAATAGTTACAGTTTTACGATGAAAGATTATGACAGGTTGATATGATCTGGCCAAATATAAGCTTGACCTGTGTTTCACCCTTAGGATGAATAAAATCTCTTGATCTTAAAGAACTCAAAAGCAATAATAGAGGTAGGTATTAAACACGGATAGGAACGATCGCGCTATCGTGTAGCTGTTTCAAAGGTCATACACTCGAACTTGCTTAAATACGAACTTGACCCTTCAAGTACACTCTATAAAATTAATTTTTTTTAAAAAAAAATCCTGTTTGCTTCGAAAGCATCACGTTGTTTATTATTGAGACTAGGCAAACACTCATAATGTAAACAGTGGTCATAGTATCTGTGACGGCCAGAGAACTTAATACACATTTCATATTATGAAACAGTTGAGCAACTCCAAAGAAATAAATTGCCAGAATAGTCGATTCGGTGACACATTTGGTCTAATGTCCACTTAAAATAACCTAATAACTCGCTTATACCGAACATGAATAAAGACCAATAACGAAAGTGGTCAGTAAAATGCCTAAAAAGCAAATAAACTGTAATGCATAAATTTTAGTCGAGCTACAACATTAGTGAAAGTTGTAATTAAACTGAAATTTATTCTAAGCCGAAATGACAATTGGCATTCGTGGTTACAGCAGAGACTAGGAGTAATTTTTTTTTTAAGTTTTTTAATTTTCTTTAATTAGTAATATGTTACCGAAAAGCAGATCCACGTTTTTTCAGCCCCAAAATTTATTGAAATTTTTTAACTATGAAACGCTATGAAAAGCAAACTTAATGTATTCCAATTAATTTGGTAGCAGTTACATAACCACGAATTCCTTCTAATGGTATCTCTGGTCGCTGTTTTTTGAGCGAAGGTTGACACGTGACACCATTCTCCAACCAATAACTAAGGAGGTGAGTGGGTGACCTTACGAAATTATATAGTAGATATGTGCATGCCATACCCAACAGGTATGTGGACTTAGGGCGTTATATATCAAGTTAAGTGCTTTCATCTGGGGTGATTTTCCGTTGCCTTGCCAGTGTGATAGTTACCGTATGTTTGGAAGACTGCGATGATGTGTGTTGGATGAGAGGTGAGAATGGGAAACGATGAAATAGATTGTTGGCTCATGCATGCCTTCCCTTCCTAAAGATACTGTTGCTTGCTCTCATGTCCAATGTCCCAATCCGAACTGGCACCAACCGCATCGTAAGCCATCACACGATAGACACTGCACAGACGTTTTTGATGTACACCGGACTTCGGTACGCCTTTTAAACATTCTGAATCATGCACCAATATCTCTCCAATCTTACCGGCCAAAATATGAATGATGGAAAATCCTTTCACCTGAAAAACACAAGAGCTTTCCTTAACTGCTGTGGTTAATTACTTAACGACAATCACCAGGTCAGCTTCGAAGAATTACTTGGTTTAACAACATATCAATACTGTAGGAAATACAGCGTGTTATGGACGAGAATAACCATGTCGTCACGAATTCATTTAAGCTGTTACTCATTTATTTTTTAAGTTAAAATGCTGTTAATTAATTTAACTCCACCAAAATTATGGGAACTACTGTTTTCATTAAATGAAAATAACAGTTCAAAAAGAAATACTCAATTTATTTTGCACGAACCTGCTAGCAAAATGAACATTTAAATACTCGTTATAGCACTTCTAGCAATAATTACTAACACAAAAATTAAACTTTCCATATTATAGATCTTCTGTCACTTAAACGCGCTTGGCTGCAATTGGCGTGTGACCTTCTCGCCTCAGCTATTTACAAGCGCTCGACCGCCAAAGATTCTTAACATTAGCTAACGCTATCAACTTATCCTCAAAGACTATATATACTACGGCTTGTAGAAATCCTCGACACATAGATTAATTAACATGCATCAATACAATTATTTATAAACACATATAATGTAGTATCGAATATGGGACACCATAATGGTGTTCCAGCCAACAAAAAAGGATACAATGTTAATAATACGTTTGAGAAGTCCAACTCAAATTATATTTTATGTGAGCAAAAAGGTTGTTTTGTAGGAAATAAACTTCTTTCTACCAACCGAATGGACATCTTTGTCATTGCTAACTAGTAACAGAATGGAAAAGCAAATAGTTGTGTAATCAACACTCGAAGATATGTGGATGCAGAAGCCGGTGAAAAGACTGCAACAAAAATTAAAATTTAATTTATATAATGATATTATCCTACTGTTACAAAGGGGCAAAACATTTCAGATATCAGATTAAACTACTGCGAAACATAGTTCAAGTTTTTCCACCTCGATACTGTTGGGATAATGACTAAGGCAAATCAAGGTAGCTTTAGATCAGGGGTGGCCAACCCAAATGATCTTGCGGGCCACTTTGGAAGTGCATCATAACTCCACGGGCCGCATATAAAATTATATATCCCCACTAGAGACTTTTTTTGGAGTGAAAAATTCAAACATGAGTTATTATTGTGTTTACTATTATTTTTACATGTAAACATAGATAATATAATAATAATGATACAAAACGCACATTGCAAAGAAATATGTAACACTAAAAATGAAATATAAAAAATATTTTGTAAAAGTGTGATGAATGTCGCGGGCCAGAAAAATATTCAAGGCGGGCCACATGCGGCCCGCAGGCCGCGGGTTGGCCACCCCTGCTTTAGATAATCAAATGCAGAGGTTTCCTTATTCACACACAAACTACCAACAGGATCAATGAAAGTAAAAAAATTTAAAAATTGTGAACATAGTGTTAGATCTTTAATGAAAGAATAGACAGAAAAATTAGAAACGGGGCCACCTCAAACCGTTGTTAGATTTACGCGTAACAACTATGAAAAATGATGATAATAGGTAATTAAGTATTTAAAGTGCAAAAAAAAAAAAATACTAATTTTCTAGAAGGAAAAGAAAAACGGAAGGTATTGTAGGAGAATTTTATCAGGAGTTAAAATTAGCTTGGATATAGGCTGTTATTTGTAGATGGATCGGAGAATTAACTAAGATTCTTTAATTCCTTTTACCCGTAATTTACTGGCATCTATTTCTCATGAAAATAGAAGATTGGAAATGTTTTTAATTAACATCGCTTCGCACCGTGAAATTATAATTGATTTACGCTTACATATTAAATGTAATTTTTTTCAGCAACGTAGAGCTAGTAACATTTATCGCAATTCTTCTTTATTAGAGAAACAGTCTTCTATTCCTAATATCGCTCATTACTTTATAATTTGAATATCTGTGCTTTTTTCGCATGATTCAATAATCTCAGTTATTTCTTCAGCAAATCTATCGTGATCCTTGCAATTCAATCTTTCTTACTTGCCAACTTTCCAAACTACTTAAAAAATGAGGAAACTGTCAATTTTTTTGTGGTAATAGTTTTTTGGTTAAAAGCGAATATTCGCTTGAATTGTCTCATGAGATTTCATCTCTCTTAGTCCAGTAAACTCATTTGTAAATTCAATGTAAATAAAAACAGTATTCCTATGCATGCATTCTGATTAATCCGATAATACTCTCAAAATTTGCTCTATGTTTTTTGTTAGTTAAAGAACAATATGACTGATCCAATATTAATTCATGTTATTTTTAAAAATTCACAATAAATTATTTTATGCGTGTTCATAAATCTGTAAAAAAATCAGTATGGGTTATCTCGGCCAACAATAACATACGAAATTTAATTTTTATTAAAGGTCAATTTACAAATTTCAATTAAACAGTGCCAAACAAAATTATACCGAATATAATTATAAAATTTTTGGTATATGAGAATATTCACTAATTAATAAACACAATACAAATTAATATTTTATTTTACTCTCAAATATAAATATGTCTTCACAAAAATGTAGAAGAATATTAATATATTTAAACCGGTTCAAGTTGGAAATTAAATTATGTAAAGCCGAAAAAACTGAAATTCCAAGAAAATAAACTTTTTGAATGCAGTTGACAATTATGTCAGCCTTCAAATGTGGGCATGCTATGGTCGTTCACACAATGTCTTCAACTTATGCTAGAGTGTAGGGATACAACACGTTATTCCTTAACGACTTATTAGAAGTTATAAAATGTAAGTATTTGGAAGCATTTAAAAAATATCATGATTTACGCACAATTGTTTAATAAACAATTAAAATTTCAAACGATGTTTTCTTACTGGGTTAGGTTAGGCAAGCGGAAAAGGAACTGGCCGTCCTAATCCTGATACTGTAATTAGTATGTCCCATTTTGGAGGGTCCAACTAACCATCAGGTAGAGAACCACGTTTAGCTTTAGCTATTTAATACAGCCCGATAAAATTATTTCATTTGCAGTGATTAGTAGAAACATTATTGTTACTACTAAATTTATGCTCACTTCGCCGCCGTCGCGTCTCTTCTTAATTCTCACTGTTATATATTATTTAAATATCACAGAGGAGAATAAACGCTTGGAAGATCTGCAGAGTATGCAGGAAAATTACAGCTAAGATACGTAAAGGCTAAAATGATTCGGAAGCCAAATTTTAAGCTTTAAATAAAAATCACAATTAAATCTAAAATGTGATTGAACAATGAAGCAAAACAGATAGAACAGAATCGAGAGGGACGGATTAAAAGAATCGGAAACGAAATATAAATTTGCGGCAAATGCTAATACATGACTAAACAAAATTTGTCATGGAAATTCAGTTGAAGAAATATGGAATATCTTGACTTGAGGGACGATTATAAAATACAAAATCCTTTGTTGTAACAAAATTTACTTTCCAGAGTAAACATTAAGAAACAGATATATGAAAAGCCTAATATAAAGAAGGCAACAACAGGTTCACTATCTAATAAAAGCATAATGTAATAAACCAAATATAAAAGGCTGCATCAGAATTCTATGCCAATGTAGACAAAGACGTTGTTGAAGTTAGCAACATATAAGAAAATTAAAGCGAGTTAGTAGAAAATGAAAATACTATGTGTGAAATCAACGATGCTGACCTGGCATGCATACTTTAGTTTCCTGGTAATTTTTTTTACTTTTTAGAAATGGGTTCATTTCTTAAAAAAAATAAACATGTTGACAACAATATCTAATAGTTTAGGTTCGTACTTGCGATATATACCTCATCAAAGTCAGATATCAGTGATGACTAGAAATTTGAACAAAATATTTGCTTATTCATTGTTTATCAGCGTTTTTTCTTTATGCAGTACTAAATCATATTAAGTTAATGAACTACTGATTAAGAACGACTATTTACAGCCAGTTATGCCGTAAATTTTATACTTCAAATACTTTACATTACTTCGCCAATTTTCTAACTGCTACCTGATATGTTGTTTCCCGTTATAATTTCTTTCTCCTTTTGAATGTTATCGTGTGTTATAATTTCATTCTCTTCTTGACTGACTCTTATCGTATGTTTCAGGACAATTCGAAAAAAACTGATATCTTAGGTTCTCCAAGAAAGTCATCCTCGGCGTTGATTATGGAATGGCCGTGATCTTCTCTGCCACTTATTGCCCGCTCGAGATGTCTGCCGACAGCGAATACCAGTAGCGAGCAAGTTTACCGACCGGCTGTGCGCAGCTTCGACCAGAGGGTAAACAGAGACCACACAACGGCTCGACGCGTCCTGTCAACGCAAACGCGCTCACACACGTACATACATACATACATACACTCGTACTTTCTCGCTTTGAAGAGCAAACCTTCTACTGTTTGAGTAACTTTGTTCTGTCTCGATTTCAACTGAACTTCGCAATATACACAGCGGTTCCGTTTATAAAGAATTGTATTTGGTTGAATAAACATTGAACATTAAACCGAAGGAGAAACGAAATAGTACAAAAGTGAAAAGGTATAAGATATCAGCACGAAGTTAGTGGATCATAACACAATGCAAAAAGTTAGTTAGTTATTTGAAGTGAGCAGTTTTGGGATCAGTATATCAGCTCCTTTATGGAAGAACACTTATCCCAAGTTCTGTTTTTCAGTGCCGTTTGCATGGCTCGGCTTCATGACAAGGTTTCATGTGTAATCTGTGGCTTGTGTGGTAAGTGTATTTTTGTTTGTGAAATATTCAGTCCGTGAGGTGGGGGTTGGGGACCGTGCTACTATGCGCCTAGCTGACTTCGGGAAACTTGACAAGAAATTGCTATGAGGACGGCCGCTACGCCAGGGACGGAATTCGAACCTGGCCACGTTGTATCGCTTCAATCCAGTGTTGTGGCGCTTTAACAGGCGCTACCAAAATGACTGGTATGCGTAAAATACGTTTATTTAACAACTTTTGATATGTTGTAGCTACGATACAAAATTGGCGTCTAAAAATCATTTAAGTAATTGCAGTACCTCCAGTAAAATGTCAGAAAGATTTAGTCACTATGTAATCTCTCCTGATGAAAAGATAAAACCACTCCACGGAAAGTACGCAAAACTCGAAATAATAATAAAAAGTATTAATTACTCTGAATTAGTGTGGATTCAAGTAAAATGGTATATTGTTTGAACAGCGTATAGTTTTTAAGTGTCTTCAATATGTTTAAATTAATAAGTCTCAGTTTAGCATACATTTCTATATTAATGTTTTTCTTGAATAAAGACAGTAATGCATACATAAAGAAATGGAATTAAAAATGCTAGTTTCCGATACAATAAAACAATTTATAAGTTTCTCCCCGAAGGTTGGAGAGTTTTAACGCACAACGATTATGAGTCAATGGAGGTTTGGAGAAACAATATTTCATGGTACATAACGCGCTATTTGTAGACTCAATCCAGAAAACAGATTGGTATAAAAAAAATTTAATAAAAATGATAAGAAAGTAGACTGTAATACGCACTTGCAACATACATACTTCTCATCAACCGAAGGTTTACAGAATGAAGTGCTGGCGGGCTGCGTATCTGTACCCAGTGGATATTAGATTGGCTGAAATCCTGATGAGCGCGAGCATTTCTCCTCGAAGATGGACGGCTGACCGAGCTCATTCAGTCTGCTGATAGCGATTACCGGTAACGGTTTCCACTTAAGAGATAAGGTGGTCGGAGGGTGGGTCTGAAACCACCTTGATTTTCTTCATTAAAGGGTATAGCATCCACTGCGTACATCCATTTATACTATACTTCCTATTTCAAACACCTGCATAACACAATCGCTCCCAAATACCATGTGATACTATGTCCTGATAAATTTGCATAATGATACATGGAGAAAATTTTGAGTGAAAAGACCGTGAAAAATACAGACAAAACCATTTAAAGTAATATTCGTGGATTTGAAATTTTTTACAATCAAGGCACTTTATGAAAGTGATTTGTTACCATATTCCTGTAGCATTTCGGCAGTAGAGACGGAGGGTGGTAGGTGAGTGTTTACGCTCTGGCCACGCATTTGGGAGGATGTGGGTTCGAATCCCCTTCCGACCATTCAGATTTGGATTTTCAATGGTTTCCCCAAATCACTCCAGGCGATCGGCGTCATGGTTTCTTTAGCAGACCGTAGCCGAATTAGCCAAATTTCTTCCAGTTCATTGCCCCCCCCCCCCTCCGTCCTTTCCTGCCTCAAGTGACCTCGACTTCCTTCGACGATGAGTAGAGCCATTACCAAACAAACAAAGGGAAGAGGATCATAAATATCTTGCGAAAAATACTACACAGATTTTTTCAATGTGTTTTCGTTCTGCCAAACTGTCTGGCTGTGTTTGGATTGTGTTCATGATGACAACACAAATTATCATAATTAACAATGACAAATTCCTTTTGGCTGGTTGTTGCTGTAAGTCTCTGTTACTTGCGTTATTTGTCCTGCCTGCCTGAGGTAATAATCGGTTTAAAGCAAGGCCTCTGAGCGGATATTCTATGGCGACGTGGTTGCCAAGCAACTGGACGCGGTGTTGCTAACGTTTACATTTCCTGAAACAAATATTCGTTTCGTTAGAAAATATCCTCTATCTCTGTTTTAGTACTAAATACTATTGTTTTTTCGTTCTGATAAACCTTCCACATCAATTTCATATATAGCATGAAGGGACATACAAAGCAAACGTTCAATCTGATTAACTTTCAGCAAACTATTAGTTCCAATTTGAATATTCTACAATAATTCCAAAATCTACCGAATATATCTTTCGGAACAATATCTTGTATTACATTCAAAGTGATAAAGGAATATTTATCCAAGTTGTATATGAAGATTCAATTTATTATCTAGAAAGATTCGTTTGCACCACAATTGAGAGGCCTACTGATTCCGAATTTCCGTGCAGGGCATTAAAGATTACCGAGAGCATGACGCTTTGGGTCAGTTGCTCTCAACATTGTCGACTTTATTCCCATGCTATTGGCTCATAAATGGATCTGCAGCGTATTGCAAGTTACAAGAAGGCTTATGAAACCTTCGTTTTCTCTATTGAATGTAAAAGACGTCATCCATCTGTAGATCAAATATTTTACCGGGTTTTTCCAGTTGAACCAAAATTCAATTTCTGGTTATTTCTTTAACCCATTTGTTAATACTTGAGAGCTCATTGAAAGATATATCCTCCGAAATTGGACGTGAAATTTTAGGACTGAAGTTTGGGAGCATATTCAGAATAATGTCATAAAAGTCGCCTGGATGGTTCACTAAGAGTTGTCAAAATGTTAAACTGTTACACTTCCAAGCAAAAGCTTAGTTTACGCTCCGTAACCCAACAGTCAAATGCTTAAATAAATTATCTCGTTTTCCTTAAAAATAGTTCTCAATTGCAAAACATAGCAGATAACGTAATAAGAAGCGGACGTACCTGTAGCCTGGAGGAGAAGATTCCTAAAACTGAACTCTATGGAAGAATTTCTGAAAATACTTCCCGTACATAATCATCTTCAGATTTGAAGCAAGCTATATTTATTGCGGTGGGGTTCTATATACTTGGATTTATGCAGATTATTGCAGGTAATCCACTTTTTCCTTAATGAATATACAATCGTCAGCATAAACATAGCTTATTATTAGCTTATTACCTGTATTAATTTCCTTCCTTATCTTAGTTTTCTATATTTTTATAATTTGTTGAATTTAGTTTTTAGGATGTTTAGCTTACTTGTTGCACTCCTGTCAAACATCTTGGAATAATGTTCTTGCTCCTTCTCTTATTAATAACAAAATCTTCCTTCTTACGTACAGGTTGTACCATTTTTAATAAAATTTTAGGCAAATAAACTAAGCACCCTAATCATCCATAGTATTGAAAAGTTTGCTTTAAAATTCTCTTCGTTCCTCTACCATTTTTCGACTGAAAATTATGTCCTTTGATAGGTATCACGTTTCAATGAAATAATTAGTCCAAGAAGAATCACTTTCAAGTGTGTTTATTTTTTATTTTTTATTTTTTTATTCGTAGACATCGGACTTCATACAAAGAAACTACGTACAAATGTAAACAAATGCTCCAGCTATTATAACTTGTAACACCTTCAAAACTAAAACACAACCAACTAATTCACCTCTGCCGATCGCTTTATAGGTGTTACAGAAAATTCCAGAATAATTCAAAGACTTCTGACCTACGTTTCTTAAACCATTCCAAACCGTCGCAAATTGTCGTCTAAACATCGTAGCTCACATCAATACTTAGAAAGAAACTTTTAATCATGTTTCATGCATAGTAGTTACGATCCTAGAACTTACTAAAAAAGTATTTACATAATTTCTTTCCATAAAACACTGTTCAGTTACACAAATTCACAATTAATTGAAAAAAAAAATATATAAAACAATATTTACTAAACTCCCAGCTCACTAAAAATAATTCATAAAATACAATTCGACTAAAGGTCTGGGTCTGAGGGCCATTTTAACCTACAGTAATTTGCATATTTTTTATAATTTGCTGAATTTAGTTTTTAGCAAGTTTAGGTTACATGCTGAACTCTTGTCAAATATCTTGGAATAATGTCTCTGCTTCTTCTCTTATTAATTACAAACAGGTTGTATCGTTTTTAATAAGAATTCAGGGAAATAAACTAAACACCATAATCATCCATAGTATGGAACAGTATGCTTTGACAAAGGTTTTTTTTTTTTTTTAAATCAATACATCGACTTCTTTCTTACCTCTAACATCTTTAACTGAAAATTATATCCATGAAAGAACACCCATTTCTAAAATGTGTTTGTACTTTTCCTAGTTAAGCATCTGCTACCGCTTACAATCTATTGTTTGTTTTAGATATATATTTGATACGGTGAATTGTGTATACATATTCCTCGTTAGTTTTGACAGTTGTTTCTCTCGTCTCTTTTCAGAATATACATTGATTCGTCTACATATCACTTAAATGATGTAGTATGTATTCTCAAGCATTCATTTTAAAAAAAATGCAACAAACCAGATTCCAAGAGAAGGCCTAATTGTTTTAGTAGCAATGTAACATTCCACCGTTTCCACCTGATTCTTCGTCGTTTCATTCTCTTAAACTTCCTAAAGTACCTTTACCGTTAGTGGAAGTATAGTGGAAGAACAGCACTGTTACCTAATTGTTCGTTGACAACGAATGTCTTGATGAGCTTTGAAGATATGTCCATCTCATTCTTGTTGAAGTATTTTTCTTGTCAAGTGTTTTGCTTGGTTTTTCTATGTTTTGTAATCTTCGTAATTTTTAGGAGCTTATATATATATATATCAACTAATTTCTCATTTTTCTAGCTTTCTTTTTTCTCTTTAATATCGTCTTAAGTAAAACTGTGGTTAAATGGTATTGGAATCTCTTTTGATATCAATGTTTTAAACTGCTTTATTATAAAAGGCATATTTCATAAATTTTTATTTCTATTATATGTAATTGTTACTTCCACCTCGATAACAGTATTTCAGACCATACAAAAATTAATCTGTTACTGAATCTGACTTTCAAAAACTTTGGTAACCAATCTTGAGCGAAATGATGCGATGTGATCACTACGTGATAAATAAAGAGGTTCTTGCTTTGCCGTTGGCATGTTACTGGACGTTCGCGACTGATACGTCGGCGGCTGAAACTTCAAGTTCACTAAGCTTGTGACCCGACAATATTTCATTCGTTTTCAAAGCCTAGAAATGCTTACATCTATGCAAATCCATCGCAGATTCCGCGATAGAAACATTTATGAGTGCTGAAGGTAGCAAAGTCCTGTCGTGTAATGGACTACTGGACG
The DNA here is from genome assembly GCA_031002005.1 of Vandiemenella viatica. Classification (NCBI taxonomy): domain Eukaryota; kingdom Metazoa; phylum Arthropoda; class Insecta; order Orthoptera; family Morabidae; genus Vandiemenella; species Vandiemenella viatica. The sequence goes on from JARYHS010013630.1 coordinate 270,676,152, forward strand.
TTAACACTAATTTCGAATTCTGCAACAGACTACAATGAGCGACTTACACGTGAGCCATTGCTTAGGCTGGCCGTCAAGTAGACGCGCAAAATTCGCGCGAATTTAAGCGTATTCGCGCGAATTTTGTTGGTGCGGCAGCCGTCCGTTGAAGTTTGTGCCAGAAAGAGCTGTATCATTGCAATTATCCGAAGTTTTGCAAGTATTTGGATTGAAACCAATATTTCTGTATAGGAGAAGACTTGAAAAATGGAAAGAAGAATAACTGTAGTAAGATACCTGTTATCAAAAGATAATACTTCATCATTATTAATCAGAAAAAATAAAATTTGATCATAATTTTTCTATTTCATATATATAATGGATGATGCAAATCAAAATATCTGCGCCTGAGGAAATATATGTTTAATTCATATTAATTTTGTAATGTATTAATTATTTAACTTTCTTTTGAAAATATAATGGTAAATTTTTAAAAATAGTTTGTTAAGATGAAAACAATTGCTTGAAACAGAATTAAAAAAATAATTCGAAGGAGTAACTGAAATAACCATCTCAAAGCGAAACTAGAAAGAAACAATTAGAGAAAAATAAACTGTGATAAACTAGGTGAAATCAACTACGCCGAAAGTAATATTTGATTAAGGACGTTTGGTTTCGTCATATTATGCAATGCGTTTGGAGTAGTTTTTTAATGTTATAAAAAACTGTGACAAATATAATCTTAATTTACAATGAATACTATACATCCTTATTCTATGTAAAATAATAGGTAAATAATATCGCATTTGCTTTAAATAAATTGATGAATAATATAATTTATGATGTGGTATTTGCACCGCTAATGACCTCGATGTCGACGCGCCCTAAAACAACAACAACGGTATTTCCACCCACAGCTTTATTTGAACATTGATCTGGTGGTACTGGAGGTACTGCGGTAATTTTAGATACCATAAAAGGGTCCTTTCTTCAACAAGTATGATCGATTTCTCAATATCGATCGAGCGAATCGTGTGTTCGCACGACTAAATCCAAACAATCTGGGTCTCGTCGCCCTCGCGTAGGTTCACGCGGCTCAAGCGCTCGCAGTGGACAGAGCCACATTACATTCTCTGTGTTTGGATTGAAGCGAACCGTTCCCGCGTATACAGGCGCATTCGCGCGACAATTTCTGTCTCGAATTCGCGTCCACTGGTGGGGAGGATATTACTCACAAAGATTCAGTTCACGCCAGAACAGTTCTCGCGATCACCCCAGGCTCCCTGTGGCTGCAGATCTGTGCCGATGGACCCACAAATACCATTTTCCAAATCACTCCAGCCGTTCCTTGTCCCCAGTCCCATCCCGCCTCTAATGACCTTAGGCGTCGACGAGGCGTAAAGCAATAAGTAAAAAAAAGCACACACACACACAAATACCAACTTTGGAAACGAATTCAATTTCTCTTGCTACAGTTCCTGGAGAGTTTTCAGCTGTTCGTGCTGTCTTTCCTATTACCATTAATTCATACAATGACAAACTTTGCAGGCGGCTCAACGCATTCTTACCCTATCTTTTTTTTTTTTTAACTGCTTTACGTTTCTCAACAGCGAGTTCTTTAGAGACGGGAAAGGATGGGGGGCAAGGATGGGGGCAAGGAATGGGAATGAATTCGGCCATGGCCTATTGAAGGAAGTATCCCGGAATTTGCCTGGAACCATGGAAAACCCAAATCTGGATGTCCGGACGGGGATTCGAACCGCCGTCCTCCCGAATGTGAGGCGAGAACGCTAACCGTTACACCGCCACGCTCGGTCTTACCCTATCACTGGAGGCGAGCGTGTTATAGCATCACTATACTATAATGGGGCGATACGCTGTACTGGTTCAAACCCCAGGACTGGCATACCATTCTTCCTTATTACGATTTTTAGGCGGTCCAAACCTCTTCCAAAAAATAAAAAAAATAAAAAATACTCATCTCATACAGAACACAGATTACACGTTTGAAAGATAGATGGCGTGACTTCTCCATTAGGCATACGGCAGAGGCGGAAGACGTGAGGATTCAAAACTCTGACGCCAGCTCGTCGGATCCCACAGAGATCTCTCAGTGATGAAGAAAAACGGAAAAAGCCAATAAGTCTCACGGGATTGAATTCTACTGCGTGAATTTTAAAAACTACTGTTTCATCACGATTAATCGGATAGGATATACTTAGTTCAATGTTAACTACCAGATATATATATTTTTTTCCATTATCGCTCTTTCGACTGGCTTAGTACATTCTTTCTTTTCGTCTCATCATATCCATTCCAACCTACTTCCCCAGTAATTGATTTACATATTCAACTTCTATACCGCTAACTTCTACAATCCACTCCGTTAAGTAACTAACGAACACCGTAAGTCTCAAAATGTGTCTCAACATCCTTTCTTTGAGACTTACTATGAACTTCATGTTACAGTAATCAATTTTTCTTGTCCACTTATTTTTGATCAATCTTCTACAAAACCATATTTCAAATGTTTTACTTTTCCATCTTCCTGGTTTTAGCAAAGTTTAAACCTCGCTTCCATATAATGCAATGTACCAAGCAAACAATTTCGGAATTTTTTCTGACTTTTAGGATTTTCTTTGGACCTAATGAAATTCATTCATAAAAAATCTCAATAATGTAAGGCTATTTTGTTTTTTAGTTCATCATATTTATTATTTTTTAAGTATGTGGTTTCACACTTGAAATTTCGTCGGGGGCGTAAACGATATTTTTGTCAAACTTTTTTACATTCTATCCTGTTCCATAACTTATCAATATTAGTTTTAATCGTCTTAAATTCCTTCCTCTCATAGATATCATAGAATGTTTGGGGTAATGGCATCACTTCTTACTGCATTATTGGTGTTTCCATCAGATATGGCTCTATCCAATTCTACCTTTAAAACAGAATATCGTATATAGTCAAAATATTCCTCTTTTCCCATAAAAATTTTCTTTACGCGATCCCTGTCAAGCAATTTAAATGACTTATCCTTCAATCAGTGAATTTTTTTTGTTCCCATTAGTACCTTTGGTGGTTACATATCTTTTCTACAAATTTCAAGAATACAATTTGAACTTGCCAAATCTTTATATAAGTCCTGAAATGTGTGCATATTTGTCTTCCTGAAAAAGTTTATGCCTGATCAATTCTATCAATATCAAATTTCAATAGTGATTCATGGTTTTAAACCAACGGCTTTTAGAATGTTTATTTCATTAGTAGCTTTAATTTCTCTCCTTTCAATGTTTACCATGTAAGCATTATTCAAACTTAATTATTAGACCTTTCTCTGCAGTCATTCCGAATATCTGTTGGTTTAGGATATTTTTATTTCACCCACATCAAATTTGTTCCATACTACTTTTTGGGAAGACGTGTTCTGCAATCTTCTCGGAAAGAATAATACCTGGAATAGCTACTATATTTCCCAATTAATGGCGTTACCTTCACAAACACAGGAGATGTTTAAGTCACAAAAATGTAGTGTAAAAATGGCATTTTTTTATTCTCCTTCTTCCACATCCTAATCACATGAGATTATTTTTTTTCCTCACCATTGAATATTGTTTTAGCCTTTTCAGTTTCAGCGCATATTTCTGTTTCCATCGTCATCATTATGTAGAACAGAAAATATCATCTCCTAAAGTCATACCCCTTTGTATTAATGTGGCTGGTGCATACTTAGTTTTTACATTATATTGTTGATAATAATTGATCCAACTTTCCACTCTCTTAATGCAATATCAGCAACCTCTCTAATTGCTTTTGTGTTAATAAGTGCATTTTCGGCGCTAGAAATCCGGGCCATGCTTCCATTTAACCTAGCACTGATCCCAACAAAATTTAACTCCGTTGGTTCCATCTACCCTTTATACCATCTAACCTGTTAGGCCTATTAAGACTTCTAACATTTCAAGCTTGTAATACAATACATAAGTTACATCAACCTCACAACACAGAGATGAATGAATCAGCGGTTTATCATTTCTTGCTCGAAACATCCGAATCCAACTAGCTTATGCTCCTCGAGAGAACGACAAACAGTAAACACAGGTGTTACCAACGCGTCAGTCATTCGATGACCTTATGGCTCCCAAAGCGACGAGCTCCGCAATTGGGACCCGTTTTTAGGGGTAGGGAGTTTATGGGAGGATCTCCGATTTTGAACAGGGTGAGGTAGTCCACAGTTACAATTTTGTGCCAAAGGTTTCCCTTAAATTCGCATGTGTTATCAGAAAGTCACTTGCAGGGAATCGTTATTACCATCGGGCCAATAAATACATCCTGTGGGGCCCTAAGGCAAAAGCGAAACTTTGCAACTATAGACGGTAGAACCAAGGAAATTATATTAAAAAATATATTTTGGAACTTTACTGTTCGTACAACGTGCCTATCAATTCTGATGACAGTAATCTGAGGAGGTACATGGAACTACTTACAGATTTAAAATTTAGTTTACTTATTATTTATTTGCAAACAACTAGTCTCATCATCTACCGATGGGTTAACACATTAATAAAAAATTATAATAGTAACAAAAACTAGTTATTGTACTCTGAAGAGAGTTAATTATTTACACAAGTTTAATAGGTCAGGGAAAAAAAATTACTATGTGGTATTATTAGTGAAATGATGATGTATCACTGTAATTTCGGACGTATGCAACATCGGCACAATTTTGACCTTTATAAAACCTATTAAAAGCGATAGCCACTATTAAAAGCGAGCTCGTATATCGAATCAGTTAAAATGCTTGACAGCTATTCTCAGTGAAAGATGAACCGAAATGTCCTCCTGTATGGTACTTTCTGATTCATAGACCTCATAACTCTCTGTGAAGCCGGTTCAATGTAACGAATGTGTTTGTTCTGTACTTTGCATATCCCACGGCAGCAGTTCGTCAAACATTTGGCAGCAATCTGAATAAGTCCTGTTGTGACGAATGCGCGGAGAATAATCGAGACCAATTAATGTCACTCCAACTGAATGTTTGATTCCATAACCACATTTGCGTGTCTTATCTCTCATCTTGACAATATAGAAATTGACATGTGGAGAAAAAGGTTTCGTTTATTTCATTCATTGACAATTTGGAATTTTAAACGTCGAACATGTCAGTCCTAAGCAGATTGGTAGTTAGTGGTTCGTGTCTGACGATTAAGTCATAAAATTTACAATATGCCTACAAACGAAGTTATGTGGTTGACAGTTAGCGACCGCTGTTCGCTGTCAGTGGAGGATGCCATATTTTTATTAGTTAAAGTATTCTTCTCAAAAGAAAAGCTATTGTTTTTTCTACTTTCTAGTTGTTTCATTAACAATCTGTCTTTAAATGTTACAAATGTCTGATATTTTCTCGTTTTCTTCTAAAGAAATCTACACAATTATGAAACTGTAAGCGACTTGCGTGTGCCTGAAGGTTTGAAAAGGCACTACACAAAAACCACCGCAGCAATTTGGATGGCGTTTCTGAATTATGAGAGACTACTGTCTAGTTTAAAATCTGTAAAAATATCTTATGACTCAAGACAAATACGTATTGAGATCAGCACTCCTTTCAAGAAATACTGACAACAATACTACTCTTTGGATTCTGTTTTATTTTTGATTTCGGTTACATATTTTTCGGTTTTCTGAAATTTAATACATTAAATTAAGCGTAATAAACATATGTAATGTTTAATTTACTCTAAACATCTTTGTGCTTGAGAGAAATTCATATAAGATGCTCTGCTTATATTTGGAATTATTTCTTCAGTTTTCTGAGATATAATAAATTAAAATAATCGGAATACGTTACTCAAATAATTACGTCATCGATATGTACTTCAATAAGTGTATTGGAATGGTGATATTTAATTTTCGGTAAACATCATTGTGCCTAATGTCGATATTAAAACCTGACAGCATATGGTAGTTAGTCAAACTACTACATTAAATATTAACACTTCATTAAGCGTAATTGTGATTTTTTATTCACTATAAACATATTTGTACCTAACATTTTACTCTATTAGCGTTTAAAAAAGTGATTCTTTTAGTTAACTGTTACGGCAATGATATTTTTCATTGTGACTAAAGATGTAACCCTACCAATAGATTACACCTACTGATATAATTCTATACTTCTTCATGGGTTAGGATAATAGTAATATGCAATAATCATTTTTGCGTATTAATATGGATAATTTTAAACGTAGCTTCAGTTTATTATATAACATATTGCGGTAAAATGTAATAAAAAAATTCGGGCATCAGTATGAAAACTGAATCTAACGTAAAAAAAAGAAGGGAAACTATTTAGGTTAGATTTTTGTAAATTTGATCTACTTCAAAAATTTCACAAGTTAAACTCTTCATCAAAGCAAACTTTAGTAATAGCTACGTTGAAAGTGACGTCATCATTTAAACATATAATCTTTTTCAATAATCTCTTCCCCATTATGATCACCTTTCTATAAAATTATATGATTTATGTAAATTAAAATCAGGAAAAAATTGTACAATGTAAATGTTAACGTTTTTGAGAAATATAGTGTCATATATTATTATTGTAGAATCTGAATGATAAGAAAATGACGCATAAGGTCATCTTACTGCATTCATACATTAGCATTCAAGTCAATTTCAAAATTTTACCTTCTACTGTACTTTCAGTAAAGATTCAGTAAAACTTGTGACGTAACAAATTGTGATACAAGACGCTGTTGTGTTTACTATTCCCTATATCATAAATACTGCAACATAACGTGACAGAAAAAGTCTATCGTAATGGATGATCATTTCAATGGAACTTAACAGCAAACAATGATGACGTCATTATGGCTATCCTATAGCAAAAGATTTCCATTATTCAACGATCTACTAGTTATGTATGAACAAGGGAGCAATTTACGTTGGTAAATTGTTTTTAATCCGGGAAATCACAAAGAACTGATAATATCTCGAACGTAATTTATAAAGATCATCCACAAATCGGTCTATATTGTTTTAACCTCATCCTTTGTTATAACAATCAATCTTGGCTTTTTCCAGAACATTTTCATTAAGTTACTGACTTTTAAGTCTGGCTCTAAATTGCTTGAAAAGTTCATTATGAGAAGACTGCTTGAATATGTTGTCTCAGTCTCTGCGATATTTCCATTCTGGTTCGGCTTCAAATCACGGAACAGATTCTCCCTAAACACATTAGAAAATATTTTGACACTAAGAGACACACTGTGTGTCCTCTTCATTGATCTCGCTCCAGCCTTTAACTGAAATGGCATCTAGCTATCCTCTACAAACTAAAGCTACTAGAACTCCATGTAACTGCTGATAATAATATAATGTTTGAAAAAATCGTTTCATTTAGATGTGTAAAGGAAAGACGAGGTTTTCCCAAAGAATACCACCTGCAGAAGTTACACAAGGACTCATCTTTGGACGCCCTCTGTACTATATATATAATGGACATTTGTCGTTCCGACATACAGACATTGCTGAAGGTAAGTAAATGTGAGCTTTATCGCATGTATTGTTGGCACTTTGTGACATTTAATTTAGGAGCACTTTAAAGAGCCTACATTTTCCGATATGAACAGAAATAATCTTCGACTGGTGGCTCTCCGGTTACGATTTTGTAGTTAGTAAATCGCTTATCAAACAGTTTTTCAGTGGAATCGGTGGAAAAATAATCACTTTTCTTCGGTAAGTGAATCTTTCGTTATTTCACAATCCTATCCTCTACCAGACATTTCCTGTGATTTCAGAGCGTAGAAGTATATTTAACGCAGTCTTATAATAGCCTATAATCGTTTGACTAGTTAAGAGTTGTCTGCCAAGAACCATCAATTAGAGACGATATCGACAGCACATTCACGTCTCAAAACACATCTACTACTAGAAATTTTAAGAAACAATTGGCATAACGTTAAATGATCTTACATGAACGTTTTTAAAATGTCACAAAGAACTGAATTTTCTGATGTGCCTGCACTAATTGTTGTTTTTAGTCACTCATTTACCGTTTTTCGTTTTCATTTGTATTTAATTTACACTTCTTTAAATCCTGAAATGTGTGCTATAAAATTTTTCACTAAACACTAACTGATTTATCATTTTACGACTCACATATTTTTCTATTAATCATTTGTATTTGAAGCTTTCTAAAATGAATCAGAAAAATTGATAAGTGTGAATAATGTTTCTTTATGATTTCACAATGCAACTATTTAACAGCAATATCTTTACTATGGAGCTTCTGAAGAAGAGTTGGTAGAACGTTAACTTATTCCTCCAGTTTCTTAAAGCCAAGTTGTTGCTATCTTAATGGATTCTACAGAACCTGCTGCGTGATGCTCAACCAATTAGCATACAGTAGTGTATTAAATGACGCCAAATTATGCTTCCTACAATTCTCTGACTTTCTGTTTCTTAATCAGCTAGCGCAAATCTCCGCAGTAACACAATTACCGTGGGTGGCAAAGGAGTAATGTCTACGAAACACGCTACACGCAAAGGGTTCTCTGCACAGTGTTTATTTCGAACTTCATTTGCCTGTTTACAAATTAGTTCAGCGAATTACTTCATTGAAGCATTACCGTCTTGTTCCGCGTTATTTTTGATCGATTTTTAGTGCATGACTATTTCGGGATTTGAGTGTATTATTTTCTCTCTGTGATCCCTATGAGAAAATCCACTACTTTAGGATCGATGTTCTTGCCTGTACTCTCGGTAGGGGCATTCGTCTATTAATACCCAGAATAACACAAATTTTCGATTTTGGTCAATGAAATTACACATACAAGATTAGTCAATGACAGACTAGATTTTATTTTGGCCTTTGTATAAAACTTGTCCATTAATGATTCTGTAGTTAATGTAAGAATAGTAAGTGACGTATAGATAAAAAGAGAAATAACCACGAAAGGTTAGTCCAGTCTATTTAGTTGTTACTCTGTATGGTACGAGGTTTTTTTTGTTTTAGCTGTCGTCAGTCTTTCGACTGGTTTGATGCAATCCTCCATCTTTTCCTATCCTTCATTTCTACATACCCCTTACAGCCCACGTCCTCAATTATCTGTTTCATATATTCTAATCTCTGTCTTCCTCTACAGTTCTTACCTTCGAGTGTTCCCTCCACTAACAAATTAACCAATCCAGCATGTCTCAAAATATGACCTACCAGCCTGTCTCTTCTTTCCGTAAGCTTCTTCCACAAACTTCTTTCCTCACCCATCATTTCCAAAACTCGTTCATTTCTTACTTTGTCTGTCCACTTAATTTTCAGCATTCTTCTGTAGCACCACATTTCAAATGCTTCAATTTTCTTTATTTCCGGTATTCCTAAAGTCCATTTTTCGCTACCGTAAAGTGATGTGCTCCACACATAGAGTTTTAAAAAGTTCTTTCTAATTCCTAGATCAATATTTGAATCAAAAAGGTTTATCTTTTTCATGAAGGCTCTTTTTGCTAGTGCTATTCTGCTTTTAACATCATTCCTGCTTCGACCATCGGTTGTAATTTTATTTCCCAAGTAACAGAATTCTCTTACTTCTCCTATTGCATCCGATCCTATTTTTATATTTAATCTATTAGTATTAGTATATAATTTCTGCTACATTTCATCACTTTTGTCTTGTTTTGATTCATATTCAATCCAAAATCTTCCTTCAGTATTTTGTTCATGCCATTAAGTAACATCTCAATATCCTCAGTCCTCTCTGCTAACAAGACAATGTCATCAACAAATCGTAGCATACTGATTTTTTATCCTTGAAAACTTATACCACATGGACATTTTTCTTTGACTTTCTTCATTGCTTCTTCTACATACAAGTTGAATATTAACGGGGATAGACTACAACCTTGTCTCACACCCTTTTTAACTGATGCATGTCTCTCGTGATTCTGTACTTTTATTACAACCACTTGATTCTTATATAGTTTATAGAGCATTCTTCTATCTCAATACTTTAGACCTGACTTCTTTAAAATTTTGAACATCTTGTCCCACCTAACATTATCAAATGCTTTTTCTAAATCAACAAATGCCATAAAAGTATCTTTGTTTTTCTTGATACGCCCTTCAAGTATTAATCTTAAAGACAGAATTGCTTCCCTTGTACCGCGTTTTTTCCTAAACCCAAACTGATCTTCACCTACTATCTCTTCTACTACCCTTTCCATCCTTCTGTATATTATTCTGGCCAGTAATTTTGAAGTATGTGATGTTAGACTAATGGTGCGATAATTCTCACATTTGTCGGGTTGTGCTTTCTTTGGAAGTGTGAAGATGATATTTTTATTAAAATCAGTTGGAATTTCTCCTGTTTCATAACTTTTTGATTATCAGCTTGAATAGTCTTTCGATTCCTTCCTCTCCTAGGGATTTAAGAAGTTCTGCAGTGATCTCATCAATTCCAACTGCCTTATTTGCTTTCAAGTCATTCAAAACTTTATTAAATTCTGTCCTCAAAACAGGATCTCCTAAGTCATCCATGTCGACATCGCCTTCCTTTTCCAATACACTATTGTTCAAGTCGTCCCCATCATACAGTTTCTCAATGTATTCCTTCCATCTGTTAGCTCTGTCTTCTGACCTTAAAAGAGGTTTCCCATCGGCAGCTTTAATGTTCATACCTCTTTTCTTCATTTCTCCAAAATTCTGTTTGATCTTCCTACATGCAACATCTACCTTACCTACGACCATTTCCTTTTCTACTTCATCACACTTTTCTTGTAGCCATTTTTTTTTTTGTTGCTATTTTACATTTCCTATTTATTTGATTTCTAAATTGCCTGTACTGCTCTCTTCCTGCTTGATCCTGAGCATTTTTCTACCTTCTCCTCTGATCCATCAGCTCCAAAATTTCTTCTGTTATCCAAGGTTTTCGGGCAGCTTGTTCCCTAAAGTCTAATGTTTCTTTACCAGCTTTCATTATTTCGGTCCTTAATGCATTCCATTCGTCCTCGGTTGAGCTCCTTGCAGAGTTACTTCTTAGACCCAAGTCTACCATTTCTGCAAATTTTTCTCTCGTGCTAGATTGTTTCAGTACGAGGTTATAGCCATGAAATTAACACTCTTGAATATAAGATATTTCAGTGACCCTTACCTACCGCAAACAACGTGTAAAATGATAAAGAATAGTAGGAAATGATTCACATTTATCGTCACTTTAATCATGCTGGAATGCAAAAATTGTTTTTCTGTGTATTATTGTACCTTACAAATATTCTGACACAAAGTGATTCACGAAACTGAGTAAAGGCAGAGACGCCGAGATTTTACTTTATGAAAGCCACTTCCTCGTAAGCAGTCACCAAAGTCTGGAAAATGCCTTTTTTATGATTCCGCAGGCAAAATGTCTAAAACGGAACCCTCATAATTTCGTCTTTTTCGTCGTCCATCCGTCTGTATGAAACAGATTCAAAATTTCGCCTACTTTGCACCGACTACGCTGAAATTTCACCAGATATATTGTGTCGACAGCAAAATAGATTCGTTCTCAGTACCCAAAAATGTTTTGGGTACCTGTTTTCCCCAAAACGAGGGACTTTTTTCTTGTATTCAGTTTGTGTGACATCGATAAATACAATCATTGTTGTTTTCGGTCACTTTTGTCTGGTATCTATTTCACGAGATATGAGTTGTTACAAATGTCTCTCCTCCATACAGTTTTTGCACCACATGGATATAAATTATAAAAAAGTTTTATCCGATGATATGGAACTTTGTAAAGACTTTCAACGAATGTTATTTAGGACAAGATACGTTCACAGAGATGTCAGTAAACTGTTTTTTACACAATAATTAGCTTTTCGGATATTTTTTCTATTATGGAAACATTTCTGCTTTGCTATACAATTCCAACGTAAACACTTTATCCGTTTCGTAATATGTTGTAAGTATTTTGATGGGCACCTATTACACTAAATAAATTTAAAAAAATTGCTACAAATGAGGCGGTTCTGCTTTTTTTTCTGTCCCAAACCATCAACCTCACTATTCATCGTATTTTATTGGCAAATTTTCGCTCGTTTTATCTAGTTCATCCAGTGAAAGTAATCAGTTGGTCCCATGCGTAGTAAGTGAAATACCACCATAAGTTAGAATGGCAGTTGTGAGCTACAAATTATCGTGGAAATGGTCAGCCAGTTGTGAGCCGACCACTCCGATAGTGGATGACGGCGAGTAATTTAGACGAGATTGGCTCAATTATCCTGTTTCTACACGCACGTGCAGTTGTCTCGGGTAGTTTTAATTACGATTTTCTGGCTTAAAGCACCAAAAAAATTGAGAGATATTATGGCAACGTGTGGATATAAAAAAGCTGCTGTTCTGGTCGAAATATTACTGAATTTAATTAATACCTATCCCGTAAACAACTTTTAAAACACTTATGTTCAAACATGTTCCAAATACATTTCACACGCTATTTTAACTTAAGTACAAAGAACATAAACTCGCGTCATACAACCTTCTCCAAGCTGCGCAACACACACACATACACACGCGCCCACACACACACGCACACACACACACGCGCACATTGCCCCTTGCCCCGCCATGCTACAATGCAAGCGTCAAATTAGCTATCGCAAATGTACGCTAGCGTCAAAGACTGTTACACTACTTAGATAACAAAACTGTGCTTCCCCTTTACCAAGCAAACTACAGTCAGTGGAAACTCAATAATATTACAAATCAAGTTACAAACGTTAGAACAGTTATTCCGGAGACTTATAATTAATAACTGCAACATAATTCAATAATAATATTAAATTAATAATAAAAATTATTGGAGGTTAATGATAATGTAACATAGTCGACTGCTGAATGTTATATCTCTACATACTTTGCCGAAATATTCTGTAATATGTTCATTATATTTGCAATATAGCTCTTAAATGCGGTTTGCGGTGATAATGCAGAAAGTTTACACAGCAGGAACTTAGGGAAAGCGGATGGATCAAAATATGACATTTCTGAGTTAGCTCAATTTCGAAGTTTTTACACAACTACTAGGTGGCATCAAAATGTCATGAACATATCGGAATCAAGATCAACTACTATATGCCTGTCCATATGGATTTTAAAACCTTCGATTCGAAGCTTACCGTCGAAAAAATATTAATTATATACAAAACTTCATTAAATCCGAGGGCTTAAACGGTGCACAAATCTGTATCGTGGTTCCAAAAATCACATGTCTTCGTCACAAAAACTAAGAATTTATAGAAGGGGTGTACTCAACACAAATAAAAGATATTCTGTATTTTAGCTCTCTCGACACTGGACAACGATGTGCGTGTTTTCGCCAAAAACGGAGGAATTACTCGGCCCGACCGACCGTGCTTAGAGGTGATGGTTGTTGTGTCAGCATTTTAGTGACAAAGCAATTGTAGAGTGCCAGCCAAGACGTGTGAATGATGCACGTAGCTCACGAGTGGTCACACAGAAGTTAAAAGAAGTATTTCTCAGAACGTGGCAGACATATTAAAAGAGGACTCGATCCTCCGACCAGTCACAAGTTTCGACCTTCAACAAGCACTAATGTTGATACAATTTTGATAAATGGATCAATGGTGAAGTAGCGAGAGCTACTAGGAGTCGTGGAAGGGCTTGGAGAAGGCAGGGAAGGCTTTGTGCTTGGTGAATGGACGCTCAACTGTTTCATTCCGGCCGAGAGAGGAGCAGACTGCCTGTTCGTCACCAACTCGCTCAGCGCTTCGTCGCTAACAGCTGACGATGACGCTGGCAATCTGCACGGCGATCGCCACCATTTCAGATGCTGCTGGTGTAGTATCAGATCGTGTCAGGTGTTCATAAAAATGACTCAGTAGTCCGAGAATCTACGTGTCAGGTTGTTTGTGAAGTTGCCAAATTTTATCTTTGTTCGCAATAAAATAAACCATTCGTTTTTTTTTCCTGCACTTTTAGTCGTTATAAAATATTGTAATAATTGATCTATGGCTTTTTTGTCTGTTTTAATTTTTCTTCCACTTCTAGCAACTTTTCATAATGATCCTGATATACAATATGTCATGTTTATTAATGATAAATTTTAAAAATAAAGTAATTAAATTAAATACCCTTCTAACGGCACATTATAGCACGCTATATGCAATCTTGACGAAAGTTTGGTACACATAATATGTAAAGTTCATGCAAAGGTTTTAACAATTGAAGCATTGATTATACAGACTAAGCAAGTGATTCCCAATGGGGGCGGTACCGCCCACCGGTGGGCCTTAAGAGATCATAGTGGGTGCTTTGGATCCAAGACAAACGTAGGAGGAGGTGGGAATCAACCATCGCTTTCCGCTGTTTTCTAATATTATAAATTTTAATTGCATTTCGATAATCGTATGCAGCCAAAAGAAGATTTTGCATAGTCAGCAAATTGTTAACTAAGGAAAGAAACTAACAATCAATATTGTAAATACCTTTTAATAAAGTAATTTTAGTACTCTGTCCTTCCTAAATACCATATTGTACTCCTCACCTAAGAGGGACACCATCGGATTAGTATTTCAGAAAGTGCGTTATGGCCTATAAAAATTGGAGTACCATGGGTTACATTATTTATTAGAAGAATGGGAGTCAGGCAGACGGGGGTGATGAGTAATTTTTTTTATTGGAAAAGGGATTGTAAGGGTTTTAAAAAAAAAAAAAAAAAAAAAAAAAAAAAAAAAAAAAAAAAAAAAAAAAAGATAAAAGGTGGTGGTAAGCCAAAGACGTTTGCGAACGTATGGTCTACGAGGTCAAATAAAGAACATCATTTGGCTTAACGCACAGGCTGATATAACATCCAACCGAACTGCGGCCACGGCAGTATTCCGAGATAACGCCTATGTCATCACCACATGCTACAGGGTCTCCACCTAAGTCATTGTAATTATGTTAAATACTCTAAGCATATGGCAACACTGGAAAACCAACAGGGCGCGGCACAGCAGCTATCAGTAAAAGAAAAAAGCAACCTTGGAAATATTCAATCTTGTTATCTCCAGAACTTTGCCATCGATGTGGTAGGTGCTATTATGTGTGTTTGAATGAGACCATAGTTATAGGCCTATGGACTAAGATCGAACCAACTGGAAGAGTGTTATAACATTCACACCAACGTATCAGACGCACAACATAAGAACACTAAAGGCATCTGTTGATAGTAAATAACAGAGACTTTCAAATTTATTCATTGGATTTCCAGTATTGCGGCAAATTGGAGAGATGCATCATGGTTTTCACTAATTATGAATGGGAGCCCAACTAAAATTGATAACAGATTTGGAGGTATATAAGAGAAAACTGAAAATATTCTCTTTTCACACATTCCAATATACAGATGGAACAATGGTTGGTAAGTGTACCGATCAGTAAACGAAACAAATTATCCTTATTACCGCCTGCTCATGATAAAATTACTGATACACCTACATGCAAAGAAAAAAACTCTGGAAAAATTTTATCCTATTTTAAAAAAAAAAATAATCTTCCATATTACGATTTTTTTCCCTACCAAGCAATGTATTTATATCGCTGAATCAGTCCAATTTACAGTTTCCTCAGGGATAGCCAACATCCGTATTTGAAACGGAATACCGAATGGAAGCTATTTTCGCAAAGCCGCTTCCAGCCGCACAAAGGACAGCAATATGGGTGCCACTACAGCCAATGTGACGTTCATATCCAACGAAGAACGACGAATTCTATGCAAAAATGTCGATTAAATTGTGGCGTAATGATAGTACAAATTTTCAGGGACGATCTTGATACCCAAATGTATTCATTTGAAAGAAGAAAACCCGGTCAGGAATGCCTCGGTCGCCAGTTAAAACAAAAAGCCGTTTTTCGCTGGTTGCAGACGATATACAATGAAAATGGCGTTATGCTGTAGTAAAGCAATGCAGATAGCATAATGTGCAGTACCTGAGATGTTCAGTCCTGATGTATTATGCAAGCCCTTGCACTTCACTCTTGTTTACAAGGGAAACACATAGAGTTTGTAAAGCAATAGCACGGCAGGAATGGAGGTGACTTCAATATGTACTCAATAAGTTGAACGTTACATGGTTGATATGCACAGTTCTGTTTGGAAAGTAGGCGGGAACAGGGAATGTATCAGTACCACTCACTTTGAATCCTGCTGACTTTGCATCTGACGTCGTGTTATGTTAATTGTTACTGCTTTGCTGTATGGTCGAGTCTCAAAGGACTGCATATGTATTTTTAACCGATGATGCCGGTTTCATCAGAGATGGAATGCTGAATAGTAGGAACAGACTTGTATGGACTGATGAGAATCCGGGCGCAGTGGTTATACAGTACCACCAATACATATTTACAGTGAATTTGTGGGCGGACAAAGTCAATAGTTTATTTTTAACACGTTCGTATCTCTTTCATCTCCGCTCGATTGCAATTTTATATACGTATATTCTTCTGTACTCGTGTGATCGTCACCTCCTGTGATAATTTTTTCACCGAGACTTATCCATTTATTTATTCCAACGCATTCCATACCATTTCATATTAAAATATTACATGGTACTATAAACTAAAGATAAAAATTATGATTTAAAATTAAGTAATTAAATCTACAACAAAATATTATCTCCAGACACACAAAAGTGAGACATTACAATACATTCATTATGCCGGTATGTTTTTAAGGATCTGAAATTCTCTTTTTAAACAGGAAAACATGCATAGAAAATATTTAGAAAAAAGAACGCATATTTACAAGAAAAGTTTTTGCCCCAAAACTCACAGAGACCAATAAATACTCAGAAGTAATCATGAAATCGTACAATACACAGACATTCACAGTGATATTAGGAAACGAAGACTAATATTTTGCGGACACATCAGAAAAATGAACCCTGTCTGAGTCACAATACAAATAGTTGAATTCTATAAAAACCGAAATAAAGCTGTATTAGACACAATAAATTGGTTTGGCGAAATCAAGAATTACCTAGATCAGGAATCACTCCAATGGTCATAGAATACAGGAATTGTTTAGATCCAAAATTCAAAGTGGCAAGTTGACCGGGAGGTAAGAAAAGAGAAAGAAGAGAGAAAAGAAGCCTACAGCAAGTGAGCAATCAAGGAAATATAGACTTCTAAGTGCTTTGCGCAGCCTAATTAAATTATCCTAATAAATAATTACAGTAAAAATAAGAAATAACAGAAGACAATTGCAGAAAATTTAGTGAAAAATTAAATAAATAATTACATGAGGTAAATCTAATAGATACTCAAAAACTAATAATAAGGTTAGACACTCAGAAAGAATTTAATAGTAACAGAAAAAAATCTGAAACAAAATAGTAGGGGAAAAACAAATAATCCTAGATGTAGTTTAAACTAATACGCTATTACTGACTCCTTGCATGTATGCGTGCTTTCTTTCACTGAAAAAATCAAGTTGAGGAAGAATTCTGTTATCCAGACTCTATATATGTCGTAAGCCGTTGCTTGCCTCATAATCTGTACACATATGTTGCCGACCAAGTGGCTCTTTCAACCACCTACCAGAAGGGCAACGAAAAAACACATGGCATAGAATCTTTGGCCAATCTATAGCACCAGAGTTTAGTTTATGCGGAAACAAAACACCATTGACATTCCGTCTTAATTCCAAATGATGACGACGAAGTTGCGTTCCAACAGCAATCAGTAGAACATCACTGTAATGAAAGCCCATGTGTCAATCAGTAAAACCTATTAACTTATTTTCAAGATTCTGGACTTAGTTAATTAGAGAAAACTGATGAAATACGTAGTTCAAGTCACTTCATTCTACTCCTTGAGGCTTATCCTGTTCTCCAAGGCCAAGTTAATCATGCAGTAAGGCTTAATGAGGGCACAACATGCAAATGACATGTCCCTCTCTGCATGAATAAAATTTCTAACCGAAATATTGTCCAATTGTGTTCGTCTCGTGTTACACGTTTGTCGCAGTCCTCCTGCATTCAGTTTTGGTGAGTTATGGGTTTATTTTTTCGTATAATTTGTTATTTAGACCGCCTTAGATCCGTTTCCTTTTATCGTATCATAATATACTGTATTCATATATTTGTTGGTGACTGTTTTGGTAGAGAAAAATTTCCAAACACTGGCTAGGGTCTAAATGCAGGCTACTTGCTGAAAGTGGGGGAAGAGGCCTGCGCGCAGGCATGATAATTTAACAAAAGGAACATCAAGTGGTGGGGGAAGAATAGTGAGCAAATGAACCTTCTCCCTAACGCACA
The DNA here is from genome assembly GCA_031002005.1 of Vandiemenella viatica. Taxonomy (NCBI): domain Eukaryota; kingdom Metazoa; phylum Arthropoda; class Insecta; order Orthoptera; family Morabidae; genus Vandiemenella; species Vandiemenella viatica. Next base: position 270,694,420 of record JARYHS010013630.1, read on the forward strand.
TGCTTAGGCGAAAATTGTTTTATCAGGAAACTTGGTTTTGACAAACTCAAAACTTTTCAATGTATGTAAACTTTAATTTCTCTCTTTCTACTTATTGAATAAAGTAAATGGCTTCCACCTCATATCAAAGTACATGATCTGCGCTTCATGCAGGACGTCTGTCCTGTTCGATTTGTTGTTTTGTAATTGCCGCCGAGATCATAAATTTCAAGCTTGGTTTAAAAAACGGGCTACCATTGGTTGTCTAATAATGGGCTAGCTCTTGACAAGTAAACACCAAGATTTCAGCACCCCGGATCGACGACCAGCTGCCCAAGCTTCAATGTTCAAAAGGCTTAGTCCTTATAATATAGCTTCTATACCCACCATTACAAAGAAAAAGCAGTCGTAGTCAAAGTGCACCAAGAATTGCATCATGACGATCTCCTTACAGCGAATGATTGAAGAAAAGTGTGGAACGTACAGCCTTGAACAACTGTCATTATGATTGTGAAAGTGTAATCAGGTGCCTCAAAAGAGAAAAAGAATCCAAAATTGCCAGGCCAAACTAAAAAGTCCATTAGGTAAGCTCAGCGAAGAATACCATAGGTTCCCTCCTACGGATTACTAGTGATGTGCCGGATCGTTAAAAATATATATCCACGGATACGGATACAGATACGGATCATTACTGTCTAGATCCGCGAATACGGATACGGATACGGATCTCAACTTGAACCCACTGTGAAAAAGGCACCTGCGACCTATTATCAACGAACGTCCAGCTTACGCGTCGTGTTTTGACCTTGAACTGTGCGTGTTTATGTTTATATTTTAGGATGACATAGGATTGCGTAGATTATATACGTTTCTGTTTTTTGGGAAGTTGTAAGTTAAATTAAAATAAAAACAATTTATACAAAAAAGTAGTGTAATATGGAAATATTTTACGGTAGTAAATGACGAATCTGCTAAATACAAACTCTGAAGGAATGTATTCCCATGAATGTTCAACTTTCTTAAAAATTCATCTTCAGACGAAACACCCACAAAAATATGAGTTATTCTTAAAAGAAGACTCCGCTAAGATTGCCGGCGAACACATTCAGCAGGGAACGTCTTTAAAAACGGTAAAAAGAGAATTTAGAAAAAACATTGTTTAACGAATACATAGAAAAAATCAAAATGTGGGATAGTAAAAAATAAAAATTATGTAAAACTATTTAATTGCAGAAATGATAGCTTTATCTGGATTACCTTTTCAACACGTAGAAGATTTTGGGTTCCGACGATTGCTGGATAATGTTATTGCAAATTAAGTTCTAAAAGGCAGGAAATATTTTACGGAATTTATCTGCAGGAACTTTAGGATCGAAAATAAAGACGTGTTGAAGGATTTTGAGAGAGTTTCCTTCACATCCTATATCTGGTAGGCTTTTTGGTAAGGTGTTTCATTGGTATCCAGAACATTACAAAAGATTTTATAAGGGAAAATATCGTTTTAAAAGCGGAGATACTTGAAGAACGCCAAACGGGAGATTACATTTTGGAAATATTTCAAAATATGTTTGAAGGGTGGGGAATCCCAAATATAATGTGCACTGCATGGTAAGAGATGGGGGATCCAACATGAAGTGTTCCTGCACGTTATCTGACTTAGATAATATCGATTGTGCAGCACATCAGCTGCACCTGATTGTTAAAAAAGCTATTAACAATAACAGTAAAAAATTTGGAGGTCTATGACACATGGAACGCACATATTTATCATCACTTGTAACAAGAGTTCCAAGTGAGCAGTTTTTCAGTGCAGCAGGAATAATTTATGATCCTCATCGTAACAAAACTGCCAATTTACTCTTTTTGAAGTACAATTTGCCAAACTTAAAGTTAAATATAATATTTATTTTTAAAGTTTCTATGAAAGTGATTATTTTATCTGATGTAAACCCTTCAGCAGTACCTTAAACATAATTTCAGCTAGCAAATCACAAAGATTAGAGGCCTGATCTCACTATAAAGATAGTTAAAATAATAGCTTAAAACATAGTATCCAGTTACCTTTGGTAAACTAGTAAAATAAGTATAAGAACGAAAAATTTTCCGGCGTACGACTGCAATGAAGTCTTCACGGGTGTACCGCCGGATTGTGTTGTTAAAACAAGATATTTCGACGACTAGCTCCACCATCTTCACAGATAGGGTATCTATGGGTCAGCCGACCAGTGCAGATGTCTCCACACCTGAAGAAGACGGCGGAGCTAGTCGTCGAAATATCGTGTTTTCACAACACATTCCGGCGGTACACCCGTGAAGACTACATTGTAGTAAAATATATGTTTAAATAATTAATTTTTGCAATATAAATGTGCCAGATATGAGATTTTAAGAAATATGAAGTAATTGGAATTGAAGTTAATAGTATTTCATTGCTAGATATCTTTAAAATTTTATATACGTGCTTAGTGAAATTCTTTACAAAAGATCCGTTAAAGATCCGCTAAAAAAGTAGCGGATACGGATACGGATACAGATCTTTTTTCCCCCTCGGATATCCGCGGATACGGATACGGATATCCGGCACATCACTACTGATTACGACAGTGACGATGACGAGTTCGCGATTTCTCTGGGGATAAACGTGGTGACGACAATGTAGCATGCATTTTATGTGATTCACTCTTTTCAGATGATGTCAGAGGCGACGTGTGGATTCAGTTTTACAAATGTGAAGGCTGGCCACAGACTGAATGTGCTGGGACGGAAAGTGAAGTAACATCTGTAACTTCTGCAAGTTAAAATAAAAAATTGTAAAATTTTGAGTTAATGAAGTTTTTGAACAAAATTTGGTGTTTTTTAATTTATTACGAAATAAATTTCGCTTTGTATACTAGTATCCCATATTTGTACCACCTCTTAAAAGTCAGTGATTTTACATTTTTTTTTTTTTATCCTTTGATTTTGGAAATTTAAAACTTCTTACTGACATTTTGAAACCCTCATATCATCCTCATGATAGTTCTTAGAAGTACGTATCATCAAAATTATCCATATTGTGTGACCAGGTAAACCAGTAGGACCAAAATAAAATTGGTAGCCCGTATATGGACGTTTTCCTCTAACTTTTTGTTTAGTATATTAGTTGGTATACGCGAACGACTAGCCTGCTTAACCAGAATCGAAATAGCGGGACAGAATGCTCCAGTGCTCCAGAATACTAGCACCATATTGCGTCATTTCGCCGGATTTTACCGCTCGGCAGAATATTTGAGGCTGACGTCAATCGCGCTGTGACAGGGACAGGGAAGTGGTGCGTTGGCTTTATATTGCTGCTGCTGCCCATGTCACTCACGTCAAGGTTTCTCGGATATGAGGCAATTTCATGGTAATCCCTGCTGTCCAAGCTGTAAGAGAAACTGGACGGAGAAAGGCTTGTTAATTACAAATGCCCCATCAGGTGGAATTTATATGTTGCAACTTCCATTTCTAAGTTAAATGGGATTAAGGAAGTTTTGTAAACATTACCTATACATATACTACTATAAATCTGTAAGCGAGCTCCGTATATCATTGAGCTTGAAATGGCATCAACCAAAAACTACCGCAGCAATTTTTATGGTGTTTTCAAGCTTTAAGAGTTTATGGTCCCGATTAGAATCTGCGAAAACAGTTTATGACTTATATGTATCGAAGAATGGAACAAGAAATTAAAATCATTTCCAGATGTAACAAATATGGTACACAGATCACTTTACAACTGAGATGAGCATTCCTTTCAAGAAATACTGAAAAAAAGATCACACTACTACTATCTGGATTCTTTTTTATTTCTTGACTTCAGTTATTTAGTTTTTCACCTTTCTGAATTGCAGTGCATTAAAGTAAACGCAATGTGCGAATCAAACGTAATAAGTACAAGTAATATTTAATTTACTGTAAACATCTTTGAGCTTGAATATATACATATCTGAAATTACTAATCTCTGAATTGTATTTATATTGTTTTTGTCTTTGTTTGTTTACGTTTTCTGTTTTATGAAATGTGATAAATTAAACATAACGGAATATGTTAATCAAACGGTTAGAAAATAGATTAACACATTAACAAGCGTAACGGAATCTTACAATTAAATTACATTTATCATGGTGAAAGGCGCATAGTTACTTTTTTTGCATTTGAACATATAGCCTGTTCAATTTATACATGATTTTCAGATGTGTACATATCGTCGTATCATCTTTATTATTAATCTATTATTCCAATCTGGTAAGGAGAACACACAACACTTAGTTGAAACCAACCATAGCCTAGGCCGGACTCAAACCGGCGACCACTGCAACGGGAAGGAAGCTCGCTATCTCTACGCTGCAGGGGTTTTTGTATTGAAGATATCACAGGGGGCATGTCTGGTCGAAGGCAAATTTAGGCAGCATTGAGGACCAACCACCACCCACTACTTTCCAGTATTATAGTCGGCTTTCAGGGTTGCAAAAAGAGATTTTTAACTGCATTCTCCTGAACAAAATTGGACTTAGTGTGGTCATAATTTTTTTAGCTAAGTAAGGAAACAGATTGTCATTAGTAGAACGTGACGATTTAAAATCAGAAAGAAGGCGTCAAATATTGAAAATTTGGTGTCATTACATAAAGATCAGTGCGTTAATTAATATTTTTTTTTATAATATGTACTTTTAAGTCAAAATCTGAAAAATATTTCTCCATTATTAATATCTTCTAATAATGTTATGATAGAAATCTGTACTTGTCTGATGTTGTACACTTTTCCTAAGAGGGTGTCGTATTTTGTGACTATGTCGGATATCTTATGTTGTTCTTATGTTAATAGGTTCTTCTCGGCCACCAGGAGACACAACACTTCTTCAATTTACTTCCCTCTTTAAACTGTGTCCAAATGATTGAAGATTGCAGTTTCTTCTTTTGCATTCGAACAAGATAACTTTTGTCCTTTTTTTACTTTCAACACCAAACTACATGAGAAGAAGCAATTTCTTGGTATCCGAAGACAACAAGTTCTTTTTTGGCAGTGATCGGCCAACTAAATTAACTTTTTCGTTTCCTATATTTAAAACATCAACTGTGATGACGGCTTGTTCATTTAAAACACCCAAAGGATGTCTGTAGTATAACTATCTTACGTTCCTGAACATAACAACTCCTACTCGACTTATTTACACTCTAGCGACACTCTGCCTATCTCTGTATGCTTAACCCTAACTACCAAATATTTTCTAACAATAATGTCCGTCTATATTTATCACAGAGAATACTATAACACATGGCTATAAGAAAATATGAATAAATATTAATATGATTTTATGTATTAGCATGGTAGAAGTTTCCGTTATGCTGAGGTGCCATCAAATTACTGTTTAAAAAAGTGACTTTAGCCATAAATGTTGTAGAAGTGTGGGTTAAATTATTTGCTACACAAAAATTGGTGTCATGTATTTTTTTCTTAAAAGGGGAGGTGAGTAATTTTTTGCCGAAAAGGGGGTGGTAGGATAAGAAAGGTTTGGAACCTATAGTACAAACAAACGCAGTAAACACGAGATGGTCACTCGAGAGCGGCCGATGCACTCGGAGATAACTGTTCGGTATTAATTGCCTATCTTTTGCAGCCACGAAGATTAGGAGCATTAGAGACTGAGCCGTGGGGTGGGAGAGGATTATCTGTTATTGCTTTGCGCTGCTCCCCGCCGAGAACAATGCGCCACTGTCCGCCTATCTGAGGACAATGGCCACCACCAGAATAAACGATTCGCCGGCTAAATGGAACAGCTGACTCAAACTGTTTGGAACACGAGTTAAGTACTCCAGAATGTCTTCTCTGAGGGACTTTAAGAACTTACAACAGAAAACGCTGCACGTGTACTCAAAGTTCTGGCGCACGAATAAATGTATTCGACTGCATTTGAAGCCTCGATTTATCACTGAAGGCAGTCTGCGGGAGTATTGTTTAGCGAGTTTTCTTTCATAAATATCCTGGAAATAAACTTGTATAAAAGAATTCTGTAGCATTAAATATCGGCATTTAAGAGCAACTCTTTGAATGTCAATAATTGAAAGAGTATTACGAAGAAAGTTTTTTTCGAGTTTAAGGCTCACTCATACCACTCGTCTAATAAGAATGCATTATATTTTTTTATATATACAAAAGGATACAATATACTATAGAAGATAATATAAACTTAACAGTGTTGCAGCTCACTTTAGTGAAGAATAGTAACAGTTGCAGTAAGAAGTACGTCACTATCTACATACCGATTTTACACGTTTGAGTGATGTTTCGTGCTCCAAAAACAAGTACTGCCAATTACTCGTATAACCATGTAGTTTACATTATTTACAATTCTGCAAGGGTACCAAAATTTATCCTGAGATCGAGTAGCAATAAATAACGATTTTTCATATAAAATTATTATGAATAATTGAACATAGTGGCAGGGTTCATCAGGGGAGAGCTACAAATATCAACGACGCACATAGTTTTTCTTGTCTGCACTAGCCTTCTGGAGAAGATTAAGTGTCTCCAAATTATTTCGCACTACCTCCGTAAACGTTCACTTTAAACTCTTTGAAACTCAGCGATGATACCAACATTTAAGGTCGGGTAAGAGAAAAGCAGGTAGTCCACCACGTAGCTTTCAAACAATTCCAACCACAACATATCACTTTCTCTGCATATTTTACTAAAACGTATAGACTCTGAACTATCTTAACCCTAATGCTTTGATACTTCCTCACTAACCGGGATCTTCTGAAGCTAATTTAATCATTTTTAGTGTTGTTTTGATGTATCCATTTGTGATCTTGAACTCGGGTATCTGATTACAAAACCTTGCAAAACTTCCCTTAGCATGTCTCCAGCAATTTAGCTGGCATGCAGGTTTAACACTGAAAGGGTTGCCTTTTCGAGTTCGGTCTAGGACATGAGAGTGGTCGTCTATTAATACGGTGATTAGGCTACTAAGCACAGGCCGAACTACTAAATGAATTAATAACTAAAATTTGAAACACTTCGACACTGGCAGAATGGCCGTGAGGGCTGAGATGATTAACCAAGTGCTTCCCTAAGGCACTTTTAAATTATTCGTCACATGAACTTTTTCGTTTTATGACATCGACATTAATTCAATCTACTTCGTCTTAATGGAATTGCAATGTTCAAGATGAAGCAGCTAGAAAAAGGAGAGTAAGATTAATTTTACTTTTATCTGAAAATATATTTAATTGATAGTTTTCCCTTACTTTTGATAGCGATAAGTGTAAATCTATTGCATACGACGTTTCTCGTACAATAAGTCCCTTATCATCCAGTAGTTACCTCAGATTTGCTGGTTTCAAGTTCATTATAAGTGGAAGTTCTACTATTACCAATATTGCTAACGCGAGATACGTTAAATTCATCATTATTACTTCTGATTAAATCTGAATACAAATTCAACTGAAAACTTATAAAAATGTTATAGTTAGATGTGATATCCGATGAAAAATTAACCTTTGTTGTCTGAAATATCATTTCCGTTCCAAACATATGTGTTACTGTGATGTTATCTAACCGTACCGTTGAAGATGTTTTGCCGCCTAGAAGGCAGATTGGGCTATCAAGACAGCAGCGTTTAGAATACAGTTCGTGTTGACAGAGTTAGTGCGCTGTAACAGCGTTCCTTTTATGGCACTGGGTTGGGGTGTAACCCGTTCTGCGAGCGACTCTCCCGGCTGAGAAATAAATCATATTTTATGGACACGTGTATCATTCAGGAATCCCATTTGTTCGGATTTCCGCCAAATGCGTAGAAAAGAAGAAATTCATGAATCTGAAATTGGTTATAAAGGTATTAACTTTCCAAATTTTATAACATTTTATCGCTTTGAATGTGCATTCGTTCAAATTGTGAGTAGTGGATGAAACGCTTTATGTGGTATTTTATTTGACAAATGGCGTTTGGGTGAATTAGAGTTGTAAAATGATTCGGTACTAGTTGATTTAAATCTAACAGCCATTTTCTTATGCAAGTTTTTCTATAAACAATGGCACGGAAGGATGCACGTTTCCAATAGGTGTTTTGTAATGCTACAAATAAGTTATAGTTTATTCATAGAGCATTGTTTAACTTTAATTTTCGCAAAGTTTCGTAATTTAAATTTTGCATGAAAGATGCTTCTGTTTGAATTGGTTCATAATATCGCTTAAAATTTTCGAAATCTGATATTCGCCGTATAGTATAAGATCGTTTTCAAATTTGTACTTGGATATTTGCAAATTCATAACCATATTTGTTATTATGTCAAAAACCTTTAAATAACAACTTTACTTAACGTTCATCATGAAGACAGTACTGTAAAAGACTGAAGGAGGCCTCTTCCATTAAGTATGTTAAATAGTTACTCCACTGGTGCTTTAGTATTTGTACAACTAAATCTATGTCCTATAGTACCTAAATATGTCGTGCTGGAGTTATACGAGTAGTTACATTTCATGTTTTGTGAATGCACTTTCATGAATCGGTTTTAAATCTGGTTATTTGGCCAAAACACTTTGCAGTTCTCTACCACGAACATTAGAAGAAATCATGGTTGTACGTAGAAGTATCAAAATAATTAGGTTATAGAGAGATTTATAGAGAATACTTAAGTGCCCGCATTGTAATTAGATAATTAGTGCTATGAATGATGAAACAAATTTCATTTTGAGGTTGCACTGACGTACCACCTGATATATGAAATACCTGCCATAAGCTTGAATTATATTTATGAGTACAGATAACCCAACCAATAAAATTTCAGGGTTGAATTTATTACAAACAACTAAAACAGGATATGTTATTAATTTTTAGCAAACCAGAAGGAAGAAATATGTTATTGTCTTCCCTTTGAAAAATATTAGATTTTAGATTGGATTGGAACAGATATTTATCAGAATTAAATGTATCAGTCTACATTCAATATTGATTTGTGCTGAGCTGTAGCACTGCTATGAGCATCATTCAAATTAAATAGATCGTAAATATTAGCATCCCCTGCGCTGTGATTTCATATTGCTGCTTTCGCTATCTCTCAGATTCTTTGAACTGTCCAGAGAGTGGTGGTCTGTCATACTGATTCTGTTTGTTAACTACTCTTGGAAATTTGTCTTAATTTGTCCTTTAACTATCTCAAACACGCTGTGATCAACTAATGTAATTTTGTCGTTGTTATCAATAATTGATCTGAAATTTTTTTTCAAAGATCTTGTGTTATCCATTACCTTAGAACCCATAGACGTAAGTTATCATAGAATTCAACTCACTTTAGTAATTGCATTTAAGCTACTTTAAAAACATGTGTGGCTTTTGTATTCTGTTTGAGCCTAGTTTCTGAACTATTTATTACCTTCTTAATAATAGTGCGCAAGAAATTAAACTTCTGTGTAATTTCTCGTTTTTTTTCTTGTTTTTTATTTCTTTCTTTTGTGTGCATTTCCCACCTGAGTGAACGAACGATGATACTATATTACATTTCTTGAGTAAATAGAAATTTTGTTTAAGTTATTCTCGTAAACAAATTAATGTTATTAAAATTTTTAAGCAAACTTCGCTGGATTATATAGTATTGCATCCAGCTTTAGTCTGTATTTTGTACCCAGAGCTTTTATGTCGGAGAACATGTGGGTCAATTTTTCACCGGGATACAAAATTAATTTTGATAATTTATTCTATGCGAAGAAGAAATCCTGATGTAGGAAATGTTTTTATTTCACGAATCGTAGTTTGGTATGCATTTCATGTGTTTAGGAGTGTCTTCATCGTTTGATTTTGTAGCGTCAATATGAGCGAAGATTTTGGTTAGACTGAAATGGAGCGTAAACTAGAATGTTCTTCTTACAGCATAAAGTACGAGGACTTTAGTTATTATTAAGCTGCTTTCATGAGAATCATGTTAGTCATGATGTGTATTGTGATTTTCGCCACCTATATTGCAAATGACCACGTTACATAGGATTGTAGAAGACGCGAACGGATTGAGAAAGCTAAAGAGATTTGATTTTCTGTATTCACAAGATTAACGTTAATGATCTATTTTATTTTTTGTTGCATTATAGTAAATGGAGAATCATTCCAAACGAACCATATTTCAGTATCATGTATAAATCTCTAAGCGGCCATTTCATACAGATTTCGCAAAATCTATAGAATAGATTAGGATGGTATTTTGAGAATTTGAAGGCTTAGGATGTTTATCAAAAACTGAAATATGTTTCACGACACTAGTGAACAGTAGAGAGAGAACTGAATAATCCCCGACGTACAAAAGCAGCTAGGATCGTGGACATTTATAACAAGGTATTTAGGGTTTCTTTTTTTATTTGCTGTTCAGGGTTAATCACTCATTCATAGCTGGGGGCAATAGTAATGTCTGTAGTAAGCCTAACACGACACTTTTGAAAGTTACTTAAATTATTTAAACTAAATTCACCATGTGATGCTGAATGTTATTTCTCATTCTAGTCTAGGTTGCATTTCAACATAACTACAGTGTCTGCTAATATTACTGTCTGCTAATATTACTGTCGAGAATCCAAATATCTACCTTACGCACATTATTCCACACATTTAAGTCAACGCGATGGATGATACAGGAAAATGCTAGTTTATCATTCAGTATAGTAACTAAATTCGTTTAAAGTCACTAAGAATTTTTTATTCTCTAGTTTTTTTTTCACTCATCGATGATTTATTCTCCTTCTTCTTAACCAAATTTTCCAAAACATTTTGGGGTTTGTTCCTATGACGAGATTTACTCACAGTTAGCAAGGTAAAATTTGGAGCATTGAATTCACAGCCGCATGCCCTTGATGTCGCCAGTATTTTCTACCTACTTCCAGGGGTGCTATGCATTAATGGGGAAAATGCAGTGTTGACACATGTCTGTGTAACGTGCAACTGTGTTCTGTTTGTGGTGGATGCATGTTTTGTTTGTGAAATGTATTGTTTATAAGACTGAGGATAATGTCGGCATTTGTCTCACTGGCTGTGGTAAACCACCTACGTACCGCTATCAGCACGGGCTCATGCCTGGTACCGTTGTACCTCCCCCATGCAATATACGAAGTCTCAGCTCACTCCATCACCACTGCGGATCTGTAGATATTTTTTTTTTTTTTTTTTTTTACTAATGAATAAATCTTCAGAACAATTATTCAGACATTCATGTGCTTTTCCAATGGACACATTACACATTGTGGCTATGAGATTAACTTAACTGCTGGTTTGTTGATTGCATCGCATCCTTACAGATTGTCTCTCGTCAAATATCTCCATACGAATTCAGGTTTCGGTGACCTAGTATTCAGTGTCTCTAGCTACCTCTGCACTGGTGTTTTGTTTGTAGCGGAGGAGCCCCCGGTGCCGGTGCTGGTTCTCCTGCTGGCCGGTGTCTTGGTGGCGCTGGTGCTGGTCGGGGTTCCTGTGGTGCTGCTGGCACTGCGCATGCGCAGAGCCAGGATGCGCGCTCTGTGTAACCGCAAGGAGCCGCCTCCGCAGACCACGGCGACGATGACCACTGCGCAGCCCACCCTGGACGACAACCCCGACGTGGTGCCCAACGAGGGAGGTCTGTCGCCACAGCAACTATTACAACAGTTTAATATCTTGTCATAATTTCTACACTCTGTTTGCGACTCTCTTCTTTGCGCTGCTTTCCCAAGGATTACTGGTCCGTAAAGTCAAATTCATTTCAGAATATCTACTCGATTGATGACCATCTTACATCTGTAACAAAATCCATCTACTCCCACAAATTCTTTATTTTTAATTTACTAGATTTATGTGATTAAACATCTATTAAATCCTATGATTCTGTTCATAAAGAAAATCTGAGACCAAAAGTCATATCTTTAACTTCACATTTCGAAGTATGACACAATACTGCCCAATTTGTTCACCAGAGTCCCAATAATCGGCATAATTTTTCTATCCTAATGCAAGTATTAACTAACTGAGTTTACCGAAATTCAAAACTGGATAATTTCAAAAGAGAAGGAGAGAGCAATCAGTGAATGAAACCCTTTTATATGATTACATTGAGAAATATTATAATTTTGGTCAATGCCATCAGTCGTGAATGTTTGTTTTAGCTCCAATATAAACAACTCTCCAAATTGTACATCTTAAGCACAATTAAGATGTTATGAGTTCCCGTTCATTAAGCACACATTAATAATTTTACTTCCGTAATATGTTATAACAACAGATTTCTAACAATCATGCTACAACATTCTCTGCGCTTACTAATACGCTTCATCATTTGCTTGAACCAATTTTCATTCGTACTGTAGAACAGTCTTACCGGGCATTGTAGGTGAGCGGTAACGCTCTTTCCTCGCATACCGTAGGACGTGGATCCGAATTTCCGTCCAGCCATACAGATTTCGATTTTCCATCGTTACCCTAAATCTCCTCAGGTGAATGCTTGGATGGTCCCTTGCCCCCAGTACTTTTCCGCCTCTAATTACCTCCATGTTGATGAGGCGTAAAGCCTTAAGCAATAATAATAGTAACAGTAACACTCCCCCTATGCTAACTGAGTGCACAGCGTCTGGGAGAGGTTGCCATTTGGTTGGAAGAGGCTGACATAGTTTCTACCAAAGCATTGTATCCACTTTTAATGATGTTATTATAGGAATGGTGAATATGACAAAATAAATTGTATTCAATGTCTAATGACTTACATACCCAGTTAACAATTAGGAAACAGTATTCTGCATGGTAGCTTGACGAAAATCAAAGTAATTCTTCTAACGCAACGACATTTATTTCAGTTTTGACAGTGGTACCAAGCAGTAGTATTTTTCTACAGTCTGTAACTATGACTCATATTTACGGTTACTCAAAGACCTACCAGGAACTAAGTGATTGAATTGAATTGCGATGGAGCGCTTGCTCCTGTGGCAACTTCCCTGGTCATCTGATTACCCCTTTCTGGTTTTGTACTATCTTAACTTCGAGTGTTAAATTCCTCCGCTATCTAATGTTGCCATTTATGATTTAAACCTCAAATTCATTCACAGTTTTTGGTAAATTATTCATCACTTTCGTTCCTAGTCTATTCCAATCCCTGACTTCCTTACCCATCCCTTATGCATGAGATCAAGTGCCAGCTTGTGCCCACGGTCATCATTTACTTTCCATGAACTACATCTAATTCTATGACCAATATCCCTCCAAGCCTTAGAACCAACATATTCCATGTACACTCGCAGCACTCTCTTCACCATCTTCCTGTCTTCAAATGACTCCCAATCCATTTATATCATCAGTTATTGGCTGGGTACTGCGTTAATTTCCACAAGTAAATCAAGCTACTCTCCCTTGCGCGCCCTCCAACTTCTGTATTTGATAGCTCAAATGTGGTTACTGACTATACCACCATATACAAGCAATTGTCTGACTAACGTTGAATTCAAACAAAATCTATCTTTATCATAATATGCAATGAATTACTTCAGCAAAAATAACAAGCTCATTATTTCAGATGCTGGAGGTAGAGAACGCTAATTCAAAAAATACTCCAGAGCTCGTTTTAAAGAGCTGAATGGCTGAATTGTTTTACGTAGTTAAAGAAAAGTTTGTAATTCAATATAAAAGGAAATCTTTTCATCAGTATTTAAAAAGAACTCTAAACTTTCCAGTATAATGATTACAAACTAATATAGCTAACTTTTACAGTAGTGCATTCATTATTATTCCTAAGCTCTTCACTTTACTACAAATATTGTGTGAAACACTATTAAATAACGAGCATGGTGTTATTAAGATTCATGGAAACTAATTCCAAAGTCTATTTGCAAATATCGTTTATAAAATTTCATGACTTTTATGAGGCTACAAAACATGTTGTCTGTGTTTTTGTTTGTGAAGTCGTTGAAGTGTCAGGCCGGTATCAATAAATCAGCCGTGTTTTTCCACCCGACGGGCATCAATACGGGCGCATAACTTTTTGTATTCGCACGACACCTGTTAATTTATACCGTGACAAATGGGCTGCGTCATTCTTGAACTGTAATCTGCACTTCTGATGTACATTTTGGCAAGCATTGGAGTGTTAATAAAAGAAGTTATGATGATCATTATTATGAAAATCGTTTTATAAGGAGCATATAATTATAATTTTGAAACAGAAAACTTCTTACACAGTTTCAATTATTCAATTCTCTGATTCTTATGCCTCAGTAGTCAATTATAAAATATTGTTTCATGATTTACATGTCAATGATTTTATCGAATGAGACTTTGGTACCAGCAGCCGTGAAAAAAAATTCAATTAGTGGCTTCAATTGTTTTTTGTAAGTTTGCAGTAAATATAAATTTATTACAAAATTTATTGTAATTAGCATGCTGACAGAAATCAGTCTCACGTCATATATCGAAGGAGAGTGGTGAAGATACATTTCACCAAACAAACAGAACAAGCACTAGGCATCTTGTGACATGATTAGATAGTATATCTTCTAGCAGGACACTCAGTTGGTGAGTTTCGTAGCCTCGCACGAACATCGCTTTTCTCACCGATTCAGAGCGTCATAGGAATTGCACTATCCACTAGACTAATGTTTCTCAAACTTTTAAGCTCCATGTACCCTGAAGTGTCACGTTAATTGCGACATCAGAAAATGTTTAATTAATTTAATTTATTAAAAACTTATCAATTAATATTTATCATGAGGGATGTGAATTGATCATCAAGGCACCAATTTAAAATTGCTATTTATTAGATCACTTATATGGATGCATTAATTAATTAGACGTGATTAAGAGATGTGATTTGTTATTGTAAACTGTCCGGCATACATTGTTGTTCATCAGGGTCGTTACTGGGCTAGTGGACGCGGTAGGTGAACGCACTCAACACATACAATACCGTTTGTTGCTCCTGTGACGGCAGCTGCGGGCAGGTCCGTGGTGGCGCTTCTCACGACACGACTGCGGGAAGTGGTCTGATCAGCTCACGGGTGGCGTCGTTTTCGCCTCACGTTCGACGCAGCACAGACGTAGAGTGACCCCTCAAGCAACTAGGACGGGAAGATGTCGACGCAGTCTGGCGACGAACCTGCTCCTTGCAGATACGGACTAGAAAAACTCTTCCAGCAGAAGCGCGAACTCACACTCGCATTCGCGTATTCTCTCAGCACCGTCCGTCCGCGTATCGCCACGAGGTGCACACCTGTGAGTCCTCCAAGCGAGTCCGCCACCCTTCCGCCCAGCGGTCCAGCGGATTAGGGGAAATACGAGGGTTAGCCACATTCCTGTGGGCGACAGCTACCTGTCCTGTCTGGCTCCTAGCAAACTTACGTGGCTGCAACATCACACGGCTGTAATGTGTCATTACAACACCTATGAAATGCCCCAGGCAATGCAAATCTCCTTGAGAAAAATCTGCGACCTTTTTTTTCTTTTCTTTTTTAACTCCACTACTAGCGCCAATAGGCAACACTGAGCATTATTCACCAATGATCATTTTATAGTATGATATAGCCAGTCCGCCGTTACGGAAATCTTGTCGCGAACCCCCTACGATCAACTGGCGAACCCCTAGCTGTTCGCGTACCCCACTTTGAGAAACGCTGCACTAGACTAATTGTGTCATCGTGAACGTAAAAAGAAGGCCAAGTCTAACAAATACAAGCATTGTGGTAGACATGATGAAATTTTTTATCTCATTTTGTACATCATGATCGCGAAATAAAGCAAAACGTAATCAATCTCCGTTAGGTGAAAAGTAAGTTACACGAACATATTATTTGATATGCGTATCAAATGTGTTTTTACATTGAAACTGCATACACGATATGAATAAAGTTCTAGACGAAAGTGTAAGGTTAGTGTCTATAATACTATTTGTATGTAAATCATTACTATCTATCATCTGGCAGCACAAAACCTATTGAAAATGAACGACCATTTAAAAAAAAAAAAATGTTTCGAGACTAATTCCAGAATCCTGAAGTTTTTTCACAGTTGAAGTGAAGACAGGAAAAAAAAATAGGGTCTTATGACTCTTTCCAGTCTAACTATCCTTTCCCCTCTTTGCCACAAGATACAATTTGTTTCTATATTTAAATTAAAAAAAAAATGTAAACTAAAGAAATGTAAACTATTACTGCAAATTGGTACCCCGATATGTCTAAACAGAGATGCAACGTTGAGTGTACGGATGTACTGAGCATCATCATATCCATAAGTGGAATAAGTTAAAACAACGATCTTTTTGTAATTTTTTCATTTGTTCAAAGTTTGGTAGGCATTACCCTCTGTCGGCAATAAGATCTCTGATGGGGAGAAGCGGACGATCTTATTTCGAATACGACGCTTAAACTAATTCTCGCGACAGGCAAACAATGTTTTACCTCTGAGAGGCAATTAAGCAAGCAACAAGGCCTCCGCTGTTTTAATTAAAACAATTATTGCTGTTTAGGACGTTATGTAAATGCAACACCAAGACGTTGTTCCTGCAGTATCCAGAATTGTAATTAACGCCCAGGATCGGCGAAGTTTGAACTCACAAGCACTTTCCTGTTCTCTCTAGTAAATTATAAATTAAACTTTGGTGTAGGCCACATCGTAATTGTGAAACAATGTATGTTTTCAATAGTACTATTCTTCTGTGCGATTTCACAATCTGGGAGTGTAAAATGTTTAGCCTCGTATTTTTGAAATTTTGCTTTCCACCTTCCTGTTAACGTTTACTTTTTCACATGGCGGGAATTTTGTTAAAAATATTTGGACTAATAACATAATACTGGCTTTGATTATAATTTTTTTTACATTTAGTAAATAATTATTGCACATGAAATTGTGCTAACAATTTTAACAGGACGTATGACATGATTTTTTTTAATGGCATCGGAGTAAATCGATATAACTAGTAGTATATTAAAACCAAACCTGGCACTTTAAAAAAAATACTTTGACATACTATATCGACGTTTGATACACCATAGGGTCACTTGCCACTACAGTCGGAAATTTGGAATTTATAGAAACTATTATGCTTATAAATTCGAGTAGAAACCAGTGCACCGATGCTACAGAGTAAGTGAGAGTGTACTCTTCTCACAGAGTGCTTAGATTTCGTGCTATTCATCTGGTTAGAAAGCAGCCAATACTGATACCGTTTCGAGCTGGTGTAAATGGAAGCCCATACATTCTTAAAAAGAGCGCTCACGGGAACAATATAGCAGTCAGGTAATGATGAATTGTTAAGTTTACCCTCGTACTCATTACCGCCACCTCCGCGCAACCACCATAAATATTGCGGAATAATTCAAACCAACTTTCCTTATTTTATTATACACCATGAAATATATGGCTTCATATTTCACGTTTTGGTGTCTTTCTTAATCTTGTTTCAAGTCTTTTACATCAGTATTGTTTACATAGCTCATTTATCACGATACTTCAATTCATCTTACGGGTTTTAATTAGAGTTCGCCTATACTCAATGGATTTCCAATATATAGGATCTACGAATAAATTGAATCTTTTAATTTCATAGGTTCCTCGTAAAATGTTACATTTAAATATAGCAGAAAGTGGAAGTTAAATGTTCTGCTATTGTATGAATGTAGTACGTTTCATTGCGTGATAAAGATCACGCTTCAAGCTGAAAGTTTCAAATAAGTTACGGCTAGTAAAACTAACACAATTACTTTACATACAATATTACCTTAATTCATTGGAAGAGTGGTTACCAAAACTTCCAACTAGTTCCATCACTTTCGAATCTAGCCTGTTCAACAGCACTAGTTTAGTGGTAACTTATGAACACTCATATTCCACTTTTGCTTTAACACGGTCGACGCCGTAAGTTTTCTTCCTAGCTATGTTAAGGGAATAATAGAAGCCTAGTGGCTCTAGGGTCAGGTAAGGCAATCTACGAATGAAGTAATTCGAATGTTTCGGTCCACAACGTGCTACAGTTGATTCTTGGCGCTCGGTTGGGTCGGACATGTTGTGCTGTCCTGCGGGAGATTAAAAATAAGAGGATCAGATAGTTAGGGCTTACTCGAAGTTTTAGTAAACAGCACTGTATACAGTGTGTATTCCTCTCCGGAAAAATTGAGGTAAACTGTTTCGGTTGGAGAGGAGTAACGAAAATGAGCCACGTGTGACACGACCAATGGAAATAGAGAATGCAGTGGAGTGCGAAGTGCTTTAAGACAGGTGCTTAAAGGTTAAGGAACTCTTAATACCGCCAAATTCTGATTGCTGCTCAAAAGGAAAAACGTGTGACCCGCCGTCAGACATTTTGAACCGTTGGTATTACAGACATGCAAAACTATAAAGGGTACATAATAGTGTAGAGCCCATGAACCCAAAACAATTAATGCAAAGGTGTCACATACGACTGTAAGAGCGGAAGACCACGGCGAACTTTAACTTCTGCGCCAGCCTGTTGTGTTTTATTTTTATCAGAATTTAGTGGCTCTTCGAAGCAGAGATCAGTAGGGACATAAAACAATAGGAGTCAAGTAATGGGACAATTTGGGTAACGACCTTTCAATGGAACCATTCCGGTATTCGCCTGAAACAATAGAATTTCGGATAATCACAGATATCCAGAATCTAGATGGTCACAATGGGATTCGAACAAGTTCGGTGATCTCATCATGAAGAAAAAGATATGTGAGAATTCCAGTCATTATCCTCTATAAATCCAATGCTCCTGTTCGTACATCCACTGTAGCAAAGCTATTATCAACAATTTTGGTTCTGCGGATCTAACCCCTAGTTACTATTACCTATCCTAAAATTTCAAAAAATGACCTTAGGAATAGAAAATCTAATAGAGATGATCATTTGCAGGACAAAACATTTTGAATTTTGCAGAAGAAATAGCGGATTGTTTTTAAGGGCATTGCTAATATCAAGATGTAATAAATGTTGTTACGTCCTTGGAGGTTATGTTAAAAACTGGAATGTTCATTTTGTGCTAATCAGTCCTGGAATATGATTCTGCTGGATACATCTGGCTGCAGACTTGGAGTGAAGGTCTTATAGTTGTTTATGATCTAAGGTTGAATATGGACCTGTATTGTCAAATAGTGGTTGTCCTTATGCTGAGTGTTCACTGTACGTGTGGATCTGAGCAGCTGCGATGGCGTGTTGTAGACGTGGAGGGCTGCTACGCTGGCCACGGTCTGCTGCTGGCAGACAGGATGGGTTCTCCAGCAGCCTCGCCGACGCCGTCGGTCCTGCGGACCAAGGCCGCCTCCCTGCCCCCGGTGAGTACCACACACCGTCCACAAAGTAGATGAGGGCTACGTGTGACAGGTTTCTAGTACGGTATATGACACGGATAATTATAATCATCTCTTGTAACTTTCCCTTTAATGTTTCAACCTGTTACTCATTATACAAATTAGTAAATAATCTTAATGAAACAAGGACACGCGAGGCTTGTGTTCTCACTTCAAAACTTTCTATCAGTAGTAAGTAGTTGTTTTACTGAGAAGGTTGCTTTAGAGAAGCATATAACCTACTTAATTTTAATGTGCATACATCATTTCTTTTAGTAAACTAAGTAATTAAAGTATCTATGTATTAGAAAACATGTTATGTATATTAACACCTGCTTTAATCAAAGCTAGTAATAAAAGAATCTTTTTTTTAACTGTCGGAAAGATGGAAGATATTAATAAGAAAAAGATCAGGATCTAAAATTAAAAATTATATAAAATTATACTGGATTATCCGTTTTTTTCTAAACGTTCGAGATCACCTTAAATTACCATTATTAATCTCATAATCTGTACGAAGGTACTTCTTTACTTATGCTGTTTATCAGAGTTTATATTGTGCGTATGTAATGTGTTTTATAGATTACCGTACCTTGATTATATCCCGGTTTAACAACTTTTAATAACGCTTTCACATCCGATATCGAAAATGAATTGGTGACGTTAAACATTACGGTGAAATAGTTAGACTAAAAAATTAGCATCGAGGAACAACACTAAATTGTGTTTTTGGTCAAGCATGGAAATGTTTCTTACAAAATGGAGTGTTGAGTAATATTTTTCTGTGAAGGTTCCCCTGTGATATGAATTCACTTTCAACATTACAACTTCCCTTTGTTAAAAGAATTCTCTATCTCCTCAGTTTTAGGTTTGTGGGTTGTATAAATTTCACTATCGTTTTTGAAAAAGATATTTAGTGAATTCAAGCACTGTGCGGAAGTTTTTTAGGTCATTTTCAATGAGTACTTTTTATGTTCGTTTCTTTAAGGATTATACGTCAGTTATAATTCTGGGTTAAACAAACCTGTTGTGCGTTTTGTAGAATGGTACTAAGTGAACATATTTCGACATTATGCAAGCTCGTTTTATTCTCCACCATACTGTAGACACTCTGATGCGGCGAATCAGAAAGCATAGGCATATGATGCCATTTCAGAATTGTTTCCTGCAACTTGTAGACCACTGAAACTGCTCAGACTGGGGCACTGTGAGTTCTGTGCCAACCTATTTAGCGATTTCCGATCTATAAGTAAGAATACCGACAAATTTAGTAGTGCCGGTCCGGAATTAGAAACAAATAAAATGAAAATTTGTGCACAGTTTGTTATAATTATGTGTTGTAATCAATATTTATTTTTTAATATACGATTTAAAGATAAGTTTTTGTACTTTGTGCCTGAAAAAAAGATGTATAAAAATAAATTTGTTAACTTGAACAGTAACTGATTTATTCTAAGGAGATAAATTAATTGCTTACTAATTTCTCTATTGATAGAGAGATATTGCTTGTCTCTCACGAAGCACCGGTGATGATCTTCAGGAAACAGTGTTGATGCAGGCGCCTTGCTGGCCGCCCGCAGAGGTCACCGCCAGCCCTTGGCCGGCGGCGCAAGTGGCGCTACCACTGCTGCCGACGGTGGGCGTCGCGACGCCGACGTCAACGTCGAGAAGTCGGCAGGACGCGGGCACCCAGACGCCGCGCATGGTGCGACACAAGGAGAGCGCCGTCTAACGGCGGGCCGACAGTGGCAGCGCAGCGGTGGCCGGCACCTCGCAGGCGCCGGTAGGCACCCCGCCACACACTGCTTGTCCGCTACAGCTCACGGCTAGGTACACACTTTATCATTCATTATTCTTTGCCGCCGCTGAAAAATTCTATCACTTTTATCTTGCACAATCCTACATCAATGTTATCCTAAGAAACAGTAACGCAATACTGGCTCGTCAGTTGCGTTACTGTTTCCTGAGATTACAAGATGTAGGATTGTGCAAGATAAGAGTGATAGAATTCGTTAGCGGCGGCAAAGAATAATGATAAAGTGTGTACCTCACTGCACAGTGTTTGTTTGTATTATCCTTAATGTTGCAATGCTTAATTTCATCACTACATTAATAACTCAGTAAACAGTGACGGCAATAAGAATAAATTAAATCAGTCCTTCGCACGCCATAGCTCAATATTAACACCCACCTTTTTCAACAAATTTGAGTCAATCTGGAAATGGTGCTCATGAACGCAGCTATTAAATTTCTCATAATCATATTCCGATAAGAATTCACGTCATTTACTTTCCGCATTTGTAGATTATCAGTTTCTTCTAAACCTATACTCGTTTCCCGACTTATCTTCATTTCAAATCAACCAGTTCTTACGATAAGAAATTACGTAAAAAATCCATTATGTATTAATGTCTCAGCTGTCCACAGTTGCATTATTAGCTGTTGAAGAAAATGTAAATGGATCAAGCGTCTCAACATTCTCAAAGTGAGTGTCTGCATGACAGAAAGTAAATTACAACACATCGTCAAATAGATATTAGAAATCAATGTTTTTGACCGGTACACATTTCCGTCAAGACATAACGCATGTTCTGGTTCAGTTGATAGTTATGAAGAAGAATTTCCTTTGGATCCTCAGCTCGTTGACTGATCATTATTGTAAAATTTACTTATTTTTTTTCGTCTTAAGATATTATATCATTATGTTCACCCTGTATACTACACTGCCTCAATTCTTCCAGTGCTTAATTCATGTAGAACATCTCTAGCCTATCAATTATTTCTATCATACCATACGTTTTTTAAGCAGGATTTCCATGCATAGTTCTTTATTGTTAATTGAATATGGTCCACCTGTTATTATTAGTCATCATTAATGAAAACATATAATTAGTGCCATTTCTGGACTCCCAGCAGCGGCAATTACAATGTAAGATGTTAGTTTTCTGTAATAGCTCCCCTAAGAAAGTTTGATACTTGTTTGGTTTTATTAATGTTATTATTATGTACGTATAAATTCAAATGACTGTACTGAGTGATAAGCATAGCATGTTCATCGTGATGTGTGTGACAGGAGTTATAAAAACAGAAAAGATGAATAGTTTTCAAAATTAAAATCTTTTAGTTATCTACCTGAGAGTAAGATAAAATTTTCGCCTATGCAGCAACTTAAACCTTTACATCACTATATAATTTCTAAAACAGTACTGCTCTAATTCAATAATAAAGTTCAAAATTTAAAACGAATTAAAAATCGAAATAAACTAAACTGTTGTTTTAAATTAATTTTGTAAACCGTTTACTAAATGGAATATAGAGAAGTTAACACGTTGCAAGTCCTATTTCTATTATATTTCTGCTGTTTGTGACAACACACGTTAAGCATGAATCTAATCAAAATAAGCTGTAACTACTCAAGCATTATACATTCTTTTAGTACGGTTTGTAAGCAAATAGACGATTTAAAGTAAATTTAGCTTACTTAGGAATAGCATTGAGAGCTATAAACCGATTAGTTTGACTTCAGTGGTAGAAAATATGCTGGAGAACTTGATGCTCAAGAAAGTGTACGAAAAAAGAAGTAAAATAAACAACAAGGTAGTTTTGGGAAGATAAATTGAAAACTAGTTCAGTCTCTTTCTTGGTTATTGTAGAATGATAGGGAACAAACATTATGGGTACCAAATACAAATTTTGGTTGGGAAATCAGAATTTTTGGTGATAATTGCAATAGAACGCACTTGGTAACTTATATGAAAATAAGCTTGGTTACTTGTCTTTTGAAAAGAGGGTAAAGATAGTTGTGTATTTGCGTAAAGATGATGGAAATGAGGTCTCGATGGATGCTGAATAAAGATTTGGGAGTAATATGTGAAAGAAAAGCGTAGATCGTGATCATTGATTAGCACTTTGTTTCAGACATAAGCAAGAGGAAAAAAAATATCTTGTTTGTAAATTAGTTGAGACTGGATTATATATGGAGTGAGGTTTTATACAATTTTAAATCAAACATTAAAAAGAAGTAAAATAATGATTCGCAGTCACCCAGAAAAATTTTCACTAGGTCATAGGTTCAGTAATGAATAATAATAATCATTTAGTAAGCTGATTTGATCTAGCGAGGAATAGAACATTTGTTGCGTGACATCTCAGACTGACGGTTTCTCAAAAACAAAAATTTCTTTTTTATACTTTTTTAGTGCAAACTGTCCTTAACTGCTGTAGCTTTGTATTCTATAATGCAACGTGTTCTTCTAAGTTGCAACAATTTCTCGAGGGAGATTGGTTTCAAAATGATGCTATTCAAAGTTAACTAAAAATTGAATAATTTATTTATTTAAGAAAATATACTGCATATGAAATTCTACAAAATAAATAAATGAAACAACTTCCTAATAAATCACTTGAATGCTAAATCTTCACTTATCCACTAAATGAATGATTACTTATCGTCTGTACTAGAATTAACGCTGAAGTAAACCTTCGATCTTCTTCAATGACTCTCGGAATTTCTGAAAATGTAAAATTCTAAATTAAAATGGAAAGGAATTCAGACATCCTCTCGTCAGAATTAAATTTTCTCAAACTATACAACGGAATTCGTTAGAAAATTCAGGTGCTTCAAACTTATGGCAATCCTTACAATGTTTGATATAAGATTGTTGAAGGTGTTTATTATTTGCAACTGCAACCACGCTGTCAAAGCAAATTCATGAGACAATAATTACAAATAATAATATAAGAAAGCTTTTAAATTGGAGATAACAATTGAAAATACGTTCAGTAAATTGCGGAAAAAATGTGAAATTCCTGAAAATATAATTAGTGAAAATGCCACTTAATAAGATACTTAGAACTATTATGCTACACAGGGTCTCCACAGAAAGTGTCCCGATCGCCGCCGACAGTGGAGGCTTCTCTTCGCTGCAAGTGTCTACGCTGCCGCTGGAATCGCCTCAAGTACAGCCTAGCGCCACAAAGCTCAAACATCAAGACTACGTTCTTTCGGCAGGTAAATACACCTACCCGAGTCCTACAAAGCAACGACGACTCTGCCTGTCGGAGTTCTACTTCAGAATGAGCACTGTACGAAGTTTTTAAATTCAAAGTGTCTCAACTCCTTCTAGTTTCTTCCTAGCAGTTCGTAGTGCAATCCAAATTACCACTACTCGGTTTTAAATTTCATGAAAAGATGAGAGTGAAAAGTATTATGACACTAAATTTTTATCATCTTCTTAAGCCCATACGTTTTCTCCTAGAATGAAGTTAAATGATCTGGCGGAAATCACTTCTAATTTCTCGAGCAAAGAGTTTACCAACAATCACAAAGCAATCCTTCAAAATCTATTAATAGTTAATAATAGAATTATGTGATCCCAAAGTAAATACTATTGAAAACGATATATTTTTGTGCATCCTGGCATATAAGCGAAATAAATAAGAAGTGATATATCACAATAGATAAGATATACAAAAAAGTCCCGTTTTCAATGTCACATTTCACCCTCAGCAAATCTTTACTCCTAACAACTATTCGTTCTGATATTTAATATTGGAATAAAGATTAAATGATTGAGCTAAAAAGTTCTAAACCTACAAATCAAATAGCAGAGTACTGATCATTACTTACAGTTAAATATGTAAAAGTTTTAACATGACACACACACGCGCGCACACATACACACACACACACACACACACACACACACATATATATATATATGTATATACAATTAACTTCAATTAATCTTAATAAAGATAGTATGTTGTGTTTAAGTCTGTTAAGGAGACGATGGAACTAAGTATGCGTAGTAGTTGGTCTTCTTTCTGTTCATAAATAACGCCTTAAAAATATTGTTTATTTTTTGCATACACTCATTAAATTCTCTTCTCGTTTTTAAATGATATACATCGGTTGCCATCAATGTGTTTAGTTATATAGATGTTTGTTAGAACGATGTGATTGTTGAAATGAAGTCTTCACGAGTGTACCGCCGGATAGTATGCGACGGTCACCCGACGTGTGCAGACGTCTCGACACCTGATGAAGACGACGGAGCTAGTCGTCGAAATATCGTGTTTTCAAAACACTATCCAGCGTTATACCCGCGAAGACTTCATTTCAATCATACGCCGGGAAAGTGTCCGTTCTGATATGATTGTTGTACATGAATCCATAAATAATTTTTTGTTACTCCAATAGATTGTATACCTTTTATTCATAGGACATAACACATCAGCTACATTAATGGTTTAGTTTTATGGATTTTATAAACAAAATCTAATGTGAACGTTGGTAACTGCGTCTCTAATCACAACGATCGTATGTATGAAAGCTATGAATGTTTACGATATATTAACGGGATGTTCGCTTTCAGTTCACCCATTGTTTCCACTGCTAAATATATGCCGGAACGGCGTGTAACATTTTCTTGTGTACGCACAATATATATTGATGGCATTTACACTTTGATTTCTTCCAAGCTAATGTTTCTTTAACAATTTAACATTATTGCTTCTGCTTTTCAGGATGTTGGAAGTAAATGTGAAAGCAGAAGAGAAATTTGTTTTCCCATAAAAGGATTTTTCCTAGTGGTTACCGATGGAATGAGTGGTTATATTTACCTCCACGTAATTCAACTAATGGAACAGAGAGGATGGCAGAAGAAGTGATTGCTGGTTACATGAGATACACAGGGAGAACTTAACTGATGAAGACATAAAAAGGAGGAAAAAAACCAGACGAGTTCTGATCACGAATACGTAAAAAGATGAAGGAAATGAACAACGGACGGGGAATTAGAAGTGTTGCCTAAATGTTTTAATCTAAGATATATTGTTGTGATAACTATATTTTTGTATGAATAAGGAAAAGACATATTTTATGACACATCGAAATATAAATTAACTGTTGACAGGAATGAAAATAGGAGCATATTGTTTAAAAGAATATTGTAAAATGTTTAAAGTTTTGGATTCCGATTACTATGTTACCTTGTAAAACTTTAAATAAGTTTTTATTCAATAAATATTTTATAAAACGTTTCTATTTGCATACTATGTTTCGTTTTTTAATAAGGTCTTGCTGTTGCTACTTCCAAAAAAAAAAAAAAAAACCAAAACGTTATTTCAAACAAAAACACAAACGATACTGCGAGTTACCATAGTGACTCATTTGAAACGATTAGTACTAATGCCAGTTTCTTTTTAACTCGTTAATGAAGCGAAATTGTTTTCAAGTAAGCAGGACATTCAAGTATACAGGAGGGAGGAACAGCAAATTCGTAATAACTTCAGTTCTAAACGACTTGGTCACCACCATACCCCCACCAACTGTGGCCAAAGGACATATTTGATGGCATGCTGAGTGAAAAACAATCGTCAGCACCACTAGAAATTTAAACTGAACCGTGAAAGCCATAGCATAGTTGTTTGACCCAATTAAATAACAATCACAAAACATTTTTCTTTTAATTTCACATTGTATCTGGAGAATTAATTCCGAAAATAAAAGGTTTATCAGACATTTGAAAGCCACTTATCACTGCGTGAAACAAATATTTAACTTAAAAGTATTCCAAATATTTTAGCAATATATCGTAGATGTTGTTTCGATAACAAAACAGAAACAAATTTAAAACGGTGTAGACCCATCATGACGGAGGGAGTCACTATCTATGAACGGTGTGTACTGCGTCATTTAGATCTTAAAACATGTTAATTTGTGAAGAGAAATATGGTAACCCTTCTAGGTTTTGGATAGATTTTATCAAGAAGCCACCTAAAAAGTGATCAAAATATCAAGCAAGTGGGTGGGATGGGATTAGTTTTCACGTCGGTCCTACATGCTCAAGTTCTGTGAGGTGACAGCTTCCATACCATCTACCAAACTGTTAGTTCCTTCATTTACATCAGTGTTCTTTCTTTGAATTTCTGGGCTTGCAAGCATTGTTGTTACTGTGGCCCCTTTCATCTAATTTCTAGATTTATGTCTTCAAATTTCTTCCTCATTTAGCTAGGCACCAAGCAGCTAAAGTTATTCTGCATTACTACGAAACATACATAGTTAAACCGCATAGGTTATAGCTCGTGTTGTTATTTTAAAGTGGCCGCAACCTAGGAAGGAATTTGGATTACAGTACTGTTCTTTCATTTCCTAGCATCATAATTAGTATTAAGTGTCAGATGATATAAAGTCCAAACTAATAAGACTACAGTTTCAAAGCATATATGAACTTATAAACATTTAAATATTTTGCGTAAGAAATGCGTTCATTTTGGTCACGACTTCTTTGGTAAACTAGCTATCTATTTGTCCTAGCTTTCCTACAAGGTCAAACAAACTACATAGCGCAATATACTTACGGCCCAGGTACAGTTACCAGTACAATCAAGCTTGCACTTTCTGTTCACCTACACCTCCCAGAAGTTACTGGAATCCTTTTATGCTTTAATCCACAGATTTAAAACGGAATAATCGCTGTTGCCTATTAAAACACATCTTTCCTCGAGGTACGGATAAAGACGGTGATCCGAGTGAAGTAATCATTACAATGGAAGGTTGTGCTTTGGTGCTAAAATTATTAAATTCATTTTTCGAGATGGTTTGGATGCCGTGTCATCTTGATAGCTGTTCTCATATTGTTGAAGCAATAAATTCAGATAAGCGAACGAAATTAAATCACTCGTCTGTAAAAATATACGATGTCATTTCTGCACGATTTAATTTCAACTTAAATTTTTATGTCTCGGTTGATAACGTTAACTAATTATAACAAAATTCAACGGTTTAATCATAGTAAAACTGCTGGAAAAGTAGTAGCTGCTAAAGAAAATAACTATGAATATGAGACAAAATTTAATGTTATTCAGACAACCAAGATTTGTTAAATAACAAGCACACTTAATTTAGATGGTAAATAAGAGAAAAAATGTGTCAACAAAATTCACGGAGAACTTGTAAACTGTATTTCTGCTGTAATGTTTGTGGAATAAAAACAAAAATAATAAATAGCTCTTTCGCAAGACCAGTTAACATCATAATGTCGTCGCCGTATTAGCTTCTACACGTATTGTCCAGAGCCTGGATTGATGGTAATGGATCGTCTGTGTGGATCATAATGAAATATCATCCAAATTCCTCGACGTCAGCCTAACTACAGCTCAATATCGACAGATGTCACTCCAGCAGAGAAACTAAAAATGAAGGTTCACCGCAACAGAGAATGACGCGTAATGAGGATAAAACAAACGCATTACTCTAGACGTTATGACATTAGATTTACCCACTATGTCAGTTCCCAAATGTTGTAGGGTTAATTTCATGCCTACAGAGAAATTCCCATATCAAGAAACAAGACACTTAGTCAAAACCAATTTTAATATCAAATATAAACATTACATTACATTAGAGCATATTAGTTGTTATTTGAATTGATCACATAAATGAAAATCCGCAGCTCTTGTGTCATAGAACATGCGAAACGATAACAAAAATTTTCATCTCTGTTTGCATTTCCTCTTAAAGCGATATCATTTGTTTACGTTCACCACAACACTGTAGAAATAAAAAACAAACAATTAAGATAGCAATCACAGACAAATAAGATACAATGAAGCCATACATTGAAACTTTTTTTTGTGTGCATGTATTGCACCTACACAGATGTCTAGACATGATGTGAAATGATAAAATGCTTAGTCACCTCATCAATATTACCGTTGAAATTACTGAAATTTTTGTTGTTTGTACCTGCTCCTAACAGAGAAATAAGTGGGTTATGAAAAAACAACAACCGTTTTTAGAACATTGCTTAAAAGATTATTCATAATCTTTTTACAGAGTGATGCTATGTTGATTTTTATATTCATATATTTTCATGTTAAATGATATATAACCTACTGTTTGTATTAATAAAAACCTATTAAAATAACATTTAATATTAGGATTAGTCTGCCCTGAATGCTTCAGTGTTGAGCTTTACATCTCCATAAAGATTAATTTTGGCAAGAAATATTAATATCGCTGGTGATATTCCATACTTCTTGCACATTTACCGAAGATTTTCTATGTTCTTTTAAAATAGTCGCCAGAAATACTACTCAAATTAGTCAGGTTGTAACCAGGGCTGGATTTAAACTTTTCTTTAGTGTAGGCTATTCATTTTGTGCCGCCCTTTTCTCCTTCATACTTATACTAATCACTAATTTGTATTACCTTTATTAGGTAGCAAACGATTATATGTATATGTGAATGGATATAGATTAAGAGTGACTTCATCACTTGAAAGTATTCAGATTTAGTCATAAAACAGAAACAAGAAAAATGAATGTTTATTATGAAACAAGAATACAAACAAGAAAATAAAAAATTTAATACATAATTATAGTTTTCTACGGGATTTTTGATTGGCGAAGTCATCTATAAGATCTTCATAGTTTATGGTGTTCATTAGCTCTGCTTCTATATGTAGAAGAGCCAAAGAGTTTAGTTTTTCTTGAGATAATGAAGACCTCTGGTAATTCTTCACTCGTTTTAAACAGGAAAAGCTCCTTTCTCCAGAACAATTTGTGGCTGTAGTGCAAAGTTCTATGCGGAGAGCTATATCCAAGTTCCGGTAAATGTTACACAGAGATTGCTTCCTCACAAATCTGGAGAGCTCAAGTAACGAAATTGACTGAGGTTTCTCTGCAATCTTATTAGATGAAACGTGACTGTGAAAATGTATACATTCCTGAACCAAATCGTCCTCTAAATCATTAGAATAATGTTGAACGAGAGACACAGCTTTTCTGGTGACATTTTGTGTTGAAAATTCACCCATTCTAGTCAAAAACGAAAATTTTTCTTGGAAGTTGAGATATGTATTACGCCTTCTCTCTAGTTCAGCTCTCAGTTTATCTACAATGATAAAAAAGGTGTTAATTAAAAAAAATCTCTTGAGGTTGTTTCAATTTCGTAAGTTTCGAATGCAAATTTTTTTCTTTTAGATTGTCTGTTAATTTCACCCTGATAACTCGTTTCACTCGCAGTTTTTTCGAAATAGTCAAAGTTTTCGCGCTCTGTTATCATAAAGTCGACTAGAGATCCATAAAGATCGGATACTGTTAATAGATCTACAGACGAACGTTGAATTTCAGTACTCATTGTTCAATGCATGTTCCTTAAAAAATTCAAAGAATTCAATTCATCATTAGCTGACAAATGACGAGTTAAGTTTAAAAAATCATTGACTTTTCAATGATTTTTTCAATAAAATTAGGACTTTCAAGCGCTCGGGGACTTTCGACATCCAGATACTCAATTAATGAAATCTTAGATCATACTCAAGTATTTTTATTATAGAAATCATGAAATGTAAGTCTGTCAGTAGAAACTTACCTCTGTCTATAGAGTCTTCCTCCGGAAATATACGACGGGCTACAGATTGCGTTGAACAAGAAAGAAAGTCAGGAAACTAATGAAGAATTAAATTAATAATTTAGCTAATTGTTCGCTGTCACCGGTTATCTAAATGAAAATTGATACTAAACGTATTTTTCTTTTCTATTAATTGTTCCGAGTTTGACACTTCACTACTAGATGTCACCACTTAAATGAAAATATGTAGTAGACGTTTTTCTATTAAGTTTATAATCACACACAAATTTGACGGCTTACTAAAGCGGGCACCCTAGGAAATTTGGCGCCCTTAAAACGCTGCCGCCCCTAGGAGGGAGCTTATACAGCCTAATGGGAAATCCAGCACTGGTTGCAACGCGGTGGTGGTTTATTACGAATACGTTGGCATAATATTATTATTTTTTTACTTAAAGTAATAATTACATGTGAGGTGAGTTATTAATTAAATAAGGGATGTCTCCGCACATTCAGATCATTTTGTTCACCTCTCGCAACACATCATGAGACATAAGGATGTTGGCATCCACTACTACCTAAAAAAAAGGGAGAAAAAAGCTGAAAAATGAAACTTCACCAAAAAGAACATGCACAAGGAAAAGTAAGACTTCTTGAAGCGCTCGCTTTGTTCACTTTTCTAGGTATTCGCTTAAACAACTGTTCACTCCTCAGCCTTCCCTACACAAAAATGTAATTATTATATATAATATTCGTACAAATCTTAATAAATCATATGTATCAACGTCTCTAGTACAAATTAAATGTGAGCTCGTGGCGTTATGACAGATTCGTCTCCCCCCCCCCCCCCCCCCTACCACACACACACACACAAAGTTGTTATTAAACTCTTCAAATTTGGATTAACTGCTTGGATATAATGTCCCCTAAAATTCCGAACTATGGGAGTGTCCCCCGTGGCTATCAGATGCTGCCAGGAATACAAAATTATATATGTTTATGAACTTATTCGCTGTAACGTGTTCTTCACATTTCAACTTTCCTCCGCTGTTTTTAATGAAATCAGCGAATAACAAACTATGCAGCATTGCGTCGTAAAAGCCACTTCTCGCCATGCAACTCTGTTTTATTGATAGAGGGAATCCATTATTTTGTTATGGTTTTAAGATGGAAATTCAAAAGCAGGTATGCTTTGACGATATTTTTTCTTCTATTCTATGCCTCAATTCAACCTAAACGCAACTTCTGGAAGAAAAAAAGATAACCAGCTTAGAATGATATATTACCTGCAGAGACGATATTTCTGATATTTTCCCAGAGCCGACAATATTTCGCTGTCGGCAGCCAACTCATATTTTTTATTTAATTAGTGACGACTTTTCGGTAAAATGAGATTGGGGAATGTTAAGAAATTATTTAACTGGGTTAGTGTCATTTTTTGATAGATGGTGTATTTCTCAGAGCCCCTGTGAGCGCAACAAAAAGTATGATCTTTCCGCAGGTTTTAAGTACCTTCCTTTTTTATCTAGCCACTCTACTAAAATTTTTATAGTGCGCATTAAATGACTACAAAATACAATAAAATTACCACAAATATAGAATAAAGTAAACTGAGAAATCCTTAGAAATAACGAAATAATTATACGAAATCAAATTTATGCATTGTCTATATATCTCGAAACGTGCAAGCTGCAGATTAAAATATTTATTTGTGTTAACATGCTTATTAATTGTCTTAAGGAGTATCTACCGTACTTCCAACACAATTGTCTCCAGGATATTTACTGTACACTACCCGTATGAGTTTAATTACTCCATTATGACCAAGCAGGTCCGTGGTTTATTAATGTTACAGACGTTTACACTTCACCTCAGGTGCACGCACACAAGTTAACAACCGACATCACTCATCTACAATATATCGCCACTACCTACACGTTTGGTTCATAATCAAACAAGACTATAATTTAATAACTGATGTCGCACATTTAGAGTTTCATATCTATATAATAGAGACAGATAATCTTACTGTTTGATATCTGAATAATGGAGATGAGAAATTTTACTGTTGACGAAATTAGTGGACCCGCAACAGCAGCGTCTACCTACATCCGGTTACAATCATCATGATACAGACGACGAAACATAAGATTAAGATGAAAATGGCCTCCTGTTATAGAAGTCGGGTAACTATACACCAAAATATCATGTCAGTGACCTTTCTTCACTATTTTTGCAGGGTCTTATGGGGTACCAACTTGACATGTTGAGTTTGGCTGGTATCGTGACAATAACTTTGCCTTATTGGCGTTTCTCTACTTGCGTCAGTGATTTGCTTTATCTTTTTCTTGCTGTTGGTAGCTTGATTCGATCGTTACCGTCGGCCCCTACCAAGGTAACATTGGCGCCCATCAGCCAGTGTTATTGACTCCAGAGATATTGTTACTTATGTCCGTCAAGGGCCGTTCTTCATATTAGCAACAATTCACCTTATTGGCTGTCAATCCCTATCATCTTCGTTTTATTCTTTACCACCTTTACCTAAGATATCGGTGGTCGGCTGACTTCGATGAGGTTTACTCATCGTTGCCAAAGTCAAATTTGTATCTTTGGTTTACAGCCGCTCACCCTTGCTGAAGCTAATCATTTTATACGTACTGCAAGGTCGTACTAAGTAGGGGACCATCAGACATTTTAAGAACAGATTTCAGTCTCCTGCATATAATATGTTGAAGGGTACATGCCCTATATGTCTGCAGTAAATGCGCCACAGTTTTTGAGATAAGAGCACACAAACAAACAAAAATACAAATGGCCTATAAAGAACAGAATTACTGCCACGTGTTATTAAATGGCAGCGTGATCTGTGTGATAAGCCGTTAGATTTGTAATTTTCTGACCCGAGTTTAAATCCCGCAGCATCAGTTTTTTTAATTTCTTTTTTTCCCTTCATAAATTGTCAAGCATGATTTTTTATTTCGTTTCAACTTCATTTAATACTTTTACTGCGTGAAATTATATTTTTTTCTTTTAATCGCCTTCGGAGTCTTAGGCCATACAGCCAGCCTGATGAATTTTTTCCAGCTAATTAGACACCACAGGTCGGACATGAAATCCACAGACACAACACTTAAACATCCATGCCCGCGGACTCGAACCGGTGACCTTCGGCACGCGCAGCTAGCACTCTAGCCCCTACACTAACGAGGCTGGCAGTGAAATTATATTTTAAAAAATCATATTACCAACAATAAAGCGTCATTTTCCCCCCTGAAAATCGTTTATTATTATTATTATTATTGAAGTGTTCACCAGACTTTTCACAACACAATCCACCAGTACAACCGTGAAGACTTCATTGCAATCATACGCCTGGTAAGTCTCCATTCTTAGATTATTTTTTCACATTTTTTAAAATAAGTTTCTTGTTTTTTGGTTCCTTTTCAATTTAAATAGGTGTTATTATTTTATTTATTTAATCTTCGTCGTTTCTATACCTGTATATCGGCAAGAACTATTTTAAACGAAATATGTAGCATCGAGAAGATTTTTTTTTTTTTCTGCAATCGAAATGTTTAATTCCAAGAGCGACTGCGAGTAAATGGTTCAAAATAAAATAATACCCGAGAAGGAAAATTGACAAAATGAAGCTCAACAAAGAAATGGAAGAACAAGTGACTAACGCTTATAAAGATTGCTTGCTAGTGTCAGATTCCAGTTTAATAACAGATTCACCTCATGACCAAATTTTATTGGGTAGGGACGAGTTATTTTACGAAGCTATTGTTGATATTTTGGTCGATATTGCTTTTGTTGTATCTGTTGTAAGCAATGTGGTTTATTCTAAATTTTATTTCACGCAATAAAAGTATGTAAATGAAGTTGAAATATAAAAAAAGTCATGCTTGATAATTTATAAAGATAAAATTTTTAGATATTGTGGGGTTTTAACCCGGGTCAGAAAATCACGAAGACGACGTTTTATCACATAGATCACGCTTCCACGCAGTAATACTTACAATTTTGATATTGGAAGGCGGAAGGCATTTAGATTTTTTTTGTTTCTTTGCATGCGAATATCTCAAAACCTAAGGTACATTTGGGGATATGACTGTTCCGCAGACATATATGGTGTTTACCTTTCAACATATATTCAGCAGATTGAATCCCGTTCTTAACATGTCTGATAGTCCCCAAGTAAGTACTAATTGGGAAAGAGGAGTGTTGAGTGTTGCCACCTGTCTGTGAAACGTTTGACTATGTTTAGCGTGCGTTAAGTGCAATTTTCGTTTGGGAAATGCATAGTTTATGAGACATTCAAGCATTCGACTTGATGTCTATGGAAGACCACCAAAATACCGCAGAAAGGACGGGCTTGTACCACGCCGATCAGTGAGCCACACTGGTTCTCTACTCCTCTCTCTTATACACTTATATTACTTGAGAGAATTATGGGACGCCATTGTCTGCCCAGGAAGTGACAGCAGACTGTCTTTCGAAATAACTCTTAAGCCAAGATAAATTGTTTAATTATACAGCCGCCGCAACGTGAGAAATCGTCTAGATCTCACACATTGACTTGTCGGAAAAATCACTTAGAGGTTAAAAGTAGTCCAGTGCTTTCCAATGGTAGGAGAGAAGTCGCAAGTGAATCAGAACAGTTTAGCGTTGGATAATTGTATTGTATTTGTTATAAATATTGCATGTCTGTCGGAAATAAGACAGCAATTAAAAAGAGAATTGTTGGACGTGGATATCTGTAGATTAACGTCGAAGGTCGATCCATGATCGATACACCGAGGGTTATGGAGGACAAGCGACAGGCAGAACTTCAGCTTATCTCGATAACTGGTGAGGCATTGTGCGTCAACACTCACGGAAATAGAGGGGCTAGTCAGTAAGCCTAATTTGTATGTGAACATTTTTTGAGACAGAGCTGTTTCGGATTTTATTTTATTTCGTTCATAATTACAGAACGGGCCCGTGTTCTATTAGTACTGTTTCTGTCACGGCATAGCTCGCATCAGCAGCATACAGAAACACCACTGAGAATGCTCAACCAGGGAAATCAACCTAATTAATTTTTGCTTTTATTTGCACATTGGTGGATATACCCTGGTGCAGAGGTTTCCAGCATGATTATCGTACCAATCCCTTAAGCCTTCCTTACTCACCAATAGCATAAAGCATACGATAGCGTGTGACTGAAGCTTTTATTTGTAACTAGTGTAAGCTGGTGACCCCCTTTTTTTGCGTGTCATCCCGGGTCTAGAATAGTTTTTAAACTGAAAGATTATGACAGTTCGACCTGATCTGGCCAAATAGGAACTTGACCTGTGTTTCTCCCTTAGGGTTAATAAATTCTCTTGAGATTGAAGAACTCAGAAGTAATAATAGATGTATTAAACATAGGAATATACGATCACGCTATCGTATAATCTTTCATAGGTCGAGGGTGATAGACTAGTACTTGCTGAAATACAAACATGATTTGCATTTGACCCTAAAAGTTCACTGCAAAATTTGAAGAATTTCTGTTTAAAGGAAGTGCGCAATTGCTTCGAAAGCAACACATTGTTGTTGTTGTTGTTGTTATTATTATATTATTATTATTATTATTTTATTTGAGTCTGGGCGAACATTCATAATATAATCTTTGGTCATAGTGTCTGTAACGGCCAGAGAACCTAATACAGATTGTTAAATAGTTGAGTAACTCCGAAGAAATGAATTGCCAGAATACTTGATTCGGTAACATATTTGGTCTGATGTTTACTTTAAATAACCTAATAACTCACGTACAGCGAACATGAATGAAGACCATTAACTAAAGTGGTCAATAAAATAAGTAAAAAGCAAATAAACCGCAATTTACAAACTTTGGTCAAGCAGCAACATTAGCGAAAGTATTAATTAAAATGGAATTTAGCATAGACCGGAATGACAATTGGCATTCGTGATTACAGCGGATACCACGAGTAAATTAGGTTTTTTACAAAGTTTTTTATATTTCTTTCATTAGCGACTTATTACTGAAAAGCAGTTTCACGTTTCTTCATCACTAATGTTTATCGATATTTTTTTATCTATGAAATATTACGAAAAACATATTTAATGAATGTATTATGGCAATTAATTTTGTAACAATTGCTTAGCTATTACATTTCGGACATAACATCGAATTTCTTCTACTGATATCTCTGGTCGCTGTTAAACTGCGAGCGATAGCTGGCGCGCGACGTCACCGTTCTCCAGCCAATAGCTATTGAGGTGAGTGAGTGAGCTTATATAAAAAAAAATATTCGCCACACTCAACGAAAAAAGTTGAAGACACAGAAGTGTGGACATTACCCTAGAGAAAATCTGCTTATGTTAACCCACTGCAGATCTGTTTTCAAAGTATTATCTTAAATTTACTTATCTGAAGTAGCTACATATAATTTATTTGTCATTTAATATTTAAAAGTCAATATAATTTTATAAATAGACCATTAAATAAAGAATAATGAGAGGTAACCAATGTAATATTATAAGTATATATTCATGAACATAACCGGTAGAAAATCCATATAAACCAGAAAATATAACTTGTGTTGACTATAAGAATACATATATAATGTATAAGCAGCTGTAAGAAAAGATAAAATAAACAAAATAGGTAATATTAAAATAGATCAAGAAATAATTCTATTTATTAATGAAAATTCACCACTTAAATTTAAAGAAGGAGGGAAAGCCATATTAGAAGAACTTAATAAAAATAATCCTAAACACATTGAAGGCATAAAATTAAGTATTCCCTTATTAATTAATAAACTACTACTACCCAACCGCTCATATATTGAATTAGCTAAACAGAATAATCCAGAAGAACATACACTATGACCTACCACTAAATATAAAGAACCTATTTAACCCCAATTATTTATACTCATTAAACCTACAATAACCAGTGATATATGATCAATAGAAGAATAAGCAATTGATAACTTTAAATCAACCTGACGTATACAAATTAATCTTACTATTAAGCCACCAATTAAACCAATCTGCTATATAATTTCGTAAGCTCATTCACTCACCCGATAACTATTGGCTGGAAAATTGTGACGTCATGGGTTAGCCTTCGCTCTCAAAACAGCGACCAGAGATACCATTATAAGAAATTAATGGTTATGTCCACAATTTAATAGCTAAGCGACTACTACCAAATTAATACCCATAAAAAATAATTAATCATGGTCTCCGCTGTAACCACGAATGACAATTGTTATTCCGGCTTGTAAAAATTTCAATGTAATTAAAATTTTCACTAATGTTGTTGCTTAACCAAAGTTTATGCAATACGGTTTATTTGCTTTTTAGGGATTTTACTGACCACATTCGTTAATGGACTTTGTTCATGTTCGCTGTACGTGAGTTATTAGGTTATTTTAAGTGGACATCAGACCAAATGTGTCACCGAATCGACTATTCTGACAACTTATTTCTGCGGAGTTACTCAACTGTTTCATAATATGGAATGTGTATTAAGTTCTCTGGCCGCCACAGATACTTTGACCAATGTTTACATTATAAGTGTTTGCCCAGTTGTAATAATAAACAACGTGATGCTTACGAATCAAACAGGATTTATTTAAAATAATTTTAGAGAGTGAAGTTTAAGGGTCAAATTCGTATTTATGCAAGTTCGAGTGTATGACCTTTGAAACAGTTACATGATAGTGCGATCGTTCCTGTCCGTGTTTAAAACCTAACTCTATTAATGCTTCTGAGTTCTTCAAGCTCAAGAGATTTTATTCATCCTAAGGGTGAAACACAGGCCAAGCTTATATTTGGCCAGATCAGATCAACCTGTAATAATCTTTCATCGTAAAAACTGGAACTATTCTAGATCCGTGACGATACGCATAAAACAGTCACGGGCTTACACTAGTCCTATAATAAAATAATTATATAAAAACCCAGATCATATAATTAATTTCATAATACGCATCAAATCATAACCACCTAATTTTAATATTACACCAGCCAAAATCATTCTACCCGTCTTCAACTCTTTAAACCATATCCTACTATTCTGTCGTTGGTGTTGTTATTAATGTAAGAATTCAAAAGTCCTGTACTTATCCCACGCAGATATTTGTGAGTTTAATGTTGATGCGCGGATTGTCAGAAACACCTGAACCAGTAAAAATATGGGTCTACCATAAATAGCGATTCCTCTACAACATCCCTACGCTCACACTAACGACGTCGTAATCTTACGGTTGTGAATACATCTTGGACCACTAATTTCAAGCAGTAATTACTTTGCAATAAATGTTAGACAAGCATGATACCGCAAGAAGTTCTTCGGAAAGTATTGATAACGATGTCTTGCGATTGACTACTGCAGTATAATATGGGGAAATTCCTTCCGCGGAGATACATTTTTGTAGCGCATCACCAACAATTACAAACTCGGAGTTTGAATTTGAGTTGCAAGTTCACCATATGGAGTTACAAACTCGCTATGATGAACTTGAAATTTTGCGCACAATGTAACGTTTCTATGTTAATCTTCTTTTTTCGTCTAAAGAAAACAAATAAGCGGCCATCATATCCTTTCTCTAGAGGTTATTACGACCCACTACAAAAATTACTGGTTACTTTAAAAAAAAAAAGTTTGTTTTTGATCTCCAAGATTTACAGAATAAAAACATCCTTATCAAAAAACATAGATTACAAATATTATAAATTAACTAGCATCTCTTCCCTCCCTCACGCGCGTGGACCCTTGAGAGTATAGGCTTTACCATATTTATTGTATTACTAAATATTAAAGTGGCGAAGTAAAAAATGTAAATGTCATCTAAAATCTCTCCCTTCTTTTAGTTATTAGCTTAGATTCAGTTTTCATACGTATGTCCGAATTTTTTAAGTTTCACTTTTATTTTAACGAAATATATACTATATTAATATTATATACAGGGTGTTACAAAAAGGTACGGCCAAACTTTCAGGAAACATTCCTCACACACAAACAAAGAAAATATGTTATGTGGACATGTGTCCGGAAACGCTTACTTTCCATGTTAGAGCTCATATTGTGGACGGCTGTGATACAATACGCCATTCTCCAGGGCTGCATCAGCGCGTCAGGGATTCCATGCGACGGAGGGTGGATGCATGTATCCTCGCTAACGGAGGACATTTTGAACATTTCCTGTAACAAAGTGTTTGAAGTCACGCTGGTACGTTCTGTTGCTGTGTGTTTCCATTCCATGTTTAATGTGATTTGAAGAGAAGTAATAAAATGAGCTCTAACATGGAAAGTAAGCGTTTCCGGACACATGTCCACATAACATATTTTCTTTGTTTGTGTGTAGGAATGTTTCCTGAAAGTTTGGCCGTACCTTTTGTAACACCCTGTATATATATATATATATATATATATATATATATATATATATATATATATGTATATAGTACCCATGAAGAAGTATATAATTATATCACGAAGTATAAAATATGTGTAGTATTAAACCTGTAGTCTCAACGAAAAATACCATTTCCATAATAATTAACGAAAAATACTCAGTTTTAAATGTTGATCTGGAAAAAAATATCAATGTGGGTTGATATCGATCTCAAGAACAAACATGTTTACACTAAATTAAAAAACACATTTTAGTTACGGTTATGCTAGGTATAATGTATGATGTAGTGATTTGACTAAAAACACACTACCGCAGTGTTTGATCGCACGAGCTGTGTCAGAATTTTCCATATTTCTGATTCCACATTAAACTTTAGGTCCCAAAGGAAGGGAACTGACCGTCCTGTCTCTGACACAATGGCTCAGTATGTATCCCTCGGTAGGATCTAACCAACCTTCCTGTTGTGTACTACCATTTTTTTTTTTTTTAATCTATGATGTAAAAGTTTTATTAACTTATTCCGTTTATTTTAGTTTACTACATTTCTGAAAATTGAAGAATTAAATAAGTTAAGAAAAGCATATATAAACACAATCCAAAGAGTATTTGAGTCATCTTAAAGCCAAATGAGGATGATGTTTACCGTAAATTAAGTATTACTTATAGTTATTACGTTTGATCAATGTATTAGGTTCATTTTAATGTACTATATTTCAGAACAATGAAGATATAAATAACCGAAATATAAAAAAAAACAGAATCCAAAGAGTACTAGTGTGGTTTTAAGTCTGTGTTTCTTGAAAGGAATGGTCGGCTCAAATACAGAATGATCTGTGACGCATATTTGTTTCTTATCGTAATGATTATAATTTCTTGTCCCGTTTCGTGGTTTAACAGAGTCACCTGATATTTGCTCAGTTTTTAAGCTAGATAATAAACTCTCAGCATTTAAAAACGTAATGCAAATTGCTGCGGTAGTTTTTGCGTGATGTCATTTTAAAATCTCAGACATACGCAGCTCGCTTACAGATTTATAATAAATGGTCAATATAAACGCCACCTTAACTATTTTTCATTTGTTTATTGTCCTTCACATTTCACCTCTCATCCAGGCCTTTTCAGCCAAGAATCTATGTTGGAAGATACAATTAGTTTTATAACTTCTTTAACCATGTCTGATGTAATCCTAAAATGTTACAATTTGCAGTTTTTTTCATTACTTACTCGTTAAACTAATGTTACCGAGCGTGATGGGTGAACGGTTAAGCCCTGGCCTAGTCTTCTGGAGGACGCGGTTTCCAATCCCCGTCCGGGCATCCAGATTTTGGTTTTTCATGGTTTCCTCAAATCACTCCAGGTGAATGCGGGGATGCTTCCTTCGGGAGGCGATGGTTGAATCCCCACCCGTTCCTTGTCCCCAGTCCTATCTCAACTCTAATGACCACGATGTCGTCGAGATATAAAGCCATAAGTATTAAATGAAAGTAAACTAGTGTTAATAGGGTTGGCCTCTGCACATTTGTGATTTTCCACAGAGCTCTTTCTAATTATTTGTAGCTACATGTAGTACAGAATACACAGACATAAATCCTACCAAGAACTCACTCTTACGCACCACAGATAGATGTAAAAGAAATTATGAAAGAAATTACATATTTACCTGCTTCCATAATTGGTACTGCCAGGACAACCGGACAGCAACAAACAAGATGGCCACAACAGACAAATGACTTGTGAAAATACGCACTGTCCTACAACAGTCTGGCAGCATTTCGACTGACGGCTCCAGTCCGAACACGTTTTGTCGAAAAATGAGAAACGTGCAGCTACGAACCCTAATGACGTATATAGTAAGTAATAAACAACCATCAATTGAAAAATTTCAGGATCACGTGAAACATCATTTAATAACTTGTTTAACTAAGTTAAAATTTCAGTTCAGTTTTGTCGCTGAACAAGCTTCGATGAGAATAGAAACGCTTACGGAAGAAGAAAAAAACAGGAAGCAGTTGCAATGGTAGTCCGCTTCACCAATTTAGTCCACTCAAGGTCACACAGTCTTGCCTCCATCCCCTGCCCGCACTGCCCCCTTTACCCTCAGTGTAGCCAGCGGTGTTGTCAAATGTT
The DNA here is from genome assembly GCA_031002005.1 of Vandiemenella viatica. Classification (NCBI taxonomy): domain Eukaryota; kingdom Metazoa; phylum Arthropoda; class Insecta; order Orthoptera; family Morabidae; genus Vandiemenella; species Vandiemenella viatica. The sequence goes on from JARYHS010013630.1 coordinate 270,736,602, forward strand.
CTTCCACTGCCAGTCGGTTCGTAGATTTCGCTGCGGTCGGTTTTGTTTTGCTAGTTTAAAGATTATTATTTTGTCTTTATGATGAGTGACGTTGTAGAACAGAATTCTACATGCAGTGCGTTGCCGAAAAGAAGTAATATCGGTGTTCGTGCAGGTCGTCCAGATATCAGAAAGCAAAGTAAAGTTGTCGTGGCAAATGTTTTCAAGTATTTCAGCAACCTTTCCTACAACGAAGAAGCCAGGAGAAACATTAACTTTGCTCAGGTACAAGCATTGACAGCGGAGGCTTGTGGTATTTCGAAGAAGTCGGTACAACGTATCGTCGGTATATTAAGTTCGGCAGAAACCGAAGATTTGAGCCCTGTTTTTGAATCACCAAGAAAGAAGTATAGGCGGGAACACAAATGCACTGAACTGGATGATTTTAATAAAGAAGTAGTTCGCAGAACTGTTTTAGAGTACTACGACAGAGGAGAATACCCAACGGCTATGAAAATACGGTCCGATCTCGCCCGTAAAATCAGCTATTCAGGCTCAGAAAGCTCCGTTCTTCGTCTTCTGAAAAGACTGGGTTTTAAATTTAGGAAATTCAACGACGGACGAAAATTTTTAATGGAACGCAGTGATATTGTGGCTTCAAGAGCAAAGTTTTTGCGAACAATGAACTCATTGCGAACAAAGGACACTAGGCCAATTGTTTATTTGGACGAGACTTACATTAACCAAAACCATACAAACAAATATATTTGGCATGATTCGAGAGGTAACGGAGGTCTTAAAGTTCCTACTGGCCGAGGAAGTCGACTTGTTATAGTACATGCTGGTTCTGCACATATAGGTTTCATACCAGGAGCCAAACTTGTGTTTCGTGGCGGAAAAAGTTCGTCTCTATCGGATTACCATACAGAAATGAACGGTGAGGTTTTTAAGAAGTGGTTTAGTGATATGTGTCGCTCGCTGGAAGAAGGATGCATTATCGTCATGGACAATGCCAGTTATCATTCCATTCAAACAGACAAACCACCATCTTCAAACTGGCGTAAGGGAGATATTATTGAATGGCTACGTAAGAATGGTGTTGAATTTTTTCCCCATGAAACTAGGGATGAACTTTTATGTAAAGAACAAGTTCGAAATGCCAAGAAGGTATTCGAATTGGATCAATTGGCAAATGAAATGGGACATCAAATTGTTCGCCTGCCACCCTACCATTGCCAGTATAATCCAATCGAACTCATCTGGGCACAAGTAAAACGGGATGTCGCTAAGAAGAACACGACCTTCAAACTTGCCGATGTGGAACGACTTACACACGAGGCTTTAGACAGTGTTACTCAAGAAGATTGGGCAAATTGTGTAAGACATTCGGAAAGATTACAAGAAACTGATTACGTCAAACAGTGCGCGAGGGACACAGAAATGGATCAGTTCGTGATACAGCTGGGAGAGAGTAGCGACAGTGATCTTCAGTCCAATGAATCCGAAGATGAATAAGTTACGGAGAGGATAATGGCTCACAGCTCTGAAAATAAGCCAGTTTGTAAGTTTTTCAATCATTTCTTTAGTAATTTTATTGAAAGCAGACATTGCGTTACCTTTATTTTTATTAAGATGAAAAGATTTTTTCAGGAAACCATTTTTATGTGTATTTTGTCATGTAATTCTCTGTTAAGATAATATTTCTGACATGAGCCTGAATTTGAATATTTTGAGAAGGTACGGTAGCTACGAGTATCTCGCTCGTCGTAATTGACGGAAGGTGACGGCCAGTGTTGGACGCGAGCGCAACGCGATAACATTCGTGCAGATAAATTATTAAACAAACCAGAAGGATTCGTTTAAAGATGCTGTTGTTTTTTCTAAAAATAATTTCAATATTTTCTCACAAACTTTCTCGCTGGAAGTTATCACGTGAACAAACAGAACGGAAGTTAGTCAGCGACAACTTTTTACATTACACAAAAGGGACAAACAAGAGATTCGTATAACTTTAAATTTTTTTTATAACATTCTTCGCTATATAATGAATATAAAATGTTCTGTGCTAATCTGTTAACTTTCGGGAAGCCGCATAAATTTTTTCAGGTATTTTTTATCATTGGTTTAGCTTTTTCGGTTGGTTGAAGTAAAGAAAGTATTTTCATTCGTAAAGTTCATGGGAACTAGTTTTTATTTTTTTTTAATTAGTCATGTAAATATTTCGAGTTAAAAATCACATCACCTTGTTCCACATATTCAGTATTATTTTTTAGAATTTTTCAGCACATATTACTGAAAGTTGGTTTTTCTGAAAATTTGCAACATTGTATGGAGACGCATTGACCTTCGCAGGTCTATTTTCGTGACGACTACTTATAGCTGTTAAAGCAATTGCGGGAAAATGGCCTGCAACAATATTGGAAAAACCTCGTCGTGATGAAGTATTTTTTTATTTTTTTTTAAACAGTTTAACGTCCCTTTTTAACAACGTGGTCTTTAGAGACGGGAAAGGATGGGGGCAAGGAATGGGAAGGAATTCGGCCATGGCCTTTTTTAAAGGAAGCATCCCGGCATTCACCTGGAGTGATTTGGGGAAACCATGGAAAACCCAAATCTGGATGCCCGGACGGGGATTCGAACCGCCCGTCCTCCCGAATGCGAGGCCAGAACGCTATCCGTTAAACCACCACGCTCGGTGTGATGAAGTAGAGCAGTTGTCACTAAAAGCCTTTCAGTATTTATATTTGTTTAGACGTCCGCCTGCAGCATAATCAAGGTATTGATACATTGATCACTTTACTAATAACAATGTAGATAAAAAAACGGCTAATTACAATGCTCTTCGCATCACGTTCTGCATATCAGGCAGCAGAACAATAACGCAAGTTCCACTGCCAGGCGCAATGAGCCAAATAAAACATCAGAACAATAACTGTACTATCCTCAAATAAACGCGAAATTAACTGATGACATGATAAAATAATGACTATCTGCAGAGTTTACAGAGTAAATAAACTGATATTAATGGCAATATTAAATGTTCCTGTAACTTCATGCTGTAGACAAATAATGAGAAATAGCTTTACATTAGTGCTACTGAGCTTATCACAAAGTAATTTGGCATTGTTTGCAGCAGGCTCATAATTTTTTTCCTAGTATTACAATTTTTTAGGAGATAAATAGTGCTGTAATTTAATTAACTACTAAAAATATTTATAATACCAGTGTGGCTCAGTGCGCTGAGTCACCACACACTGGATGTCGGAGGTACAACGAGGACGGGCACGAGTCCAGACACCCGAGTACCACCCGTCCAGAATGAGGATTCAACGCGTTTTTCCGCAGCCACCAAGGTGAACGCCGGGGCAGTGCTTAATCTTTGCCTCACATACTACACATTTCACAAACCAAAAACTACACTTATCATACACAAAACGTAGTTAGACAGAATCATATACTTTACTCCTTCCATTAGGACGTAGTTCGGCCTGGCAATAATTAATGAAATACTTGGTGTCGGCAGAGCATGCAGTCGTATAACCAAATTTGACCATGCCAGCAGTGAGTAAATCTCATCAAATGCAGCCGGCCCCTAATGTTGGGAAGCGTTGGTGAAGAGGAAGAAGAAGTATTTATAGTGTAACCAACAACAAAAACAAATCGTTATAATTTCTTCAGTTATTGAATCGTTTCGTAAATTTATTTCTCATCATAATTTTCTTAAAAGCGGTGAACGTTTACGATTAAATATGTAAAGCTTACTTCGTCGAGATTTGATAAATGTTCCGGATATTTCTGAACGTCCTGTAGGACAGCATGTAGAATAAAGCGTAAAGCTGAATTCTGTGGTGATTAATGTTTTAATTTCATTTACGCCTTTTGAAGAAATGTTAAGTGCAGAATCATCTATCAATCTTTTTCAAACCCCCTTCCCCCTCCTCCCAGCAACGTAAATTACTTAACTCAGTAACATATGTCTATCAAAGAAAAGAAGAACGGTTTAATCACTTACTATGAGAATTCACTTTTTCTAGGAAATAAGTTAACGCTTTTTTTTTATCTTTTTTTGCTTATGGCACTTCGTTGACGTTGAGTTCATTAGAGGCGGTAAACGATTGGGGGAAAGGAACGGGAAGGTATTCGGCCATATCGTTTTGAAGAATCAGCTCGTTATTCGCGTTGATTGATTTTGGGAAACCATGTAAAACACAAATCTGTATGGCCGGACGGAGGGTTTAAAACCAGCGTCCTCTCGAATGTGAGGCTAGAGCGTTACACTTGTAACAGAACAGGCATAATGCCTTTATAGTAATTTTATTTAAGGTAATAGAATTTACATCTATGGATACGTTGGTTATGTAAGCTCTCTGAAGTACAGATATAGTAGGATTATCGCTGATGATGCATGGCGTGTGGATTGTAGTTAAATGTTGATCCGCTTTAGACGTGATTTCTTAAGTGTTATTCTTTATTAAATGTATTGTAATTATAAACAATTTTCCTACCTTATAAAATAAATAAACCTGCAATCTTCGGATCTACCAAATGTCTGGTAGTTAATTTCTTCGTCGAGATTCAAGAATACATGATACAAGAAGATAATAAATTTTAAAATAGCTACATGGCAATACCGCGACAGGACAGTGTGTTTTGGAGTGGGATTAATTAAAAGCATAATTAACCACGGACAAACACTGAAACAAAAGGTAGGAAAAGTGAATTACATAAAGTAACAATAATTAACAAGCGAGCAGCAATTACCACCGGAACGCGACAACCGAATTGAGCCGACGATTCCCGAGGAGAGCCGATCCGCTCAGTATTATCGAGACCGGCGCATAGGTAACACCAGCAGCTGGAGCGATACGACCGAAGCAGAGAACCAACTTCATTTACGGGAGACTGTAAGGGGCGGCATTGCAGAGCGAGGCGCAGTCCTAGAAGCTAGCAGTTCTTCTCTTCAAAAGGAAAGTGCCAATTTTTTTATCTTTGTAAGAAACACAAGCTGACATGAGAGAATTTTCATATGATCATTTGCATTGAAAAAAAAAAAAAAATTAAATTATTTTCTTCCCGAGTAAAAGTCAGTTTGAGTTAATATTGAAAAAAAAATTAGTTTCAACTTTCCTGGGGAATTTTATTAATTAATATTTGTTACCTTGTTTGCATTTCATTGCATGCAATAGCGTACACCTTGTTTAACAATAACTGTGATTGGTGTTGGAGCAGAATTTATGTTTCCATCTTAATTTTTTTGTTTGCTTGCTGGTTCGGTGGATATTTTTTTCTTTGCAATCGAAATGTTGAGCGATTGCATTGAAAGTTTTGACAACATGGCTACAGAAATGAGTGAAATGGTGGAGGGGATGGCAGCAATAGGAAATGAGTCCTTGAACGACTCAGGTCCTGAGTTCACAGATGGGTCAGTTCGTGCTATCTTGGTACAGTTGCAATCTTTTCAAAATAGTATGCAGTCAATGAATTACAACTTGAGGGCTGATTTGAAATCAGTAGAAAGTAATTTGAAATCAGTAGAAAGTAATTTGAAATCAAATTTGAAATCAGTAGAAAGTAATTTGAAGGCTGAGCTTGGGGGTCGATTGCAATCACTTGAGAGTACAGTGGGGGATTTAAATATGTTGGTAGAAGACAATGTTCGACAATTAGGGAATTTCCAATTAGAATTAAGGCAACAAGGTTGATTGTAAGGAACAAGCTGAACAGCTAGCGGAACGGCTAACTAGCTTATTCTCGCCTCGCATTCGGGAGGACGGCGGTTCGATCCCCGTCCGGGCATCCAGATTTGGGTTTTCCATGGTTTCCCAAATCACTCCAGGCAAATGCCGGGATGCTTCCTTCAAAAGGCCATGGCAGAATTCCTTCCCATTCCTTGCCCCCATCCTTCCCCGTCTCTAAAGACCTCGATGTAGAGAGACGTAAATACAATAAAAAAAAAAAAAAAAAAAAAAAAAAACTAGCTTAGAGCATAGTGTGAGTAGGGAGACAATACTGTTACGACAGGATAACGAAGTACTCAGTAAACAGTTAGTTGTCGTGGAAGAAGTCAATGTGAGTCACGGGAGGTGACTGGAGGCGGTAGAAGATCACTGTGTCCTTTTGGGAAAACACATCAAAGAAGGTGAAGAAAAGGTAAGCAGTTTGATGACAAATGTCGAGTTGATTTCACAAGATGTGGGTAAGTTTCAATTATCCACAGCAGCGTTGATAGAAGATGTTACAAGAGTGAAAGTTTCGGCAGTAGAAAGGGAGGATGTATCCAATGTCAGGGGCCATCATTCGACTTCAACAGCAGCGTGGGTCGAAGAGAAAATTGAATGGGAACAATTTGATGGTGATGGGCATATGCACCCCATTGAATTCATTCGGGACTTTGAGGACTTTGCACCTTTCTCCGTTGCTTCTGAAAAACAGCGGATCGAGATGGTTCGTTGGTACTTGGCCGGAGGAGCGAGGCGATGGGCCGACTGGTTTGCTGGCAATTGTAACACATTTAATGAATTCAAGAGGGAGTTTCTACAACATTATTGGTCGGTGGATAGGCAGATAGCCGTACATAGAGAATTGTTAAGGGAAGAAACTTATGTGGCCGCTAAGGGGACGCAGAAAGACTTTTTCATGATGTGTTCGGTCTCATGCAAATACCTCGATTGGAGTGAAGTGCCAGAGCATAAAAAGATAAGAGTGATATCATGGGGAGACGCAAGAACTGTGCGACATAGGAAGGAATGCTGGGCAGCCTTGGTGGGAATGACTAGTGTGTGTGAGAACCACACCGGGAATTCGAGGGGAACGCCAGTAGGTGTGAAAGAAGAGGATGTTGTAGAAGAGTACCCGAATGATGGAATAAGAGGAGTTTTCAAGGTGGTTTCTCGGAAATCTTATAAAAGTGTAAAATTGAATGGGTGTGTGGGGTCAAGCACTGGTTTAAAGTGCATTTGTACACAGTCAAATCCTCCACGTTTCTCACTTTTCCGAGCTCATTAGAGTCCAAAAGGTGGTATTTTGTTTTTTTAACTTACAAACAGAAGTTAAGATTCGACATAGGCAAAAGTAATAGGACCAATTGGAAGAAAATAATAACAATAACTCATGTCATGTTGTGTTTCGTAAGTGAAGTGTTAACCGTTGTAGCCCTGTGGCAAGGTGTGCATTTGGGTTTTGGGGGACAATGAAAAGAAAAAAAAAATACTTTGAAGATCAATATCAACCTTTGTTCAAAGATTGGTATTTGATTGTCTTCTTCTTTGTTTTTTTTTTGTTTGTTTTAATGTTCCATTGTATTTCTTTCTCCATTTGTATGTGACTTCAAGGTTTGTGCAATAATGTTAAAAAAAAAATTATTGTTATTAACATAAGAATAGTCGAGCGGCTGCCAGACAAAACTTTTGTATTTCATGAGTTATTTAATATTATCTGATATATATAATCATGTCAATCATAGTTTAAGGGTTACCTGGCGACGGAAGTCGGGGCTTTGTCAATGCCAACTTCCGCCTGGTTCCATCGGTGGGAGTGTAACAGAACAGGCATAATGCCTTTATAGTAATTTTATTTAAGGTAATAGAATTTACATCTATGGATACGTTGGTTATGTAAGCTCTCTGAAGTACAGATATAGTAGGATTATCGCTGATGATGCATGGCGTGTGGATTGTAGTTAAATGTTGATCCGCTTTAGACGTGATTTCTTAAGTGTTATTCTTTATTAAATGTATTGTAATTATAAACAATTTTCCTACCTTATAAAATAAATAAACCTGCAATCTTCGGATCTACCAAATGTCTGGTAGTTAATTTCTTCGTCGAGATTCAAGAATACATGATACAAGAAGATAATAAATTTTAAAATAGCTACACACTCATCCAACACGAGACCACTCCAAACGCTATCTGTTCTACAAGGCAAAACTCCTTTATGTACTAAAAATTTTTGATTGTGTCGCTAAGCTGGGTCTTCAACTACAAAATTTTATTATTTGTGTTTGCTTGTATTAAAGAGAGTATCATATAAAAAATTAGTTATTTTCGAATAATGTGAAACAGTAATGACCAATCCACAATTAAAATGCAGAGTCTACGATCCTCGTGGATAAGAAGTAGTGATGTGCCGGATCGTTAAAAATGTATATCCGTGGATACGGATACAGACACGGATCATTAGTGTCTAGATCCGCGAATACGGATACGGATCTCAACTTGGACCACAGTGAAAAAATCGTCTACTACGATCTATTATTGACGAATGTCCAGCTTTCGCGACTTGGAACTCAATTCAAGAATTAGTGAGTCCTTGTAGGACACCACAAAAAAAATTGAGCGTACAGAACTCATGTATATCCGACGTTATTCCTCATAAATTGTATGATGAGATGCAAGTTCCTGCTGATAGTGGGGAAAATCCCAACTTCAGCACACCCACCGTTCTTGAGATTTTGTCTTTTTTGAAGAATGAATTATCGTTTTTCTGAAATCGACAAAAATATATTGTTCCAAATAGCAACGTATTTAGTTCACGTTACAAAGGTAAATTTTTCAGTGACTTTTTCATCAAAGACATAAAACAGAAATTACTTACAGCTTCAGAAACAGAAGTAAATCACACAACAAGTACAATTAGCACAGAAAAACCAAACGCTGTAGGAAAAGTACACTGCAACAATTTAGAAGACTCTATGGCCAAAATATTAGATATTGACGATAATGATGAGGAAGCTGAAAACCAACTATCGTGTACCAATTCTAATTTGCTAGCAGAATGTGCTAATGAAAAAGAATATCAAGAGATCAAGATCCATTAAAGTATTGGTAGAATAATAGTAAAAAATTAGGAGGTCTATGACACATGGCTCGCACATTTTATGATCACCTGCAACAAGCGTTCCAAGTGGACAGTTTTTCAGTGCAGCAGGAATTATTTATGATCCTCATCCTGATAGACTTTTGGATGACAAAGCTGCCAAGTTACTCTTTTAGAAGTACAATTTGCCAAACTTAATTTTAAATATAACTTTTTTAAAGTTTCTGTAAAAGTGATTATTTTACCTGATGTAAGCCCTTAAGTGGCACCTTAATAATAATTTCAGTTAGCAAATCACGAAGATTAGAGGTCTGATCTCACTATAAAGATAGTTAAAATAATTCCTTAAAACTTACTATAGTGGTAAGTTACCAGTTACCTTTGGTAAACTAGTAAAATAAATCTTTATAAAAGATCCGTTTAAGATCCGCTAAAAAATTAACGGATACGGATACGGATACAGATCTTTTTTTCCCCTCGGATATCCGCGGATACGAATACGAATACGGATATCCGGCACATCACTAGTAAGTAGTAATGCTTCACTGCTCCAGGCGAATACCGGAATGACTTTTTTTTCAGAAGGTCATCGCCAAATTCCTTCTAATTCCCGCCTCAAATAACCTCTACGTTGACGAGGCGTGAAGCCATTTGAACGAAAGAAAACAATACTAAATGTACATTCACTGTGTTTTTAATCTATTCGTTCACGGGTTTTACTAACATTTGTTTGTAACGATATTTTCTAAGCTTCCTATAGTTTTCACAAAGAAGGTAGACAGTTATTAATAATAGCTGAAACTAAACTTCAGGAGAGCAACAAACCTTTATTATTTCATTGGTTTTCTCTTCATGTTACAGACAAACGACTAAGAACCCGGCGAACGATGCGACAGTTAGAGAACTAATGTCCTAAACTGCAGCGCACGTGTGGCTAACACCAGCAATCTGTTACGTCTAGCTGGTAGCTCCATGTTCACACATCGTATTTGCACATAAATTGGTCTGCACATCGGGGGCAAGCAGTCTGTGCATTGTGTGGGTTGGAAACTCGTCGCCTGCTAGTGCATTTGTCTCTGGTATCATGAAACAAGAGATGAAGATTTTAACAGACCCGACCGAAACGTTATAACCTTGATTATAAGGAGCTGTGGGAGAAACATTAACTTCATTTTCTATACGACAATAACAAGGTGGCAAGTAGTATATCTTCTTAATTAAAAAGATCGAAAAAGATCGAAAAAAATTAAAATTTCAATTACTTGTTGGTCTCGTAATGGAGAGAAACGAGAGTTATTTAATACTGCAACAGCGAATTTCATTTATTTCGTCTTGAAGATGCAGAGTGGCAATTTCTTCAATAATTTAAGCAGCGCAAGATTATTCATTTGAAATTATTATTCGTCCTGTTAATATTTAATTGCTTTCTTGTACTTCAAACACATCTTATGAGCATTTCTGGGTAAGTATTATGGGAAAATGCAGTTACCATAAGAAATGACGAATAGTTTGTTTTTACCGGTATCGTCGTCTTAATGCGGTGCGTCGGTCTGGAGTTCAGCGTCGCTTGTGAACAACGCTAGAAGTCACACCTCGACACGTTGAACATTTTAGTCACTTCTTACCGTGGACCCACCTTACAGGACGGCCAACTTTGTAGTCTCTTTGTGACTGACCCGCGATCATACCAAGGTTATACCTACAGAGCTTTGTACTTTTGGTTTCTTCTCCCACCGGAGGCATACGAACGTCATACACAGACTATCGTCATACTGATCTAATTGTTTGATATGTGGGATTTATTTATAGCACTTGTAACTCCAAATTCTATAAGTAATTTGTTTTAAATCTTATTTCTAATAAATAAAATTGTATATATTTAAAGCTTTGGAGCCAATATGTGACTTATAAAACATAACCCAGAAAATCAATTGGTGTATCGCGTATTCTAGTATATTAAATCCTGACACACTGCGAGGAAATATGTTTCTACTGCACTGAATACAGTTGAGGCGTAGTAATGCCTATTGTCTATTATTCCGTAACTATATTCTGCATGATAAAGATTTGTAAGTATTAAGTAAGATTATTTTCCAACAATATATGAAAAATTTCATGTTAACATCGAAACAATATGACACTGAGATAATCCTACGTGAGTGGTTTTTTAAATTAATACCACAAGTTTTACTGAACGCAATTGACCACAAAATCTAAACAAAACTTGTCCGTATAACTACATGAAGATTTGGGAAGTTACAGATTTTATTATTATTATTATTATTATTAAAGTGTTTGGCTTGTTTGATTATGAAAACTCTTGAGAGTTGTTCGGCCGTCTGGTGGCATAGTTTAACTGCATGAGTTTTCCAACTGTATAATAACCCCCTGAGCCCCCTATGCGAGGTAATGAAGTTTCTCTGGGTCTTTATGAAATATATAACCTTGTTCTTTATGATAGGTGTATAATTTGTTCGTAAGGTGTGTAGTTTAAAAGGCGGTGAATTTGGCACCGTACCAGCACTCGTCTAGATCAGGACCCAGGATTTGAACGTGCACCCGGTGTGCCTCATAAGATTAGTGTGGTGGCGCGTTAACACAAGCAGTCACACTGGATCGACACGATAACATCTATATGTCTGTATGTCTATATGTATATTTGTACATTCTTTGTACAATTCCACAGTTTTTTTCCGATGTTAATAAAACTTTGTACAATTTTGCTTTAATACAAAGGGAAAATGCTGTTGATATTTGATTTAGGAAAGCCAACCCATACTGCCCCATCACCCTCTGACCTCCTCTTAAGAAAAATTTACACTGGAACTCTTCAGTTTTTGGTAAATATCTCTAAAACTTTAGGCAAATCGGTCAGAGTGGAAGGTGATATGAAAGCCAATAAAGTCTCGTATATATAAAGCCGATAGCAAATAACTCTCATGCTTCCTCATCTTGAATATTATTGTAGTGTATGGACTCCGCGTCGCAAAAAATTAATTGCTACTATCGAGAAAGTACAAAGAAGCGTCTCTAGTTTTGTGATGGCTATGTATGAACTCTAAGAAAGTGTCGACGGATTGTTGAAAAAATTGATATTGAATTTTCTGACAGACTGGTGACGTTGTTTTCGGTAGAATTTATTGACAAACTCTTGAAAACCCTTCTTCAACTACGACCGCGAAGAAATAATTTCTCTGGCCTTGCATTCGGGAGGAAGCGGGTTCGAATATCTGTCAGTCCATCCTGATTTTGGTTTCCCACGGTATCCCAAAATTGATCGAGGATAATGCCGGATATGGTTCCTACAAAATTGAATTACCGAATCCGCACTGAAGGTGTAACCCTTGTTTCGTTAGGCATTGGTATGCACGGAGAAGAGATTAATTTTTGTGTAAACACCCTCTATCGCCTATATCATTGTTAAATGCTGCATATAGATGGAGCTTGGGAAAAGGATACGTGGTGTTTTGTATTATGAGGAAGGTTGAAATGGCGAACTGTTCTCAGCGGCCAAATTTCCGCTTACCTAATAGCGACAACATACTAAACCGGACGGTATATGATGGACCCGACCTTTGTAATTGATGATTTAACACCGATTGCAGTATCATTCAAGCAAATGCCTATTATTTTTTACCCCAAAAACTAAAATTTTTACTATCAACACTCAGACTACAGACAAATGTAACACATTCATTCCAAATAGAATAGGGAATAGCTACAGGTTATGTAGTGCATCAACAAGGTTTTTTATATTCAGTGTGTATTTTTGTAGGAGGTTTGCACTTGATAGCTGATCTGGGATTGTTACATCAGTGCTTTCACGGTGAGAGCTGCATTGGCTCCAGATCAGACTCTATTCTCAAGTCACTGACTTTTCATTAACACTTCCTGTCATTCACAGCGACAGGTGAGCTGCTTAACGAGCTATTGTCAGTGAGAGTGTAAGCTCCACACCAGCTGAGCAGATCAAAGGACAGGAGCTAAACAAAGCGCTATACACATAAGCAAGAAGGGTAAGAAGCCATATTCCACATGGAAAGGGATTCCATTATCAAACTCGGTTATCCAAGATGGCTAGCACCCAGCTTTCAGAAAACTTTTCAGAATGCCTCAGTATAAGAAAATGTATAAGGTAAATAGCTAGGGTAACTTGAAATCAAAGCAGAAGATTGTTATATGTGTTTTAACTGGTACAAAAAAAAGGAGAAAAAGTCAGATGGTTGCATAATATAATTTCTAATGTGCTGTAACAAATAAGGAAATAGTAAAAGAATTACATCAATTGCAGTCGTTCTTCGGCTGCCGTTACGTGAAGCAGTGCCTTCTGTGTTGATATAATTTAAAGTGTTTAGTTAGGTTTTGTTTCATCTTTACACATTTGTTTAGCAGCCCCAGTAGTCAGTCGTTCTTCGGCAGCCGTTACGGGAAGCAGTACCTTCTGTGTTGATATAATTTAAAGTATTTAGTTAGGTTTTGTTTCATCTTTGCGTATTAGCAGCCCCAGTAGTCAGACGTTCTTCGGCAGACGTTACGTGAAGCAGTGCCTTCTCTGTTGATATAGTTTAAAGTATTTAGTTATCTTTTGTTTCATCTTTGCATATTTGTTTAGCAGCCCCAGTAGACAGACGTTCTTCGGCATCCGTTACGTGAAGCAGTGCCTTCTCTGATAATTTTTTTCAAAGTGTGTAGTTAGTTGTAGCTTCTTCATCTTTGCATATTTGCTTGTCAGTAGCAGCAGCAGTAGTTCGTCGAAACCGTTTCGTGAAGTAGTACCTCCAGTGCTAATTTTAATTTAAAGTGCGTAGTTAGCTTAAGCTTCGTCTTTGTATATTTGGTTATTGACAAAAAGCCTCCAACCAAGAACGCATAATGAGTCCGTTTCTCGTGTACGCCTTGGTTTTTCTTTCTGTAGGGTGATATGTGTAGGGACTGTGGTTGTTGTGTGCAGACTCAGGCTGAGGTGACTGATCTGCGCACTCAGCTTGCTGCTTTGGTAACAAGAGTTACACAGCTGGAAGCTGCCGTAAGTGAGTGCAGTAGATGCGATATTGGTGACCCTGTAGAAGCAAAGTGGCTCGCAGGTTCTCCCATACCTGTCATCGTACCTGCAGTCCAAGCCGAGACGTAGGAATCTCTGCGGCCGTCGCCTAGTGGTGGCTGGCGTGTGGTGTCTGGTCGTCGACACCGTATGCGGGGGCAGTCGTGCAAGCCTGATTCCCAAGAATGCGTGCTGTCCAGCCGGTTTTTACGCATTGTCTGGAACTGATTCAGTCCTACAATCGTCGGCCAGTGAGTTGGCAGCCTCACAGCCCGCAAAGTCTGGACAACTGCAGAAAGGGATTTTAGTGGTCGGTAGCTCCAACGTTAGGCGCTTTATCGAGCCCCTTAGGGAAATGGCGAAAAGGTCAGGGATGAATTCCGGAATCCATTCATTTTTTATTCCGGGGGGGCCTGATCCGAGATGTGGAACAGACCATCCCGGATGCCATTGAACGGACAGGATGCAGCCAGCTGCTGATTGTGGCTCATGTCGGCAACAATGATGCTTGCCGCCTAGGGTCGGAGGTTATCCTTTCGTCCTTTGGGCGACTTGCAGAAAGGGTGAACTCTGCGGCCATTGGCCGCAAGATTTCTGCTGAGCTAACCATCTGCAGCATTGTCGAAAGGACTGACTGTGGATCTCTGGTTCAGAGCCGTGTTGAGGGGCTGAACCAGAGATTACGGCGTTTCTGTGATAGTCATGGCTGCAGATTCCTTGATCTTTGCCCTCGGGTTGAGTCTTGTAGGGATCCCTTGGATAGATCAGGGGTGCACACGGGAATCGGCTACACGGGTAGCAGGGGCCGTGTGGCGTGCATTGGGGGGGGGGGGGGTTAGGCTGAGGGATAATGACCCTGAGGAGGAAATTCAGTTACGGACAGCCAAGATAAATTGAGCACCGCGTGTTACAGGTAGCTTAAAATAATGATGAACATTAAAAGTTCCAGCAATTAACTGCAGAAGTGTTTGTAATAAACAGCCTGAACTCTAAAACGTTATTCATAGTACAGATGCTGATATCGTAATAGGCACAGAAAGTTGGTTAAAACCGGATATATGTTCCGCCGAAATTTTTAATAGTAACATGAACATTTTCCGTAAGGATAGGTTGCATTCCCAAGGAGGTGGTGTATTTATAGCTGTTAGTAAGTACCTCCGATGTAGCGAAATAGATGTCCATACTGTCTGCGAAATCATATGGATCAAGCTCAACGTAGTTAGGACAAAACTTATGATAGGCTCCTTCTATCATCCACCCGATGCAAGCGTAAATATTGCCGAGGCCTTGAGAAATAATGTAAATAATATAGCACGGCAATTTCCGGACCATACAATAATGCTAGGAGGTGACTTTAACTTGCCAGATATCTACTGGACTAATTACGTTCACGTTACTGGGGGCAGGGATAAAGTAGCTTGCGAAATCATTCTAGACCTCTTCTCAGATCACAATCTTGAACAGCTCGTAACTGAACCAATGCGACCCCTCAACGGTAACGAAAATATTTTAGATATAGTTGTTACAAATAGGCCTGAACTATTCACGGATATTTCTACCACCGCAGGAATAAGTGATCACAAAGCTGTAATTGCTACAGTAAAACTAACAACCACGCGCAAAAATAAAAAGAGAGGATCGTTTACATATTCTAAAAATCTTCAAAAGAGTGTTTTAGAGCGTATTTGAGATATAATGACCATACCTTCTTAGTAACAGGAGGCAACGTTGAAGAGAGGTGACATAGATTCTTACATATAGTCGGGGAAGGTATGAACTTGCATATACCGAAACGGATAATCAGGGAAGATAACGATCCCCCATGGTACACACGGGAGATTAAAAGGTTACTCAAAAAGCAAAGGATGATACATGCACGATCGAAAAGGACGATGCATCGGACTGATT
Organism: Vandiemenella viatica; assembly: GCA_031002005.1. NCBI lineage: Eukaryota > Metazoa > Arthropoda > Insecta > Orthoptera > Morabidae > Vandiemenella > Vandiemenella viatica. The sequence goes on from JARYHS010013630.1 coordinate 270,752,348, forward strand.
TAGATAAGTTAGAGGAGATAAGGGGACATGTTAAGAATGCGATGCATGAGGCCTTTAATGACTTTCGTGCCAATTCTCTCTCTAAGAGCCTCACTGAAACCCCTAAGAAATTTTGGTCGTATGTAAAAAAAAGTTTGTTGTAGTGGGAACAATAAGTCAGTACTAATAAAAGACGGACGGGAAGTTGAAGACAGCCGCGATAAGGCTACCGTATTTAACACCGAATTCAAAAATTCATTCACGCTCGAAAACATGGAAAACATCCCCCCCTTTACCATATCGTGTGGAATTAGAGATGGGTCCGATAGAAATTGATAGCGTAGGTATTCTAAAGCAATTAAAACTCCTGAAGTGGGGTAATGTGCCGGGTCCCAATGGTATATCAGTAAGAGTATTTTCTGAATACGCGGAGGCTATTGAACCATTTCTATCACATATATTCCGTAAATCTTTAGAAGAGAAAAAAGTACCTTCTAGCTAGCAAATAGCCCAGGTAATTCCCGTTTTCAGGAATGGAGATCGGAGTGTTCCTAGGGATTATCGATCCATATCTCTAATATTTGTCTGCAGCAGAATTCTGGAACATGTCATATGTTCGAACATTGTGAAGTTTCTAGATGAGAAAGATTTACTTACACCGTGTCAACACGGATTTCGGAAGAAGAGATCGTGTGCATCACAATTGGCTCCATTTTCCCATGACGTAATGAAAGTTATCAATGCAGGTTCGCAAGTTGATGCAGTTTTCTTGGATTTTCAGAAAGCTTTTGATTCTGTGCCACACAACCGACTTTTAGCGAAAATTCGAGCTTGTGGTATTTCCGCTCAGATTTGCGAGTGGATACTTGATTTTCTAACGATCGATCACAGTAATTCCATGTTGACGGGGAAGCCTCTTCTAAGATAAATGTTACTTCGGGCGTTCCTCAAGGAAGTGTAATAGGACCACTTCTTTTCTTAATATTTATAAACGATCTAGGTGACAACGTCAAATGCTGGTTGCGATTGTTTGCTGACGATGCAGTTATCTATAGGGAAATAAGGTGCTCCGACGATTGCTTAGAAATTCAGCGTGATTTGGATGCTATTTTCGATTGGTGCGCGTAAATGGCAGCTTACACTTAATTTCAAAAAGTGCAAGGCAATGCGAATAACTAATAAAAAGAATCAGTTTGTTCACGAGTACGAAACAAACAATTCAGCTGTTGACACGGTTGATTCCGTGAAGTATCTGGGGGTGATAGTACAAAGCAACATGAAATGGGACATGCACATAACTTCCGTCGTAGGCAAGGCTAATTCTAAATTGCGATTCATAGGTCGTATTTTGAGGAATTGTAATGCTCATACAAAGGAGATAGCGTATAGAACACTAGTGCGTCCACATCTAGATTACTGTTGTGGAGTTTGGGATCCGTATCGTAAGGTTCTGATTGACTCAGTGGAGAGGGTGCAGAGGAGAGCCGCTTGATTCGTGACTTGTTGTTACAGTCCTCATGAAAGCGTCACAGAATTGATACATAGATTGGGCTGGGATAGTTTGGAAGACAGACGACGTAGCTTGCGTTCGAATTTATTGGAGAACATGCGAAAAAATTTAAATTTCGAGTGCAATGAAATACTTCTTCCGCCAACCTCTTTAGGTTGCAATGACCGGAGGGATAAGATTTGAGAAATAATATGCCGTACTGATGCTTTTATGTATTCCTTCTTTCCTCGCTCTATTCGGGATTGGAATGGGCGTGTTTAGGATTGGTGCTTACCACTCTCTGCCACCCACAATGTTTGTGATTTGCCGAGTATGGATGTAGATGTAGAATCTCAGATAAGAAAACACTGGGGAAATGGATTAGAGGATAAGAAGTGGAGGCCATAAACCTTGGCCTATAACTACTGTTAGTTTAATTTACGTACCTAGCAATGATACTGGAAAAGAAAAGGAAAGAAGTCAAAGACGAGTTGTATAAAAAATTTACATACATTTAAAAAATATTGGTGTCTGAAAGGAACGTTCCTCATAGAAGATATAAATAGCAGGATTCCTAAAATGGTTAACAGTGAAGTTAATAACAACATACAGCGAGAACATTTTAAGTCATTACGGTATAATGCTGATAAATGTGTGAAGAAGGAAGAGGAAAATTAAAAATTCCAAAATGTTCAGAAAGGAAGCATAGCACATATTTATCAATAAATTAAACGATATATTCAAGAAGCAGCGTTTGAAACTGTGGTTCGGCTGGTAAACCAAGGAAATTATCGGAGTTTTGGATGGGAACAGTTGAAGAAAACGTAAAACTGGAGATCATCGCGGGATTAAGAACGAAGGGCCAAGAGGATAATAATTATATAGTATAGTATAGGGAAGTTAAAAAAGAAATCTGCGTTGAAAGAATGAAATATGGGGAAAAACATGATGAATTAAACTTATGTGCGTTTACAAGAATATTAATTGTTAAAGAGTTTAACAAAATAAACTTTAGAAAGAAATAAGCGTCTAATATTGGCTTTACATAATGTTTATTACATTTTCAGACTGTCCTTCATGAAGGAAGAGCCGAATATAAGGTAATATAGTGGAAACTTGAAGATAAATTACAGACGAAAAATGAAGATACGTTAACGTCAAAAGAAGAAGAGCTGAAGAGAGAAGAGAAGAAATTAAAAATAGGAAATTCACTGAGAAGGATACATATAGAGTTTGTGAAATATGGGCTGAATGATACATGGAATCGTGATTAAACACTTTTATGGATGTACTAGCTAATGACCAAGACTTTCTTCGTGTTTGTAAAATTTTTTGAAGATTTTCATGTTATTTCACAGAACCTTAAATATTTCCAGAGTAAAAAATAGCCTATATTACTCCTTGACAAATCAGCAACCTGCCAGTGAAAATCGGTCCACACACTAAATGTGTTACATATAAATTGTTTATATTTGTTAATAGCTAAAGAAGCTGAAAAATGTGTCGTATTCTAAATCATGATTCAAGAACATTTTAGTACATTCAGGAACATTACACTCCATTCTAGAAGATTCCAAAGATTTTTAGAGCACTTGTTCGAAATATGAAAATGCTCTAGTTCGACCACTTTCAACCACCACATCTCCCACACTCCCACAGCTACCGACATGCAACCGCAATAGTGCACGATGGGAACTCGAGGCTACTACCACACGCAAACACCAGAGGTCTGCCGCTGGGTAGTTGCGGCTGCAAAGTGAAATTAGCTACACACTCGTCTATTTTTATACGTATATACATAATATAATATTATGTAAAAAGAAAAGAAAAGAGAGAAATATAGTCAATTTGAACCTAATTAACAAGAAAGGAAGCATTAAGTTTAGTTGAAACTATCGTGATACAAGTTGTATTACCAGATTACACGTCGAATCTTCAGATTAAATGTAGTAATTACAATAAGTAAGACGGAAAAGCTAACGGCTTTTCGGAATGATGATTGGTATACAGATAACATTTCGTTTCAAGACAAATTGTTGTGAAAAGAAGTGAAGTACGTCTAAGCAAACATTTAATACTTAGCAATTCTGAAATGGAGTATAATACTATTTCTCAAAAGTAATTGTATAAAGTTGTGTGTGAAAGTAAGTTCCCCAAAGTATTTATAAAAATTATTTTTAATTTAGAGTGATACGATAAACATAAACTCAAACTATTCTAAGCGGGTAGTTCCAAAATTACGAAATGTTTAAAAACTAGGGACGCTGATTATGCTCGTCAGTCTTTAAGATATGTATCCTGAAGTAATCAGACATATCGTACAGTGATTGTGAAAAAAATGTTAATTGAAACAGGAGAAAAATTTATGTATAGGCTACACTGCTTTTTGCTGTTGCCGAGTATGAAAAAGTATTTGTTTCGTGTTGACGAATCTGTTCTGAGTATACAGGGTGTTACAAAAAGGTACGGCCAAACTTTCAGGAAACATTCCTCACACACAAACAAAGAAAATATGTTATGTGGACATGTGTCCGGAAACGCTTACTTTCCATGTTAGAGCTCATTTTAGTTTCGTTAGTATGTACTGTACTTCCTCGATTCACCGCCAGTTGGCCCAATTGCAGGAAGGTAGAGAGTCTACGTGCTCTTATTGTGGACGGCTGTGATACGCCATTCTCCAGGGCTGCATCAGCGCGTCAGGGATTTCATGCGACGGAGGGTGGATGCATGTATCCTCGCTAACGGAGGACATTTTGAACATTTCCTGTAACAAAGTGTTTGAAGTCACGCTGGTACGTTCTGTTGCTGTGTGTTTCCATTCCATGTTTAATGTGATTTGAAGAGAAGTAATAAAATGAGCTCTAACATGGAAAGTAAGCGTTTCAGGACACATGTCCACATAACATATTTTCTTTGTTTGTGTGTGAGGAATGTTTCCTGAAACTTTTAGTCGTACCTTTTTGTAACACCCTGTATATTAAACATTGAATGAGAAGCAGCTATGAAAATTTCCTTCATTAATGCGGTTGGTAAGATATAAATACCATGGTAATTGAAGGCCACCTTATTAACACCTTTAAGGAATTAACACCTTTAAGGAATTAAAAAAATTGTGCTTTGTGGGATTATACATGTCAGAGGAATCTTAACAGAAAGAAGAAGGTGCATGACAAGACCGAGACTCTTGCCTAAGGGATGCATCAGTAGATGTAGGATGTCCGCTGCATTTATTTACCTAGATGCTGTAGCATAATCGTAACACACTCTCCCTTAGTTGAAGATTAGAAGCAAATAAGACAGGCGAACTAACATAGATATTCGCTTACAGAAACAATAGCAAAAATCAGTCATATTCCGTATTATGATTACCTGAGTGTTAAATATACTTATTTAGAAATCATGTAAGCATAAAGAATCAGATGTTTAACAACAAACTCACAAGATATTTTTTTTTCAGCCAAGCACAATTACAGGCAGTTGTATCAATTTCGTTCAAACGATTTCTCTCTTGTAACATCAACTTCTTCGTCTGTAACCAGTTATTTAGAACTTCTGCTGACCGTGATTGGTTTTGATTTTGGAAACAAGTTAAAATTTTGAGTTAAATATCAAATAATGTTTACATGAGAATCTTCCCCGATTTAAGAATTGAAATATATCTATGACTTTTGAAAACAGATAACATCGTGGATTGCAGATCTCAGCCATAACATGCCAATACCTTAAAGCTTATATGAACAGTAAAGTCTTAAAAAATGAGGCGAGTTGCAGCAGCCAAACACCAGAAGCAACAGCAGTTCGTCTTCTGTTTTCTCTTAAAAGGTCGCATATGGGAGTCGTTTGTCTGCGGTGCCTCACATCGTTCATAATAAGAGGCCTCATTTGGAACAAGCTGATGTCTCACAATGAGAGATATATATCTCCATAATCATTAATTGCATTCTAAATCTCATCTTTTAGAAAAAAAAAATCCAAACTTTTTCTCGTATTATTCATGTCACTGGACTTTTTGCCACAAAAATTAGGTAAAAATTGTGATACTAAGATCTTCAGTTTTAATAATGATTAGCAGTTACTGTACGAAAAGCCAGTTGATTTACACACTAACCGCAGACATTGAATCTTAATTTTTCCTATCCGGAACAAAGAATTTTTTTAGGAGTTGAAATAACGTTCATTTCACATCGGAGAGTTGTTAGGGTACGGTATTTTACAGAATTACGTTTCTATGACCAGGATTCTGAATATTTTTAAAGCATATTGACCGACCTTTTTTGGCCACCCAGTGTGGCAGGCCACTTTAGTCCTTCTTTATAATGCTAAAGAGTCGTCAATGACACGCAGACACGCGACCTGACTTCGTGCAGAGTTTGGTGTGCTTTATCTTTGAAGAAATGTTTTCAGCTTGTTCTTTATCTACTCCGATTGATTGTAATATGCAAGGAAAGGGCGAATCCCTGTATAGCAAGAAAATTTTGGCGGTGCGCCTGAGATCAGTAACGCACATTGGCTTATTCACTGAATGCAATTTTCAGTGACAAGCCGTTAATTTGACAAGCCGTTAATTTAAAAAAAAAAATCTATCTGGGCTATTCGCAGTAGTGGCTGATCTGACTGCATTCTAACAACCAATATTAAGTCTAAATATTACCCACTAAAGTAAGAAAGAAGAAGCGATGGGAGAAATCGTGACAACTAGACTGTAAGTGGGCTTGGAAAAGCAAAATGTTGTTTAATAACTAGCAGTCGGGGAGAGGCGGGTAATGAATTCTGAAACAATTTCGCGAGTAGCTACGTTTCTCTTAGGAATACCACTCTCCCTCTCTTTTCCATATAGACTATTATTTGCTACGACGGCTAGCTCACAATTTGCATCACAACTTTTGGGTTCTGTTTTTTTGTGTATTCACACACACAGTAAACCACCACTGGAGAAATACTGGTGTTCCATTTCCCGCTGGGCGCGATGTTATTGGGTCCTGTACGAGTTACATTTAAATTCATTAGTTAGTACCGATGATCCAGTACAAATGTGGTCCTTGTCAGAGTAACAATTTACACCAACATCTATACTGTCTCCAGAAGAAAATTTAGAAGCAGCGGAAAAATATGCTGAGACTGTAGCGGATACCTTAATCTGACGGGATTTCTAGCAAGTGTTAAGATCAGTTTTCAACCTAGAAGAATTTTTTCCAGGATTTCATCCATCGACATAAACGTTTCTTTTTTAACCACATCATGACCCAGCCATTCATTCGGAGTACCGTAGTTTTCCTAGAGACATGCCACAGTCACTCTAGAAAACATAGAGACAGTACCGCTGGCAGTGCTGTTACACAAAGCCCTAAGTGCCACGCCCGTAAGTTAGCCCCGCAGTGTAGGAGGACTGCTGGCACGGCAGGATAAGTACCGTTACTCGACTTCTGCATAAATATATCCCAGATAAAGGAAAGGATCTCAGACTCATTATCTGTTGACTGATTCGCGCAACATGGAGGAAACAATTGCAAGAATCGATGGCCAGGAGGTCGTTTCCGCCTCTACATGCAGCCAGCGATGTCATTTTATTTCCATGATTCAAGAAACGTACAAAACATTTTATTGTATGACTATAATAAATTTTGAGTAATACTTCATGATACTGTATCTGTGCGAAATTGAAATTGAGTCAGAATTGGAGAGTAAATGTGTTATTTGAAAATGTAAGAATTAATTTCAATAATGTTCCAGATACGACCAATGTGTCTAATGTAAACAATCTTCGGACAAGATCTGAATAAATATTAGTGAAGGTGACTAGTGGGATAGCTATTAGCATAGACTATTATCACAGTTGCATTTTATAAATTATTATACTTTATATCTGGCTGCAAGGGAATTCGGCTCGCTTCGATAAATCATCCGTAGATAGGGGGCGTGGATCTGGTCATATTACAGATTTTGTTCCCTTTGACCGTATAGGTCATCATTACGTTACACTTATTCAGTCGCGAGTTTATATCAATCAAGTACTTCTCATCTATCATATACTTTTTATCGTTGCTTGTTATTTTTCAAAAGTGGCTTCTTTAATTTACAGGAGTATATTCATTACTACAAAGCATTCAAAGTAAAGAGTAGGTTCAAAACTACTATTATGAAGGTTATGACTTACGTCAACTGCTCCAGCAACACGACGCCGATGTGATTCGAGCACTTTCTGAACACACATAGGTAGTTTGGTGACCGGTTGCAAGAATAACGTACATTTCTATAACAACACTGCCTTCGCAGGATTACTCGAATCTAGTGCCGATTTCCGTGGAAAAGTCTCATGTCAGTGAAACCATAACCACTCTACGTCTCGAAACAGGCTCAAATTCGAAGCACTGGCTTCTCCAGCCTAAAGAGTATCCCAGATCCGTATGACTGCATCAATAATAGACATGGAATAATAAAACAATATTTCCCCATACTACGTGTTGATTTAATATCATAATAATTTAAGTGAAAGAAAAGAAAATTTAATTTAATTTAATTTAATTGCAATGGAGCGTCCGGTGGTAATTTTCCTACACACTCCTTTTGTCCTGGATGTTGTGGATCATTTTCCTCAATTGCTGATAATATTAATAAATAAATTACGCCAAAGCAATTGACATTTTGTGTTTATTTGTCTCCGGTACGCGTTTCACTTCTTTTGCAGAAGCATCTTCAGCGGGTTTTTTATTTTGTGGTCTATTGTATTTCTTTTAGCTCCATTCTCAGCATCAGTGCTTTTGCATTAACGGTGGGAAGTGTCTTCATGTTTGAGATTCACAAAACTACACTATGTGTTTGTTATTACTTTGCAAGTAATAACAAACACATAGTGCAGTGCAAAAGTGTAGTGTTGTGAATCTCAAACATGAAGACACTTCCCACCGTTAATGCAAAAGCACTGATGCTGAGAATGGAGCTAAAAGAAATACAATAGACCACAAAATAAAAAACCCGCTGAAGATGCTTCTGCAAAAGAAGTGAAACGCGTACGGGAGACAAATAAACACAAAAAATTCAATTGCTTTGGCGTAATTTATTTATTAATATAATCCTTTTGTCCTGTTTCCTGTATCCAAATACTTTCGCCCTCTGGAAATTTTGACTCTTAATTGTTTCAGCGTGTTTGGTAAGTTAAAATACTATATCTTTAGGGTAAATCCTGCTGTTAAATATGCTCTCCCTGTCCCTGAATCTGAAAATTATAAGGATGTATTTTCATGCAGGATGATAATTTTTCGATATTTATCCACAAACCCAGATGTATTCCATTTAATAAGAAGTAGAGGTCAACTTCACTTAGTTCATTTACGCAACAAGTAAAAAATTCCAAACGTTAATGAGTTGATCGTGAATCGAACAGAGTTTCCCCTGTTCCGAATAGAACAGTCGTTGGCCTGCTCGTTCGTATAATTTATGCATTTAATTAACGTTTCGCCCTGTGACGCCAAACAAACCTTCATTGTCACGTCACGGGTCGTATTGTCACTTCACTTGCCTATCATAGGATCGCTTTAACTCAACATGACAGAACTGTTTCGACATATTAACAGACATTTTTACAAAGAATTAAAACATTATAATACGTAGGATAACGTTCTACTCGCAGTTGAGTGAATTTTTATCGCCGAGATAATGCCTGTAAACGCCTATTCACGCGGCTACGTACCCGAAAACTTTATTATAATTTTCAGCGCTAAGAAAATATTGAAATGTTTGTTTAAGCATAGACCAACATTTCTATATTATGTTCAAGCTACTAGAGTAATTAGATGGCAATTCTACAAAACAACATCCATTCGCGCTATTACGCTCGGATCTACCACATTATTCAGTTTATATGTAATTCGCTAATAGTTTTTTAGGCTAGTATTTAACTGTCACATTTATTTTTGTAAATTTTGGCGACCATCAATGACTGAGGTTGAAATTTCAATACTAAAATAATTACTAATTTTTTTTGGTAAAAAATTGAATGTTTCATTTTCATATGACGTCTAAAATCTGAAAGATCAAGATAAATGTGAGTACAAATTAATATTTTTAATTAAACCTCATTCACGGAAAAACTGCTTGCCGGTTTTTGATGACATTTGTAAAAACGTAGAGCTCATGATCGCAGCAGTCAAACTGGACATCAACAAGCTGGGAATTTTTGCTAAGTGTGACCTCAAATCACTATCCGTTTAAAGATAAGTTACGTCTCGCAGTCGAAATGTGTAGCAAACAGCATAGCATGTAGTATTTATAGTATTTATTAATTAATAATGTTAATTATTATTGTTTATTATTTAATTTAAAATGTGCAGTTTATCCCTATCTAATTCGCTTGCCTATAACAGAAGTCTCAAATAGGTATGAGAAAAAGGTATGCAAAATCCACTGTGATATTTTTATAAATTCGGTCAAATACAACGTAACTATTGTTCATTCAATCAAGGAATTCACTCGTTTGCGAGTATACCACGTCTTTCGATTTATTATCTATGAAACCTTAAATGGCTAGAACTGCAGGGTCTTCACAGTGATGAACACGCTGAACATATTAGCACGAGAGCGTGGCGAAGCAACTCTTCTGATCTTCTCCAGGATTCTAATTGTTGTCGTTGATCTTCAAAATGATGTGATTGCTCGTGCACCATTTGTCGCAATGCAGATCAATCAGAGGCTACATCTTCCCAGCTGTTCGCTTTTATTTGTTTTTAAGTCCAATGCTGTATCACTTCATTTGTCCTCCTCAATTTTGTTGGCCGTTATTTAGCTGCGAACACCTTATTTGTTTTGCGGGGCGACTGTTCGACAATCGGATGACGTTTCAAACCCATCGAAGTTGGTGCTTAATTATTATTGCCTTAGTGTATAGAAATCAGATTATGAATTAACAGCTATTCTGTGAAACTAGTTTTGAAACAGTTTCCTGTAATACATTTCCTCTAACGAAACACACAGAGCATTTATTAGTATAACCATTCCAACTTTCGGTATTGGTAAATAATAATATTTCATCCTATCAACAGACGTGGGTAAAGGAAGCTATGAAGCGTGAATAATTATAAACTTTGAGGTGTAGGATTAAAAAATGTGTGTTAGCGAATCTCATGTCTTCACCTGGAGTACGACTATGCGAGCAGTTTTGTTTGATGTGAAACGATAGATGGCTGTCCGTAAGTCCCCAGGTGAATGGCCACTCATGCCGGCTAGTGATGAAGTAAGCGAATCTTTTATCTCGTGATGAATGTTTCTTGGGTCAAATCTACTCGTAAACTACGGGGAAGATTCTGTAACTGTCTTAAGAAATGTATTGCGATTGATAAATCAGTGAATCCTTGAAATTAAATAAAATGCTTCTTTATGAAGATTTGTGGATAAATCTTGAAAGCCTTAAATTGGAATAGTTTACATGTTTCTCAGAATATTCTGTTGGTCAGTCATTGGAGCCTTTGACTCTAATAACGTACACGTTTTGTGAAGACGCTAGCGATTAGTCATTGAGATGTTTAAAGTGAATATGGATGTTGTATGTACAAATGCTGGTGATAAATAATGGAAGCCTTTAATACGAATAATGTGCTTGTTTTGCGAAGATTCACTGAAAATTACTCTTTTATTCTTAAACGTAACGCACATTTCAGTTTTGACAAAGATAATTTGCTAAGACTTTAGAATAGCGTTTTAAACATTCATAAAGGTATTTGAAACGAGGAATTCAACTCCATAATATAACTGATGCTTATAAATTAATTCATGTTAAGTGTAAAGCTACTTGAAATGAACACGTGATGATAACCTCTAACGTTTATTGTAATGTATCCCCGTTCTTCATACATACTTTCTTCAATACGTGTCAAGGCTATAAAATAGGCAATATTCGGTATTGAATCCATATAAATAAAACAAAAATCAGTTAGCAACAACGTTGGTTTCGATGTAAGCACTAAATTTCAGAAGTATCACAATCTTTTTATTTACAAAGAATAAAAGGGGGGAGGGAGAATAAAGAATATAGGAAAAAAATAAAGTGATGTTAAATTTTTATATATATAGGCGCTTGACAGAAAGAAAACAGTTAAACGATGGAGGGCTGGGGAAGGTTTGCACATCGACAAAAAGGAATGACAATCAGAAATTAGCAGCGGCCAGCGACAAGACACTCTTCTGTTTTGGCATCGAAAATAATACTGTGCGCGACTGCCACACGAGGATGAGTTTGTCAGCGGATCAGACGAGCTCTTCTCTATCATCTGATACCCAGGTAACGTCTGCAAAATCATTTCTTTCATGCTTTACCGCTACCATCGCAGTCTAATTTATTTATTTTTTCTCTTTGGACTCCGGTTACAATCTATATATATATAATTTAAATAAACTTAGTATGGTCCTCTTCAGATCATGTTTGTTTGATGAGAAAAGGCTTTTTCTGTAAGTTGGAAATTTTCCAATGTGACCACAAATAGTCTTCGTGGAGTATTTAATTCTTCTATATTAATCTCATAATAGGCTGTATTCCGCAGTTGTTGAACAATAATTTTATAAATTACTAGTGTAAGCCCGTGACTGTTTTTTGCGTTTCGTCACGGGTCTAAAATAGTTCCAGTTTTTACGATGAAAGATTATGACAGGTTGATCTGATCTGACCAAATATAAGCTTGACCTGTGTTTCACCCTCAGGATGAATAAAATCTCTTGAGCTTGAAGAACTCAGAAGCATTAATAGAGGTAGGTATTCAACACGGACAGGAACGATCGCGCTATCGTGTAACTGTTTCAAAGGTCATAGACTCGAACTTGTTTAAATACGAACTTCACTTATAATTGACCCTTAAAGATCACTCTGCAAATTAAAAAAAAAAAAAAACTTGTTTGCTTCGAAAGCATCGCGTTGTTTATTATTGAGACTTGGCAAATACTCATAATGTAAACAGTGGTCATAGTATCTGTGGCGGCCAGAGAACTTAATACACATTCCGTATTATGAAACAGTTGAGCAACTCCACTGAAATAAGCTGCCAGAATAGTCGATTCGGTGACACATTTGGTCTGATGCCCCCTTAAAATAACCTAATAACTCACATACAGCGAACATGAATAAAGACCAATAACGAAAGTGGTCAGTAAAATGCCTAAAAAGCAAATAAACCGTAATGCATAAATTTTGGTCAAGCAACAAAATTAGTGAAAGTTGTAATTAAACTTAAATTTATCCTAAGCCGAAATGACAATTGGCATTAGTGGTTACAGCAGAGACTATGAGTAACTTTTTTTTTAAGTTTTTAAAGTTTTTTAAGTTGCTTTAATTAGTAACATGTTACTTAGAAGCAGATACACTTTTTTTCAGGAGCAAAATCTATTAAACATTTTTTAATTATGAAACGGTATGAAAAGCAAACTTAATGAATGTATTATGCCAATTAATTTGGTAGCAGTTGCTTCGTTATTAAATTGTAGACATCACCACGAATTTCTTATAATAGTATCTCTGGTCGCTGTTTTTCGAGCGAAGGCTGGGCCATGACGTCATCATTTTCAAGCCAATAACTATCGAGGTGAGTGAATGACCTTACGAAATTATACAGCAGATTCCGTCTAAAACAACTGTGTTGGTGAATTTTATTTTATTTTATTCTCACAAGGGCGAAACGCGTCAGGGGAATAAAATTCACAAAAACAGTTGTTTTTAGATAGAATTATTTATAAAATTGTTTTAATTCTTCTAAATGTGTTGCAAAGTTTAGCCTTTCATATCAGATTGTCACGCTTGCCAGTATACTAATCAACAACATAATATGCTAGTAAGTAATATTAAAGCCATTTGTTTCTGTTTTGCATACCATTCATTAGTAATTAATAAACCAACAAGAATTGACATTATATTTTTATGGTCCATCCTGGAGCTACGATCGAGAGACACTGTCACAGTACTGGTCTTGTGCATGCTTTGCGTCTTGGGTTTGAGAGATACTTAATGCTGTGCACTAAATTTTGAATCAATTCGATCAGCCAATAACAAATAAAAATATAATATAGTAGATAATGATGGAAGCATTATGATCCAAAAGTATCATTATCATTTTATTTTAAATAAATTAAAGGGTATATAGTTAAGATATTAAAAGGCACAGATATAAATTAACTTACATTGTTGTACGTAATAATTTTGGTGATAAATCATGGAAGCCTTTAATAGGAATAATATGCTTGTTTTGCGAAGAAAATTACTTAAGTTTTTTACTCTTAAACATAACGCACACTTCAGTGTTGATGACACAATTGAGAAATTTGTATGACAGGCTATTTCAGGTCTCATATTTCAACCAAATATTGGAGTACTATTCGCAGGCTTAATTTACGCTCAAAGCAATTACGAGGGTTACAGACAGATTTTCTTTGTTTCTTGCTTCTGGGAAAACCGTTCCGAGAAATTTTATAAATTAAGAAACGTAAGATCTGCAGATAATTAAGTATTAATTAGCAAAGGCTCTTTCTATCAAAGCAAACAACGTTAGACGACAGATCACTTGTCGAGCCTTTAACGTTCCGTTAAGGCCAGTAAATGTGAAGCGTAGTATAATGTTTCACTGTTGTTGGCGTTAGTTGTAGCGTTTTATGTTACTCTTTCAGCGGCATCAAAGGAACAATAATTGAGTTTACTGTGAATATGAAAATTTACGATCAAGAAAAGAACTGAATTAAATATGTTTTATACTGAACATGGGCACGAATTTTTTATAATACTGAAATAATCAAGAGAAGATGCAGCTCAAGTACAATTTAATAAGCGTATGTGGTAGACTTGCAACGAATAGTATATTCGGCCATACGCCGAATACCGAATATTCGGTAGACTTCCTGGCCGAATAGCCGAATATTCGGCAAAAGTATTCGGCCGGAGTGAGCCAAAATCTGTATTGCTGTGCTTGTCTCTCACCCGCCTGTTAAAGCAGAGTTACCTCCCACCACTCTGTGCCTGTTTTAACAACCTTGAAGTATGGCCTCAAGTATCTACGTTGGATTATTTATGACATTACTTTTTTTTCTTCTTAAGAATAACATCCAATGAGGTGTGAAGATGGAAAAGTTTTCTTACGATAGTTAATAATACGGGATAAGCAATTGGTATAACCTTCTTAAGACCGAATTGCTAATACCACTTTCTGAACAGCCCCCTACATAGTACGATAGTGATTACTTCGATCAATAATCTTCTTGTAGTGTGATATGCCATTCTTCACTATATGGATCGATAACAGGGTGCAGTATTTCCGTAGTCACAACATCCTCATACCTCGTTTTTAAGTCTGTAAGAGGGGCATTTAGACTAAATGTTGAATATAGGCCGAAACTTCATCATCCTCAACGTTTATCAGTTTCAAGTTGGAGAACTGGGAAGATTCGTGGCTTCCGTTTTGTTTGAATATATTAATTCTGACAAGAAAACCTAAAATTATGGCAATGCAGGGTTGGCCTCAGTTCGTTGTTTCATTCATACTCTCCAATTAATTGCTGTCGATTGTCTGAAAGTTCAGTCAGAAGTGATGGAAATGATAGCTGCAGGAAGGAGGATCGTGACTCATTTCAATCATTCCGGTATTGCGCAAGATAAACTGCAAAAGCAATTGGGTCTCCCCGTGCATGAATTGGTGCAAGATGTCAGTACGTGGTGGGATTCCACATATTATATGCTTGAAAGGCTAATGGAGCAAAAACAGGTAATTTCAGTGTATCTCACGGATTGCAGTATTGTCAACTTGACTGCTGCTCAATGGGAGCTTTTAAAGCAACTTTTGAGATTACTACAACCATTTGAAGAACTAACAAAAATCACCAGTTCCGGATATGCATGCATTTATGAAATTATTCCGTATGTTGTTGCTCTAACGCGATATTGCAATAAATCTAGCACATCAGAGCTAACAGCCAACTTAAGCCAAGTGAGACTTGTCATACAACAAGGGTTGAACGAACGATTTTAAGACATTGCTACAAATAAAAATTATTTGTTGGCAACCGCTTTGGACCCTTGCTTCAAAATGAATGTTTTCACCAGTCAACTGCAAAGAGAAAAATCAAGGCAGTATATTTTGATCGATGGTCTAAAGACGTACTGTGAAACAAGCAGCGACGGCAGCGCGAATTCGTCCCCTATTCAGTCCAAAAGGATGACGGAAGAGTCGGGTCACAGTCAAAGTACACACTCATCTTTTATGGATTGATTTGAAGAGATTGTTACAGAGAAAAGTACGATCAATGCAGGGACATCACAAGAAAATAATGCAGTTGAATCTGAAATTGATGTTTATTTAAATATTAATAGTATGGCACGATAATCCGTACATTTGGTGGCAAGCAGAAAGAGAGAAATTTCCGTGTTTGACAAAGCTTGCAGCAAAATACTTGTCCGCGCGGCTTTTCTCTGAAGCTGGAAATGTCTGCGAGAAGATAAGTAGTAAATTACTACCCGAAAATGCAGAAAAATTAGTATTTTTGCATCACAATCTTCCACGCCTAAATTTCAGTAATGAAGATCCAGTGAATAGGTATTTAATATTTTTGTTTTGCTTTGACATCCTGTAAGTTTGACCATGCACGATTATAAGATTGTAAGATAAATACATTACCATGCAATGAATCAATAGTTTTATTTTAGGCAATTATCTAACTAAAGAAAAATCCTAAGTATTCGGTATTCGGCCGAATAGTACCTAGATATTCGGTATTCGGCCGAATAGTAAAGAAGTGGCCGAATACCGAACAGTAGCCGAATATTCGTTGCAAGCCTAGTATGTGGTGATTGCACTAATGTGAGCATAACCAAGGCTTATAAGTTTAATGAAACAACTGAAAACTACTGAGATCAGAGATTTTAAAGTTCAATAATGTCACAGCCTTGCTAACTCAGGGATGCACAAAGTGGAGCATTTGCTACTTTGCTACTTTTTATTCTCTTTGTAGATGAGATCATTAGAAGAGGGGAATAACTGGGGACAAGGAACGGGAAAGCCTTTTTGAAGTAATCATTCAACGGAAATAATTTGGGGAAACCATAGAAAACCCAAATCTGAATGGCCATACGGGGATTCGAACCCAAGATTATAAGTGATTGCAGTGGTTGCGAATTCATAATTGACTTTACCAGCACGGCGTAGAAAATGCAGTGGTGTCGTGGAGTGGTAAACTCCGATAGATGTACGTTCTGGTTCCCCGCTACGATTCCTGGAGTTATAAAGAAACACTTTAATTTAACTGTAAAAAATTGCAGCCAAAGATAGGCTGCGTAGAAAATAAAAGTCCTTTTACCGTCGAGGTAGTGAGGGCGCGACCCGGTGGTAACTCGCAGGCGCAGGCTAAAGTCCACAGCAAAAGTCATGTATGAGGGCGACAAGAAAAATGATGATCTCTTCGGACCAGCGGAAGGCTTCCAGCGTATCTGGAAGTCCCACCAACTTAAAACGCATTCAATTGTTCAGGTGAGCGAAACTCTCGACGGTTATCTCACCTGAGATCGTGTCGTGCGCACGCTCCCTGTCGGTGGATATCAAGCTGGTTAAAGTATGTCCCGCTGAACAGTTAATAGTCGCCTCCTTTTTGGAGCTACTCAAAATATTGATCCTACTGTCGCTGCACGTGTTCTGTTTCTAAAACTTTTTATCGCTGATATGTATTGTTTGAGAATGTGTCTCAAAACTACTCAGCACATTACGTTTGACTCAGTTTAGTGAAATATAAGAGATACTTGCGATCGACTGTTGTGGGTGCGAGATGGTGCTGGTATCAAATGAATAGAAATTTCCTTTAGCATCTCTGCATACTGTGAATATAATTGGAATATTTTTGATTAATACAGTTGTATATAGTAATTGAAAACTTAGTGTTCTCTCTTTTTCATTCCTTATCCAGAAAATTTTATTATACTTCATGTCTTTAAAGAAGAGAATTTACAATTCCCACCCTCATTTTAGAGAGAGAGAGAGAAAAAAAACGAAACTACAGCTTCACAATCGCAGCATTTCATTCGTCAGGATAATATTGTTAATTTCTTAATCTGGTTTGAACTGTCCATAGTAATTTGATGTAACAGAAGTGGTAAACCTTATTGAAGCATTTATTATCTTCAAGAAAATATTTTTTTTTAATACATATTCATGACTTGTGCTATTTCGATTAAAAATCATTATGTTCTGCTACCAACAAAACCCAGTGTGCTAGCACCTCAGGATACCTCTTCTTTCGGCCACTGATGGGCGTTCGTATTACTTTCTAATTGTCTACATAATTCACATGAGTGCATGGGAGGAGCCGTCATTCAGCTTCATATGGTTCTCATCCGTCACGATCTTGTTGTTCAGTGAACCTGCTTAAAGTTTTTACCATGTTCTCGATTGAACATTGATCTCAGCATTCCTAAAATACTTGTTAGAAAACAGGCAGAGGTTACAGTGAGATAGTTTCATTTTTTCCATCTTTACACCTTGTCTACATCGAGGTCACTAGAGGTGGGAAGGAACTAAGCCATTGCCTTTTTGGATGAACTATCCAGACGTGTGTCAGGACTGATTTGGTGAAACCATGCGAAACCTAAATATGGGTGGCCGCACGGGGGTTCAATTCCGCGTCTTCCCAAATGCGAGGCCAAGCGTTTACTCACCAAACTCGGTCTAATATTTATGCAATCTTCATTAGATCAGCAGAAGTACCTGGAAAATTTATGCACACTCCTCTTTTCCTTGATTAGAAGTATTTCTTCATGTTCAGAGATAATTTCCTCTATTCTGGGGATGTTACTAAACATTATCAAGTTGTATTTTTGTAGGTAATCTAGAGGAATAAGCTAGATCACGATTCATATTCCATTTTTTCCTCTGAGACCGATTTGCTACATGAAATGAAAAAAAAATTGTTCAGGATAGTTTGGTATAGCACAAAACTGGAGGAAGACATCCTCCAAACACTGTATCTGTTTGCATTTTCATCTGTACTCTACGCTTCACAAAACCGTAGGTAACCGAAACTAATGTCTCCACTGTTCGTTGTCATTCCTAATGGTACTGAAGTAATTATCAGGGAGGCGCCTTATTTACTTGATCTTATATCTACTACAACAGTTCCCGCATGAATGAGCGGTAAGAGAGCACCCCACACATGTCACCGGACAGGTTTACGGCCTTCTTCAAGAATTCAAATCTGAGCTCATTTCCACAACCACTTTCTGCAGTTTATTTCAACTTTGTTCGATCACACCTAAGAGTGACCTACAAAGCCTTATAACATATTAGTTTTTATTTGGAGTATTTCATGAGAGATTTTTCATATTGTGAACTGCAACATCTGACTATAAATATGTATTGTACCATGCAGCTCAAATGTATTAATCAGAATTTCCCGTTTTCCATGGGATATTCGAGCAGACGTTTGATCACGTGTTTTATTTCTGCATCGAGATGCTGACGAAAAGTGCCTGGATTTTGATAGTAAATTCACTTATTTGAGTCTGGAGGACTGGAGGTGTGCATAATTCGGAGAGACGCGGTTTCATTCATTTTAACGCTAACACCAGAATTACGGTGAACCATAGATCCCACATTTGAAAGATCGTTGTTCAAAAATTATCCCATATTAACCGAGGGTGGCTTAGTACTTGTTTGGTGCGACTTCACCAATCATGACTTTCGCTAGTATTCCTTCGCACTGTTTGGTAATGACTGGCATATAACGATGAGATATAGTAGAAGTACAAGGTACTGTATCATTGTACCCACATTGTTCTAAATCGCGTTTAACGTTCTGTCCTCGCATTCGGCAGGACGTGGGTTCGAATCTCCACCCGGGCATTCAGATTTTGATTTTCCATGGTTTTCACAAATAACTCCTGGCGAATGTAAGGATGCTTCCTTCAAAGGGCTAAGGCCTAATACTTTCCAGTTCCTGGTCCCCAATCCTACCCCACCTCCAATGATCTCGACGAGGACGAGGCGTAAAAACATAAGTGAAGTTGGAAGTTATCTCTGTCGTATGCCATTTGCGAAGGAACTATTACAGTTACTGCTTCACCTACTTAATTATTTATATGACTACCTCCTGCTGCCAAACTGATGATGTATAATAATTTTCCAATATAAATAGCTCTGCCATCTTTTGCGATTCATATTGTAGTCAATATTCTATCGAAACATATGCAGTTCGCCTTTTTGTGAACGTAATTTTGCAGGAATGAGAAATATTAAATACTTTTCCTTTGATGTACAAAACATTTCTTTTCGTCAATAATAAATTATTTTGCAATTACTATGAATGTGTCTACCTTTTTTACAAGTATTTTGAGAAGAACGTATTATTAATGCTAAATATCTAGTTCAGTAACTTAAATATATCTTACAATAATTTCTGCCTGTCAGCTTTCAATGTTTACACGAGGAGAGTGGACTATCCAGTGCTGTGCGCGTAGCAAGACAGTACACTCATTCCAGTCAACTCGCATCGTGTAAACGGGGCAACAGCCAACATTGACCGCTCGCATCGCATTATTCGCATACGATCGAGAGTATTCTAGTGGATTATTGCGAGTAATATGTAAACCGCACAGCGCACGTGTCAACAATCTACCAAGATTTCTGGTTTAAAAAAGCGGAAAGTGGACACAGAATGTCGTCAATTCCAAGAAAACGGAATACTTTTTTATCATGCACAGTGGTAAACTTATGGGCTTGTTGCGCAGTGAAACAATTTCCGTTTTAAAAGAATACAATATGAAGCGGCATTACTCCAGCAAGCATTTCGCTGAATATAATTTACTTACAGGCCAGTTAAGAAAGGATAAAATTTTAAAAAAACTCATTACCGGTTTAGGGAAACAATAACAAATGTTCCATTCACAAAGATCAAATCTGGACAGTGTTGTTAAAACTAGTTTTATAGTTAGTTCTAAAATAGCGAAAACATCGAAGTCATTTTCTGATGGAGAGTTTGTTAAGGAGTGCCTAGTAGATGTTGTAGAACTTATGTGCCCAGAAAAGAAGAAAGAGTTTGAGAAAGTGAGCTTATCACGACGTACTATTGTTCGACGTATATATATGATGGCTAGTGATATCAAAAAAACATTGACTGATAGAGTGGCTGGTTTCCAAGTATTTTCGATTGCTCTGGACGAGAGTACAGATTTATATGACACAGCCCAGTTAGATACTTTTATGCGAGGTGTTGATGAAGAATTTGTAGTGACAGAGGAATTACTGACTTTACGGCCGCTACAAGGGACCACTACTGGAAAAGCTATTTTTGCCAGGGTGCAAAGTACTTTTGAGCAATATGGTTTGCAGTGGTGTAAATTAGTTGGAGTGTGCACAGATAGTGCGCCTTCAATTGCCGGTTCAAGAAAAGGTTTTATTGGAATTCTGAAGGAAAGAGCAACCGCTATAAATGAGCAAGAATGTGAGTTAAGAATTCTGCATTCCATTATTAACCAACAAAATTTGTGCTCTAAGTCCATTCGACTGATGAACTTTATAGATGTGGTAATAAATACCGTAAATTTAATTGGATCCCGGGGTCTTAAACATCGCCAGTTTAAAACATTTTTGGATGAACACTCTTCAGAACACGATGATGTGACATACTATTGCGAAGTAAGGTGGCTAAGCAAAGGTAAAATGCTTAAAAGATTTTATGACCTCAGAAAAGAAATACACAGACGGAAAAAAAAATCCCAACACCAAGAAAAAATTATTGTAGAGTAATGAAATTTG
This sequence comes from Vandiemenella viatica, assembly GCA_031002005.1. Lineage (NCBI taxonomy): Eukaryota > Metazoa > Arthropoda > Insecta > Orthoptera > Morabidae > Vandiemenella > Vandiemenella viatica. The sequence continues at coordinate 270,773,570 of JARYHS010013630.1, forward strand.
GACAATGCATTTGTCAAGTTAACATGTTTAATTGATTAAATTTTCAAGATCACAGGTTAATTTAAGCTCAAGAAAATGCATTTCAAATGTGAAATACTGTTAAATTAATAGCCGGTGTAACCTCCAGAATTTTGAATGCAAGCCTGCAAACGTGAATGCATTGTGTCATACAGGTTTCGAATGTCACTTTGTGGTATGGAGTTCCATTCTTGTTGTACTTGTGCTGTCAATACTGGGACGGTCAGTGCTGGCTGTGGATGATGCTGGAGTTGTCGTCCAATGATATCCCATACGTGTTCAATTGGAGACAGATCTGGTGATCTCGCAGGCCAAGGTAACATGTCGACACTCTGTAGAGCACGTTGCGAGACAACAGCGGTATGAGGGCGAGCGTTATCCTGTTGAAAAACTCCCCCTTGAATGCTGTTCATGAATGGCAGCACTACAGGTTGAATTACCAGACTGACGTACAAATTTGCAGTCAGTGTGTTTGGTATAACCACAAGAGTGCTCCTGCTGTCATAGGAAATTGCTCCCCAGACCATGACTCCAGGTGTAGGTCCAGTGTGTCTAGGCCGCAGACAGTTTGGTTGCAGGCGTTCCCCTGGCCTCCTTCTGACCAACACTCGGCCATCACTGGCACCAAGGCAGAACCTGCTTTCATCAGAAAACACAACAGATCTCCAGTGTTGGTCAGAAGGAGGCCAGGGGAACGCCTGCAACCAAACTGTCTGCGGCCTAGACACACTGGACCTACACCTGGAGTCATGGTCTGGGGAGCAATTTCCTATGACAGCAGGAGCACTCTTGTGGTTATACCAAACACACTGACTGCAAATTTGTACGTCAGTCTGGTAATTCAACCTGTAGTGCTGCCATTCATGAACAGCATTCAAGGGGGAGTTTTTCAACAGGATAACGCTCGCCCTCATACCGCTGTTGTCTCGCAACGTGCTCTACAGAGTGTCGACATGTTACCTTGGCCTGCGAGATCACCAGATCTGTCTCCAATTGAACACGTATGGGATATCATTGGACGACAACTCCAGCATCATCCACAGCCAGCACTGACCGTCCCAGTATTGACAGCACAAGTACAACAAGCATGGAACTCCATACCACAAAGTGACATTCGAAACCTGTATGACACAATGCATTCACGTTTGCAGGCTTGCATTCAAAATTCTGGAGGTTACACCGGCTATTAATTTAACAGTATTTCACATTTGAAATGCATTTTCTTGAGCTTAAATTAACCTGTGATCTTGAAAATTTAATCAATTAAACATGTTAACTTGACAAATGCATTGTCCAAATTTCATTACTCTACAATAATTTTTTCTTGGTGTTGGGATTTTTTTTTTCCGTCTGTGTAGCTGATTTTATGGAAATGAAATCATTTCCGCAAATTTGTGATCCAACATGGCTTGGTGACTTGGCATTCCTAGTAGACATCACAGGACACTTAAACGACCTGAACTTGAAGCTTCAAAAACAAGGGTAATTGGTAAATCAGCTGTACAATCATCTTAAAGCTTTTCAACAAAAAATTCACCTTTGGGAAACACAAATGAGACATAAAAACTGTTTTCATTTTATAACATTATCCAGTAAGGTAACCATTGAATACGGTCGCTATGCTGAAGAACTGAAACTATTGTCAGAGCAATTCACTGATCGATTTTCCGATTTTAAGAATATGGATAGAACTTTCAATATTTTTGCAAATCCGTGTAAGTGTAATGTGTAAGTGTAATATGGAAGATGCTCCGCTTCACCTACAAATGGAGTTGATCGAGCTTCAGGAAGACTCATATTTAAAGTCTAAATTTGATGATGTTGAACTATGCGAATTTTACATAAGATACCTTTCCGAAGAAAAATATCCACAGCTGAGAGTTTTCGCACGAAAAATAATTTGCACATTCGGAAGCACTTATAAATGTGAGCAGTTTTTTTTTTCAATCATGAAAATTAATAGAAATAAGCATCGTACTCGGCTTACAGATGTTAATTTATAAAACACTTTGCGCCTATGTACTAGTGATATTGACCCCAATATCGGTCATCTTGTTTCTCAACTTCAAACTCAAGTCTCTCATTAATTTTCATTCAATTTTTTCTTCCTGTTTTTGTTAATTTACTTTTTGTATATTATGCTATCGTAATTCTAATAAATAAAAAAATATTCGAATTTTTATCTCATTTTTATTCACTACTACCTACTATTTCTTACCTACGGCCGGCGACCTGATTAAGTCCCGAAATTCCGCCCTCAGCTAAGCGTATGTTGCCCATACCTGGACTAGAGAAAGACTGATTACTTAGTATCTCATTAGACAATATAGTTTTCTAATGCAAGAATTATGTTTCGTAAATAGTGCGAATAAAAGGCCCTCCGCACACGGCGCGTTCGCCAAGCGTTGCGGCCTCGTCTCGTACTCGATCAGCTTGTACTTAGGTAAAGTAGTTGCTCGATAAGTTCTCGATTCGAAATAGTCTCGTTCGGTGTGCGTCTTGCACTATCGGCTTGGAAGTTCGCTTGACGTTCGATACGAGTTCGCGACGATTGAAACAATAGAGGCGTTAAATATTTTCTTTGTCGATGAAGTAGAACAATAGCCTGTTCTTTAGAAACTAAACACTTGTCGGATACTCAAGAAAGGACTCTCAACTTAGATAATACAAACGAAGGACTTAATAATCCTATTGGTTTCCCAATACATGGTATACATTTTCAATCTGTAAGTCCTACCCCTGCATCGGCAAATACTGGGTTAGCAAACGAACTTTTCGAGAATTCAAGCTCACAACATGAAAACTAGGTCTCACTGTCAGATGCTCTGTGAATAAACCGAACAACAACCAAAAGCGTTTCACACAATTATGAAAATTTAGTTTGCACTAGTTAATTAAAGAAATAAAAATTCTTATATGATATAAAAATAGTTGTGAAATGTTATTTTGCTTTTGTAATAAATTCTTACCTTAATTTGACTGACATTCTTTCTTCCACCGTTACACATTCCCTGATGTTTTTATTTCGCTAGAGGTTCACTGGATAAATAATTTCAACAAGCTCGGTGTACGAATCTTTGAAATTCTGTATAGTGCATGAAATATGGGGTCTGATTTTTTAATTCAGTGGCGTCAATGAATGCTCGATAGCTGATGTTCCTCTGGATGTAGAGATGCACCCAATACTTCATGTTATTCGTCATTGGCGTTTTAGTGAAATGGTAGTGCAGAACTATATCCTTTTCATCACTCGAACTTGACATTTCAGAATCATAATAACCTCCTAAAATTACTTGAGATGAAACGTGGCTACACAATGTTCCCCGCCTGTTTCTACAAGCAGACTGGCTACTTTAAACGCTCTTGGCTCACGGGGTACATGGAACGCGTATTCCCGATAATGAGCGTTACCGTGTGCGGAGGACTACTAATACTCTTCATTTAGGTTTTCCATTTAGCTGTTTCATAAAATAATTTTCCAATACAGTTAATTTTCACATTCAGAATATCGTTTGCTACAATATCTTAGTTATAACTGTAATTTTGCACTATAGTAACATCTTTTCTCCATCATATTATCTCTCAATAAAGCAAATATTACCTTCTGTATAAAGATATGTTTGACAAAGAGAGAAATAATGCTAATAATCAAGAAACCAGGGTAGACAATTAAAAAGAAAATAATTTACTGTGGCAAGAAGCCACACATTGTAGCAAATTCACGGATGTGTGTTCTGAAGGTGCATTATTACAGAATCGAATTACAAAACAAAATTTTGTAACAGCATGGCAATAAACTGATTGACACAGAAAATCAGCTGTAATCTACAGACGGTGCTTGCAAGTTGCAAGTAACGTCATCAAAGTGCTTTCTACGTGCACCGTGAAAATAGAGCTCGGCTCCTACACTTTCAAACAGGCTTTTATTATATGTAAATTGGTGTTTAGGTGCGGAGCGGCAAGCAGAGGGCCAGCAGCAAGGCTCCAGCGTGTTCTCGTCCGTTGGGGACCTCTCGAACTCCCTTCAACAGCGCATCAAATGAACACTTACATCTCGTTTACTCGTACTGCTTTATCTTTTATGCATGAAGAGCATTTAACTGCAGATTCTGTTCTCTAACACCGAACAGCATGAACTATTAACCACAAAAGACTTTTACAAAGTGAATACTACGTAAACCACCTACAGTAACAGAAGGTAACTACTAAAACACTTCTACCTATTAAAATAGAAATACATTAATTGGGCTGATACTTAAAAAGTTTCAGTGCATCATTTGTTTCTATTTATCCTTGAAACTGCCTCTAATTTTGAAAAAATTACGTTTGTTGATGACACACAGACATTTCAGTATTGTTCACATGGCTTCTCTGCAATTTCGGTGGCTGGCGAACAGATTTCTTTATTTGTATGTGAATGAATTGTTATAAAAGTTTCCTAGTATTTGTTTTGCTAGTGTAATAGCAAAGTCGAAGAAATCGTTATAAAATATATAGCACTTTTCGTGGTAATCTTTTCTACAGCGAGAAAGCTCCGCCAGACACTACATTATTTCGTGTGGATTAAAGACCTGGTGCAAAGCTTCTTACCGGCTGTGTAATGCGCCTCCATCTTAGCCGCCTAAACTGATAATACCACCTACATATTAACGTGGAATCCCAAACACGGAGCATCCTAGCATCTTCACGTTAGGAAAGCAAAGTATACCAGAGGTGAAGCTCAATTTTAATGTCAGTAAAAATTCCAAACGATACCTAGATTCAAACCGGGGACTCTACATACCGAAGCCACACGTATTGATCAATTCAGCCATCATTCCACTGCTGAAACAGTGCTAAATGGATTTAACTTAAATGGATTTTGTTTATGGTTTTAATCCTTGTTGATGTCATTAAAGGCGGGAAAGGGCTGGAGCTAAGGAATGGGAAGGATTTCGGCAATGGCCTTTTGAAGGAACAATCGAGGCACATTCGTCTGGAGTCATTTGAAAAACCCAAATCTGCATGGCCGTCGAGATTTTGAAGCTGCTTCCTCCAGAATGCGAGGCCAGAGTGTAACCGCTCACTCACCACGCTCGGTCAAAATTTACAATTCTGCTCTCTGTACCATTGACCAAACATGGTGCTAATCAAAATAGAAAGTATCACATATGTTAACTGATGATTTAAGGTATCACTATGAAAATTTCTTTGAAATTTGTTGGACAGTTCAAGCGAGAAAAGTTTTGCATTATAGTATGTCATGGGAAAAGTTATCACTTTGTGCCTTTCCGTTATATCTACTAATTGGTTTCTGCGTGATGCGCGAAAATACTGACAGACAGATAAAATAAATAAATACTCTTTCATCAGTAGTTCACATTGCAGTTATACTTCTGAAATAAATTTAATGTACAGAGACAACTTTTGTTTTGTCAAATAGATTACAAAAAAATAATTAAGTACAAAAATATTCATCAGACATGTTTCCGTATTGAAGATCTATCAGTTAAAATCAAAGGGAGTAAATTAAATATTAAAAACTATTAAAAAGTTTTATTGAAATTTTTTAGGTAACTTGTGAATATTTTTGAGTTTAACAATTCCCTTGCTGCCAGATAATCTATACTGTTATAAATCTGTAGGCAATCTGTGTGTGTCTCATTATTTGAACGGGAACTGCGCAAAAACTACAGCAGCAATTTTGGGTGTTTTTTTTTTAAATTTTTAGAACTAACCTACCAAATTCAAATCTGCCGAAATAGCAAATGACTTTTATGTACAGAGGTACATAAAGTTATGAGATAGGAAATTGAGATGTTCACTCCTTACACAAGAAACTAAAAAAAATATCGCACAACTTAACTTAGAACTCTGTTTAATATTCTGATTTAGAATATTTTTTTTTTATTTTTCTTGAATGCAGTAAATAAACGGAATACTGAATCAGACGTAATAAGCGTTCCTAATACCGGTGTTTATTTTACTTTAAAAATAATGCATTTTACAAGAGATTAATATCTCTGAATTGTACATATTTTTCTTTGGTTAACTGGTAATGTAAAGGAACGGAAAATATTTTAAATAAATTTATATTTTCTTGCTTCTCCAAGTTAATAACACAAAAATCGTAGATTATTTCTATGCATGCCAAGACCCTCGCGTGTGGAGCAGCGGGTAAATGCTAGTCCAAGAATATATCATTTCAAAATAGTAAATCAATTCCGCCAGATTCCCGTATAACATGAAACTATGGAAATCCAAATCATAAACCTTGAGAGACCTGCATATTATTCTTTAACGGTATGTAGAATACTATCTAAAATAATGTCCTGTAATCTTCTTGTTATAGGTGCTGTAACGAATGTTTTGTGCGTTCAATCTGAAGTTTATTTACAAAAGGACACCCATGAAAACATGAGAATGGGAGGAGGCTGCCTAAAGCACAGTCAAAGTTGTGGACATCTTAACTTAAACGGGGGAGAAGCTACAGTAAAGTGTCCACTGGAGACTGAGTGCATACATTGATGCTAATAAACACAAGGTTAACGGTTCACCTGATTGAGGAGACATCATATCAAAAATAAATAAGCATAGTGCGGATGGTTTAGCCCTTTTGTAAACCAATAAAAAATATTTAGTTGAACAATTTTTGACAACGGATGAGGCATTGTACATTTTAGCTAAGAATTAAAGTAACACTCAACTGACTGGTAACAGTTGGGTTCTCCATCTACAAAGAAGTTCAAGACAGTAACAAAGTAAGTATTTCCGAGGTTACTACTATTGTGATTAGTCTATAATTTCTGAAAAATAGTGAAACTTTCGTAAGGGTGTTTTATTCTGTTCCTATCAAGTAACTGCTAGCAGTCATCAGGGGAAAATGTGAGATGACAAAAAACTGTTAACAGTGATCGCGTTGATATCTTCTCAAGCTTTAATACACACATATGGTGCTACATTTGATTTAAGCAGTATTTGACTGTTATTGAACTACATTGTCAAGAAACGTATTGTAGATATGTAAAAATAATAATAATAATAAAAAGTATACTCACTAAATAGGAACTTTTAATTACATCACAATTTTCGCTGAGATCAACAGTCAATTTGTATTGAAGTATGAACATTTTATGACATAAAACCCACTTGGTTAGACGCAACGGTTATTACACGTTTGTCGGTAGCAGAACAATATAAACATAAAAACAAGAAGACGCGTCAACTTTTCGTATTCAAAATAATTTATAAGTGCGGTTTCAGTTGGTTTCGCAAACCCCTGTTCACCCTATCTGACCCTCAAAGACACGACCAATTCCGGTGGTCATTACAAGTCAGATGATGGCTTCATATTTACTGATACCTCATTTTTTTTACGTCTTTGAGAAATCTGTGCATTTTAGTGACGCGCACAAAAGCATTAAAATTTTGGAACAATTGTTTGGAGCTCAGAACTAAAATAAGACAGCAACTCCATTTATAACTAACATGCCTCAGTGTCAAGCCACGAAATTATATAAAAAGGAACAAATTTTTGTGAATCCCCTCAGAGACCAGACTGACTTAATACTCGAGGGAGACAGTAATTTGTGTCCTGTTGGACCTATTTTGGCATCATTGTTTCTTACAGCTGTTAACGTGTGTCATGACAGCATTGGTTGCTTACGTTGTGCTGTCAAATAAGCGCAATTTACTCACCCTAAGTCACACGAATTCACGGAAATAGCAACTCAATTGTGTATTTCATTCCTAATTGAAACAGAAATGGAATAAGAATAATATTATAATAGGCGCAAGAAAAGTTATAGTTACTGCACGGTAAAACATGTATACAAAACATCAATCCTCAACATTTATTAAAATTTTATTTAATTAAAATTGCAGTGGAGGGCACGGTCCGGTGACAATTTCCCTACACACCCATCTTCCCCCTTTCATCCACTCACCTACATTTGCCATCTACAAATATTAACTTTAAATTGTTTCAACGTTTTTGGTAAATTATTCATCACTAGTGTAAGCTCGTGACTGTTTTTTGTGTATCGTCACGGGTCTAGAAAAGTTCTAGTTTTTAGGGTCAAAGATTATGATAGGTTTACCTGACCTGGCCAAACACGAACTTGACCTGTGTTGCACCGTTAGATTGAATAAAATGTATTTTGCGTGAAGAACTCAGAAGTATAATAACAGACGTAATAAACATGGACAAAGACGATCGCGCTTTCGTATAATTGTTTCAAACGTCGAGGTCTCTTGGCTGGAACTGGCTGAAATACAGTTTTATTTGACTCCAAAAGTTCACTTTGCTAAATTTGAAAAATGTCTTTTTAATGTGAATGGTGTTAGATCGGTAAATACAGATTTGTGCCGACAGATGCGGCCTGACTATATGATGCGTTTCCAGTGTGTTACTACACGTTAACATGTTATTTAACCCGTGTTACTTAACCCCATTACTACAGCGGTGGTTTAGTTAACTAAAATCAGAGTGAATAAATTATGGATTACCAACCTTGCAGAAATTTATTGTCCTTTGGAAATTAAGTGTCATTTATGTGGTACAGAGGTAGCTCGATTAGTCAGTTATTGATGCTCCAGTACCTCCTTGTAGACAGTATTCTTTGTAAAAAGTTACAATTTTTTAGAAGTTTACCGTGGCGATCGTTATTGATGATTTGTACTTTAACATCACCTGACCGTCGCACTCTGGAAAAACCCACATAAATTTATCCATGACTGGAAATAGGCTCAGAGAGTTAAAGTCCAACATTGTCGAATGTTTGACCTTGTGAATTGTTTATAGTCATACCAAAGGCAAGCATGATAAGAAACTGCCTTCGTTTCAGAATTAATGGGTGGTCAGAATTGCTTGGGGCAAGATTAATACGCGGAATGAATACTGAATTTCGTTTTGCAGACCCAGTAAGAACTTTAGCAAAAATCAAATTTGGTTTAAAGTCTTTGACAATCAAGCGAGTGTCATTGCACACTGCACAGGCCTCGTTTTGTGTTAAGATTCCGCAGTATCATGACAATCACTCCAAGTTTTAGTCTCAGTTGATGTAATGGCATTCGTGAAGGCCTTAGATTATTAAAAAACTCTATGGGATAAATTTCTGTGTCTTGATTCTTTGGATCTTCGATAGAGTATGAACTGAAGTAGGTAACGCTTTCACCTTCAAGAATGTCCAAAATTCGTTCATTAATTTCATAAACATCATCATTCTTTGTACATAAAATGGCCCTTTCAGAAAAATGAAGGACACCTTCTGGCGTCAATATTTCCCCAAATTACTTTAAATAAATGAAAAGCTATTTTTTATGTTTTAAATTGGTTAAATAAAGTATGTACTGTATTTTCTTTAAATAAGAAAAGGAAGAAAATATTATATTTACGTGTTGTTAAAACTAGATGCTGTAGCTAAGAAGCTAAAAAATTAAAATAATTAAAGAGTTTCACATCGCGTATAAGTAGTCATATCCTCAATGATTTAAATGTATATTAAAATCTAAGTTGAATGCTTGCTCATTTCATAGTAAATCAAGTTTCTTCAAGTCGACATGTTACTGAGATACAGTCCCACGTGTTCAGTTGCTTAGGTATTAAACACTGCATATTCCACAATTTCTGCTTGCTGTTGATTAACGGCAAGAATATCGTTGTTAAAAGTGTTGTCGTTTCTTCAAATAAGTAGAGGAAGAAAATATTTTATTCACATGTTTTAAATAATAAATGCTGCAGCTGAAGGTAAAAATCAAGTGAATTAATGTGTTTCACAAAGTTAATGTCCTTTAAATCTATATAAAAAGTAAACTTAGCGCTCAATTAATAGCTAGCACGTGTATAAATTTTGGTTATAAAGTCGACATCTTCCTGGAAAGTAGTTCCATGTTTTTTTAACAGTAAAGTTTATCGGTATGTTTTTATGAACTATGAAATGTTATCAAAATCAAATTTAATTTGGTGCTTAGGTATTAAATTGTGGACATAACCTCGAATTTCTTGTAATGGTATCCTTGGTCGCTGTTTTGCGAGCGAAGGCTGGCCCATGACGTCACCATTTTACAGCCAATAACTATCGAGGTGAGTGGATGACCTTACGAAATTATATAGTAGATTTCTGTTGGTAACTTATTCCATCCCTGACACCCTTACCTAAAAAAGAGAATCTTCCTACACCCTTGTGCCTGAAATCGAGTGCCAGCTTGTGGTCATGGACATCTACGAGATTCCCGTCCATGCATTACTTTTAACCAATATCTTTCCATGTCTCATCACCAATATACGCCTTGTACACTCCCATGACCCTATTCACTTTGCTCCTATCTTGCAATGAATCCCATTCCAGCTCTTTTATCATATCTGTTACTGATTGCGTGCTGCGATAGTTTCCAGAAACAATCCAGCAGCCCTTTTTTTGCACCCTCTCCAACTCCTGTATTTGATACTCAAAATGTGGGTCCCATACTACACTACCATATTCAAGCATTGGTCAACATTTATCACACAATCGTTCTACTGTTACTTCCAGTTCTACCACTTGTATTTCTTTAACTTATATCATTAATAAGATATACACGGCATCTAACATGTGTGAAACCTGATTCAATCATAATAATGAAAAAATAATTGATTAATTTTAGCTAGTGCACCATTTTCTGACTACGCAGTACGTGTATGGTCAACAAGCTGACAGTTGTCACTTGTTTTTCACAGTTGTGGAGCTATAAAAGCACCGCTGCACAACTTGTAAGCACAGCTACATTTAGAATGCAAATTACAAATGCCCGAACCAGCCATTAGCATCCGTGCTTATACGTTGCCATCAACATTTTCTCATTAATAATAAAATGTTCCGGCGCAAATCCTCGCGGCGTATTCTCCGCTGATGAGTTGGACGCCAAGGCAGAGTTTCCATTAGAAGTGGAGCGGCGTGCGCGCTCTCTGCGCGGTGTTCAGGTCACTTTGTGACAGCCCGGCCCGGCGCCCAGTAGGCGCTGCCGGGCCGGTGTGTCGCCTCCTCTTTTTTACTTTGCAGCGACCGCGGTAATTGTCGACGGTGTCCTGTGCAGTCGTGTGAGCGGGCATGGCGCTGACGCCGTTTTGAGTTACGCCTCTGACAGCCGCTGCGAAATTCCCGCCGGGAGTGCCAACACAAAGGTCGCAGTGCTAAATCCACAGATCTCATTTCTCGCAAAAGAACACGGCACCTACACCGATTACACCGTAATACATAGCCAGGTCAGATAACGCAACCAGGCAGTTGAGAAACACTACGAGTTAAAGCACAATCTCGTAGCATTTCTTCATCTTTTTCGTAAAAAAATTGATTAGTCACGCATTCACATCCCCTCTCATCCCTCCCCCCCCCCCATGCACCTGCTCCTGCTCCTCTCAGATGGTATGTCACACAACTTTTAAGCTAGCAATACAATACTCAGTTTATTTTGTTACTTACTCTTATTAAGATCTAACACCAGCCAATGACTGATGATTACTTCAATTCTAGAGTAATTAATAGTCCCTTTGTAACTATGTCTGATTATCGTCTACCTTTGTTATCGATCCACTGGCAAGCCTCTTGTACCCATTTACCAGATGATGCGCATTGTGTATGGCAGTGTTTTTCAACCTGTGGGTCGCGACCCCCATTCTGCTTTTGAAAAGGTGTGGGGGGTCGTGGATGCCAGTTAACTGAATGTAAAAAGCAACGGTTGTAGGTCTTAAAAGACAGTAAAATTACAAAATTTATTATTAAAAAGGCTGTTCCGGTTTATATTTTAATAAATTGTTGAAACATGAGTGTATTTTTGAGGCACAAATAACCAAATAATTTTCTAATTTGAGTTTATTTCTACCATATTTCACGTAATTGTAATCATAAAGTTTATTTTTTTCTTCCGTTTTGATTTGCTTCCGCTACTGCAACTTGTAGCAGACTCTTTTTTGAGAACTCCATTTTATCCTCGCTCCCAACGAAGCTATTACATACTCGCCGACTCCCGCGCCGCCACCGTGACAAAGAATATATCACTGCCCGCTGAGTGCCCGAGGCTACCTTGCACAGAATTTGATTTCTCTATTAGTAAGTATAGCCTAGATAGATGTAAAATTAAACGCGTTGTTTTTTAAATCACTAACATTGTTTTATTACGAACTTGGAGGAGGTCACCAAAGTTTATTTACGGACATGGCGGGTTTCCAGAATTGTTTTACTTGTAATGGGGATACGCATTCAAAAATGTTGAAAAACACTGGTCTATGGCATTTGAGCTTGTGTATCACAAGGCCCTGGATAGTCTTCATCTGCACAAGTTTCGTATCCAACCGCATGAGGCTCAATAAGCAATTGCTGTCAGACCCAATAATGTTTTTGATTCAAAGCATCAGGTATCAAGAATAGTTTGTTAGTGGTCCTCTTGCGGCTTTGAATACTATTCGCATCGAGAACATGCGCCTGTTTGGTCAGCCGACATGTATCGCAAATAACCCGTCTAAGATTCAAAATGTGGTTCAGCCACTCAATCACTGAATCACTGATGACAGCTATACCTACAAATAATTTCAATAAAACCTTCAAGGATGATTCAAAGGAGCTGGTTGCAATAATCCAATAAAATCACACTCTTTTTAGTTGGTATGTTCTTCAAACACAAGAATACGCTGATGAGGTTCCGTGTAATTGCTTGCTTACTTCATAAAAATCCAGTAGTTATATTTCATAGCACCAGAGCAGATCACAAATTCCATAACTGTAAGAAACAAATCTGTCTTAGCAGCTGCATATGAGCTACGCATATACAACGACAATGGCTGTTACCACTCTTACTCTCAATACTTCCGTCGCTTGTGTTGATCTGTCTGCATGAATGCAGTCACCAACCTTAGATTCCTAATATATACTAACAATTTAAAGTATATTATTGATTAATCACAGAATACTCACCCATGGAACCTCATTATAACACCACAAAACCAATCAGAATAATTATATACCAATATTTTTTTAATTTACATAAATTCACTTTTTTATAGGGTGGTTTAGATCATAAGTCGATATTCAACGAGTTGATTTCCTATTTGATTTGAATCCTTCCTACCTAGAATTTCAAACTCTATGTAATCTCAAACCGGTATTCTTCCTTGGCCTTCCATTTTTCAAGATACTAATCTGTTCAACAATTGTTTCTGCTGATTACACTCTAAATTTAGTCCATTCGATTTCTAAGTCTCTTCCGTTTTGTAGGTATTCGTTCTCAATCCCCACGTATCTCATTTGTTTTAGAAACTATTGAAAAAAAAACTTTAGAAGATGTTACTCACTTTCGCCAGTTTTCTACTGATTTAATTTCAAAGAAGGTGTTCAGATAAGCTACTTGATGTTACCAGAATATATTTGAATCATGAAGAATCTATGCTTCTAGATTCCAGATGTTATTTTACAATTTTCTAAAACTCGGATCTAATCTTTCCATCTGATTTCATTGTTTTAATGAACTTAACAACACGAATAGTAACTATTTGACTTAAGGAACTTCATATCAATGCCGAGGTTGGGTGGGGAACATAGAAGAGCGACAGTACGTTTTGTCGAAATAAGACTGTACAACACATTTAGTAATTGGTATTAAAAAGGAGTTGGACTGGATTTTTGGAGTCATTAACAGATGGAAGGCAGTTGAGTAGAATTCTTGCTGTTTAAGAAGTGTATTGGCAATGACGCCTTTATTGCTACTCTACTGACATTACATTGAAATCATTACGTGGACAGAAAGAAGGTACCATGATCTCAAAAACTTCACTTAAGGCATAAGGGAATTGTTAGTATTTGTTTTGTATGTAATTATTTAGAGTGATGATGAACTAATTACATAAACGATTACAGAAAGAATTTAAAATAAAAATACGTAACAGGTGAAATTCGGTAAGTAGTGAAATTAGGAACAATTAATTTATAGTGAAAATTCACGAAATTTCGGAAATAAGTCAGTGAAATTAAATTAAATACGTCTGGACATGATTCGATAGCAAACAAGTTTTGCTTGTATTCATTTAAATAATATCTACTCAGTGCCTGTTAGTTATACGTCATTGGCTACATATTTTTAAAGAAAGTTTTGGGAATAAAGAATACCAAAACCTCCGATTCCTGTTTGATGTATCCAGGCCCAATAAAAACTTAATTTAATAACAATTTTTCTCCACAAAGTTTCGAGTCGCTGTATAATCAAAAGAATGGTTTGTGAGCCTCCTAAGATAGATGAGGCGACCTAATTGACCTTCGCGAAAACTATCACACACAAAATTGGACTTTTAAGCTGCTTAATAGGAACCACTTTTTGAGTCCATACACCTAGCCTGGTGGGTGAGCGTTAATACTCTGGCCTAGCTTTTGGGAGGACGTGGGTTCGAATCCCCGTTTTGCCATTTAGATATAGCTTTTCCTTGGTTTGCATAAAACACTCCAGCCAAATGCCGTGCTGTTTCCTTCAAAAGGCTACAACCAAATTCCTTACCGTTCCTCGTCGACATTCCTTTACCGCCTCAATGACTTCGACGAGGCGTAAATCCATAGCAAAAAAAAAGGTCCAGATTACAGATAGCAACAAACAAGACACTTAAGGAACGGGATTTTGCTTCTCTTCATAAGGACATCTCATCATGCTCATCAGTGTGACAGTGGACAGTGTTAAAACTCTTTGCTGGTGAGTGGTAATTTATTTGCAAGATCGATTACGGCACAGACAGTTTAATAGTACTTCGATGTGAGCGAAACCCTTAGATATATAATTAACAAGCGAACGGGAGGACATGCAAGAAACAACAATTTGAGTATTCGCTGGAAATGGCAATATGGATACTTGCAGGCGTAATTGCCTGAGAGCACAGTATTTCGAAATGGGCAGCCTTGTTCTTTTAAAACGCCTAAAGCATTTTGATGGTAATAACAAAAAATCTCAAAATTTATCTATATCTTGCATGGGTTTTAAATTGTTATTGAGGTTAGAGACCTAAATGCATACATTCTACTCAAGTGCCGGTGGATTGTGTTAGATCCGGGTGGGTAGTCAGACAAAGGGGTACTCCCTGAAAATGGTATTTGGTTATCATACCTAAAAAGAAATAAAATTATAGTAATAATGCCTCCAAAAATTCGTGGTGAAATGTATAGGGGTAAAAAACGCCAATTTTTTTTTTATTTTATCATATAATTTATTCAATAATATTTTACATGTGTACAAAGATTCGCTGTTATTATTTAAATTTATAATTACTAATTACTCAATATTAATTATGCAACGGAAAATGAACTATTCAGCTATTTCTCTCTTCCTCTCGGTTTTTTTTTTTTTTTTTTTTTTTTTTTTTTTTATATGCACGTTGCACGTTCGGTCGCTCTCAAATTCCGGGAAAGTATATATTTTTTTTTTCTTATGGCTTTACGCCTCGTCGACGTCAAAGTCATTAGAGGCGGTATGGGACTTGGACAAGGAACGGGATGAAATTCATCAACGGACTTCTTAAGGAAGCTTCCCGGCATTCGCCTGGAGTGATTTGGGGAAACCATGGAAAACCCAAATCTGGATGCTCGGACTGGAATTCGAACCGGCGTCCTTCCGAATGCGAGGCCTGAGCGTTGACACCCACCACGCTCGCTAACAGTAAAATACTCACCCGGAATTTTAGTGGAATTTTAGTGGTCGACGAAGGAAGTACAGGTGTAAATAACAAAGAAAACCGGGGAGATATTTGTCGCAGTAATATGTTGTCTGTTTTGAACTACGCTAAGGAAGAAAGTATTGTCTCCTTTCAACATTTCATGATATCCACAGTCATCCTTTTAGCAAAATTTACACCTCTTAGTATCCGTTGTACGTTAATAATGCATGTTAGTTATGAGACATTAACTTGAAGATGAAATTGTTTATAATAGTATTTGTTTTAAACAGAATGTACAACTTGTAGCCAATAATTGTGTATTTGTTTGTTTGGTATGTCCAGTATTTTATGCAACTCTTTCGCTCTTTAATCTTCTTTTCTGTGTATATGGATAGATGCCGTTTTAACAGACGGTTAGCCATCAACCGTATGATCTCATCGTCGTGTCGAAAGTATTACTTTTTTATTCTATACTATCTATTAAGAAATCACACTAACGTATTTGATCGGTGGGGAAATGAAAGCATGCTGATTCATTTTAGTCCTCTGTCGTGTCTTTGAAACATATGAGAAAAATGGAATAGATTTATATTCTACAAACTGTACTCATGCGTGTAAGACAAGACAAAGCTAAGACAGGTAAAAAAAAATTATCACGAAAAAAAAATGAAACGCTGTAAGTGACATAAGCAGAAAAGTGTGTAATTAAAAAGCTTCACTCCTATTACTACAAGTTGTAACTCACAAGACTGAACAATTGCTCCAGTGCAAGCATGTGTTAACCATTCATAAAAAAGATTCCACTGACGAAAGACAGTGGATAATGGTTTAAGCACTTTTCTGTGTTCGGGGGGAGATTTCCTTACTGGTGTGGGCCACTAGAAGGTGGAAGAATTAGACTGGCCGACTACGGAGTCTGTTGAAGCAATAGCGAGGTAACGTCATCTGCGAGATCTGCCGATCAGATATGTATATTCCATGAGACAGAGATTTGTGTGCAGAACAAATTAGTAGCAAAGAGACTGTGGACAGAGCTGTAACAAGGTTCACTTCGACTTATTGGTCAGTCATAACAAACATCTTCGTATTTGATTTGACTGTCATGAGAACAGAGACATCTCGCTAGATGCGAACCTTATAGATGAACGGAACAGTACCCAAAGATTGACGCGACTTATAGTACGTCATGCAACCAAAACTGTGGTAGTGTTGAAAACATTTATATAACTAGTCAACAATAATGTGTCCCTTACAAATTAACATGAGTGTAGTGAAATACTTCTTCCACCAACCTATTTGAGTCGGAAGGACAGGAAAGATAAAATTAGAGAAATAAGGTGCCGGACTGATTCTTATATGAATTCTTTTTTCCCTTGTACCATTAGGGATTGGAATGCACAGCAAAGAGATTAGCTTTGGTGCTGAGCACCCTCTGCCACCTACAATTTTGTGAATTGCAGAGTATATATGTAGATGTAGATGTAGAAGTATCGTCTAAAAGGATTTATGATTCATGCTGTACCGATGTAAACCAATTTAATAATGTTATTTTTTTTTTATATATACTCTATATGTGAATGAAATAAAATTAGACTGTCCGTTTTTCATAACAGTTCAGTTTAGTTAGAACAGGTAGGATGCAGATTTTCTATCCTCATGTTTCAAACTTTTGTCTTATGCAGGAGACGGTAGACATATTTGACAGTAAGGAGAATTACATTCCCCACTCTTTGATTTGCGTACCCGCATTATCTATTCTAATACAACAATCGGTTACGTACCAAAATTTGAACACCACTATTTTGACGTTCCAACGTGTGGTTGAAACAATATTTCTTGCTACCAGCCCCTTTATTCTCAAGATATTTCAGAGCAGTTAAGTAATATCCATAAATTCTGGAAAATATCACTGTTTAGCTATAAACACACCTTGATTTTATAACCAGATAATAATTGTGGAGACACAGAAGTCAAGGAGGTCGAAACTGCAGTAATTCTTACTTATATCCTATTCACCATCTAAACGTCTGTGATCGTGAGTATTGTCGTTTTAAAAATTATTTCTTATAACAACCAATTTTTTCCTTGTGTATTTCTTCATTTAATTTGTTTTAAAAGGTGGATAATCATTGTTTTATGTTATGAACATAATCAACTGTGTTTCAAGATTGCCTTAGACCAACACCTTAAACCTTCCTGCAGATTGAATCATTTTTTTTTAATTTTAATATATCACCTTGTCGGAGAACAAATATTGAATAGTACCAGGATTGATCACAGTTCCTTCCGACTCACAAATTAGTCCCCTATATAATTAGTTTCGACCACCTAATGTAAGGACGATAAGACTTCTTTAATTAAATTAATCTCGGCCGCCACCATTAACTGGCTAGGGTACAAATCAATACCTATTATAATGAAAAGTTTCTTCAAATAACTCCACTTGTATGCAGAACACAAACCAAAGATTTATTCACAGTTTTGTATTGCACAAATGTACCCGGCCACCAATGGAAAAAAGTAATTAAAGCACATACAAGTAAAATTACTGGTAGTGACTATATAATCCTAAGATGCAGGTTCTTCAGAGTGTAAAAACAATTCTTTCCATCACTTTCACAAAAACCAGAGGAACGATACACACGACGTTCTCTGCACGACTCCACACTCTCTCTGACCTACTCATCAACTGTCAGTCTCGCAAGTCATCGATACTTATAGCATTAGGTACTTGGCATAGAATAAATATAATAATTAAAATAAGTTAATTACTGAAGGAGGCAAACCTACTGTAATGTGACAACCTGCCATCCACTATTACGAGAAAGTCGCCAGTTGAAGATTGAGTTTCCCAGTCTGCACAATAATTATTGATTATTTTGCACCAGTTAATTTTTCAAACCATTCTTCTATGCAGTGTATGTATAGTAAATGTAATTGCAACATATTTAGCTGTCAAATTCAGATATATGAGTAAGTCACCTCTTCTTCTATTTAACTTCTTTTCTTTCATAACAAATGAAATCCTTTCTCTTTAGAATCTCTATCTCCATCCATTAATCCTCAATCATGGACTTTCTGACATCCTAAATGAAAAGGAAATTACCATTTAGTTCAATGTTTAGTCCAAATTTAACAATACACAGAACGTGTTTTACCGAGCGTGGTGAGTGAACGGTTAACATTTTGACCTCGCATTCGGGAAGACGTGGGTTCGATTCCCCGTCCGGGCATCCAGATTTGGGTTTTCCATGGTTTCCCCAAATCACTCCAGGCGAATGCCGGGATGCTTCCTTCAAAAATGCCATGGCTGAATTCCTTCCCGTTCCTTGTCTCTAGTCCCATCCCGTCTCTAATGACCTTAGCCAGAAGTAAAAAAAAAGTAAAAGTACGAATGTGTTTTAACTAATAAATAATTTGAAATTTAAGTTTATGTATCCATAACCTTTACTAGTGAAGATGTTTGGACTTTTTTGACATTTACGAGCTATTTATTTATGTCTTACCCACGTGACAATATAAGATATCTTGACAGTCAGTCATCAGAGATAAATAAAAATCTATGTTTATCTGCATATATATGTGTATTCTATATCCGATACACGCATTTTTTTGTTTTCTGTTGTTGTGTACGGTCGTCATCAATGTCCAGAACGTTGAAGTTGTGATCGGCGGTAGTATAGCTCCCCATTCTCTTCCATTAGTTCTCATTAAAATGCAGATCGTTCTCTTTATTAGGAAGTGACGCTTGAGAAACCACTCAATCAAAACGTTTAACATTTGCATTTAAAATTTGGACCTAATGCAATCAGGCATTAATTAGGTCTATTTCAATTTCTAGTTTCATATTATGGTATTATTAGATTTTGATAGAATATTAAATAAATTCTACATAAGAAAAAGAAACAGGGACACTCAAATGTAAAATTAGATATATTATTTTTTTAAAGTTATTTAAAACTTTTCATTTGTTTACAGTTTTTTAATACCTCGTTCTCAATTCAATGCCACCATCTTCCGGTTAGCTCATGCAGTGTTTGAGGAAATTTCTTTCTATTGTTGACGACGGATGTCGAAAATGCCTATAATTCAAAACTTTCTCAGCCATGTATGTAAGCATTGTTTTGCTGCAGTTGATTGTTTCTGATCAAATTTCTTCTACATTTCTTTTCTGTTTTAAAACAGAATAAAATGGTAGGAACCAATTCAATTTACAGGGCAGCATGGTTCATATTTTTCTTCGATATAGCTAAATCGCGCAAAGTGTCTTATAAGTGGCAAGACACTGAAAAAAAAGAAAACTGTTTCCCAATCTCAGCTTTGTTGATCTGCGCTAGTAGAAAAGCGGTAGCTGAGTGTTTGCAGTAACAGTTGTGTTATTGAACCATGGGTCGTAGCAGTGCACCCCCGAAATACATGCGATCATCTTGCAATTGCATGCCGTATTGGTAAACTGCTGAAGTGGTATTGGTATGCAACCCGGCGAACACTCCACGGGAAAGCTGTGACGAATATTGTGTGAAGTCACAGAAACAACATAAACTTGAAGTAAATTAGAATATGAAAGTATATTCTTGTTAAGGGAAATAATAGCATTTACATAGCAAATGATCCTGTAGATCTGGTTAAGTAGACACATGGTTTTATTAGTTTGTTGGTGACACACCTGGCTATCTGAAGAGGTCGGGAGAAATATTGTTAGCAGTTTAGTGCGACAATATGAGCAGAAGTTAGTGAATAGTATTAATGACATTTCCTTTGGTGGGTATATAATGTTTTATAAAGTCGTAATTTACCTTCATCATTCGACATTTTTTTTACTGTTATCAGTCTTTCAACTGGTTTGATGCAGTCCCCCGTCCCTTCCTATCATGCGCTAACATCTTCATCTCAACATACCCCTACACCCTATGTCCTCAATTATCTGCTTCATATATTCTAATCTCCTTCTTCCTCTACAGTTTTTACGTTTCTCTGTTCCGTCCACTAACATGCATATCTCAAAATATGATCTACCATCCTGTCTCTTCTTTCTGTAAGCCTCTTCCGCAAACTTCTTTTCTCGCCCATCATACCCATAACTCGTTTGTTTCGTACTTTATCTGTCCAACATCCATCCATAGCACCATTTGAAATGCTTCAATTTTCCTTCTTTCTGGTATTCCTAAAGTCCATGCTTCGCTACCATAAAGTGCTGTGCTCCACACATAGTCTTAAAACGTTCTTTCTATTTGAAACTAAAAGATTCCTCTTTTTCATGAAGACTCTTTTTGCTATTGCTATTTTGCTTTGAATACTATTCCTGCTTCGGCCATCAGTTGTAATTTTAATTCCGCTATCGCATCCGATCCTATTTTTATATTCAATCTATTGTTATTGGCATCATTTTTGTTACATTTTATAACTTTTGTCTTGCTTTGGTTTTTATTTAGTCCAAAATCTTCTTTTAGTATTTTCTTCAAGACATTCCGTAATTTCTCAATATCCTCAGCCTCTCCTGCTATCAAGAAAATGTCATTATCAAATCGTAAAGCAATGAATTTTTTCTCCTTGAACACTTACGCTACATGTAAATTTTTCTTTCATTTCCCTTGTTGCTTCTTCTACGTATAAGCTGAATATTAGTGGGGATAGACTACAACTTTGTCTTACACCCTTTTTTACTGATTCATGTATCTCATGAGTCTCTACTTATATAATAGCAACTTGATTCTGATGTTGTTTATAAAGTGTTCTTCTATCTCGATATATCTTACTTGTTTAAATTTTGAACGATTTTCAAAATAAACAAACGCCATAAAAGTATATTTGTTTTTCTTGATCCACCTTTCCTTCTTAGACCAACTCCTGCAAGTTTTTCTCTGATATTAAAACGTTTCAGGTTATTTACTTTTCTGCTTGTACTGCTTCTTTATTCTCTTGAATTTCAGCCTGCTTTTCAAAACAATCAAATTGTTGTCAGAGTCTACGTCTGCTCCTGGGTATGCTTTACAGTCGAGACCTTGATACCTGAATCTCTGTTCGACCATGATATAATGTAGCTGGTATCTATCTGTATTCCCTGGATGTTTCCAGGTGTATATCATTCTTGCATGGTTCTTAAATAGTGTGTTTGCCACAACTACCTTATATCCTTCACAAAATTCTAAAAACCTCCTTCCTCGCTCATTTCTTTCTCCGAGACAAAAACTTCTTACAGTATTCCCCTCTTTTTCTTCTCCCACTATCGCAATCCAAACACTCATGATTATTAGATTTTCCCCCCTTCACATATTGCATTAATACTTCAATTTCAGCGTATATTTTTTCTGTTTCTGCATCATCTTCTTGTGACGTTGGCATATACACTTGTACTAATGTGGTTGGAATGGACTTAGTTTCTAAACTCATCAAAATAATCCTGTCACCAAACTGTTCATAATAACTCGCCCGTTCCCATACTCTCTTGTTCATTACGAATCCTACCCCAGTAACTCCATTGATAGCTTTTGTGTTTATTATTCTTTATTCCCAGACCAGAAATCCTGTACATCCTTCCACTTAATCTCATTAATCCCAAGGGTATCTAAATTAAGTCGTTTCATGGGTCTCTTCAAGTTTTCTGTTTTACCTGCCCTATTCAGACTTCTATCATTTCACGCTCCGACTCGTAAAATGTTTCTATCAATTCATATGGCTCCTCCTGAGCAGTCCCCACCCGGAGATCCGATTGGGGAACTATTTTATCTTTGGAACATTTTACTCAGGAAGAAGTTATCATATTATATGTGATTTGAATGGATTACATGGCTTCGGAATACCCTAAGTGACTTTAAGGCAGCACTGCCTGTTGCCTTCTGCATGCCGTAGATCAATTCTTATTCATCCACCTTTAGGGGCCGTTTCCTACCCCAAGGGCAAGAGGGGACCCTGGACCGCTCCACGGTCGTCCCCTTACTTTAGGAGGCTTTTGGCAAACAGAGGGTGAATCTTTAAGTACTCATATGGTGTTTCTGTAACGTACAGTATATTATGAAACTTCAATATTTTAATGTTGTAATGTAGTAATGTTGTAATGTAGAAATGTTGTACTATTGTAAGGTTTCAATAAACCTAAATATATTTTAAAAATAGGGAATCTTTCAGTCGCCAGAGACTGGTCTGTGCAAACAGATACACCACCTGAAGCAGAGGTTTACATTTGGTTGGAAGATGCTATTATAGACTCTCTCCAACCCTTACATCCCATTCTTTTAACTAGAATATTAATTTACACAGAATTCGCTTATAATTAATTGAGATATCTCTAACCTCCGAGGATATTACAATTTTTCTCAGAAATTCCATAAGTCACGTTCCAGTATTTAATTGAAAAAGTATTAAGCTTTCTGCGCAAGCCCTTTTTCTCATAAATTCTTCTTTCACTAACTCCTCTGGTTTCAAACATACCCACTCTAGAAAACTGGTAGCTAATAACTGCAGTCTAATCAGCGCTTCCAAACTACCTGACTACACCAACGTTGAAGGTGGCTTTATATGTAGATTCACCTGACGTCATGGATACATCACATATCTATATTAGATTATTTTACCTTTTGTGGAACCTTTTAAACTAAGGGCTGTTTAATCTATTGTTTCCCTTTTGATAGCTTTACTATTACAGTTTCCAAACCCAAATTATGTTGTATTGACCACCCGTTGTAGATAAACCGGAAGTAAATTCTTAGTTGTAATTTCGTTGCTGCCCACCTATATTGGGCTACTTATTCTTAGGTCTTGCTGCTGGTGATAGTAAAAATATTTTTCTGTAATGCCAAGATAAAAAGAACGCTACATAAACTCGAAATATTCACCAGGCACCAAATTAAAGTATTACTATGTTAATACGATGCATACCATTTTGTCCTTTGCACAAATGCAACACACCGGCCACAGAGTCATCGAGGCTTTTGTGAACTACGCTAAATATAAAATTACCATCAACTATTCTGGCAAAACAGCAGGTCTTTCTGTATGTGCACTGAAACGCAACCGTTATTCTTCATGCAGTGCGCTCTGTTAGATTTAGGGAACTTTCTGATAAATAGAATGTTAACGTAATAACCACCAAAAGGTTTATTACTTTGTTACGTATGACTTAACAAGTATGATAAGTTTTTGCGGAAAAATAAATACAACCGCAGAAACTAAGCGGATATTTGTTTCTAAAAAGATAAATCAAATAAGTTTTATTAATTTCAAACCACGTAAACATGAAGCAACAAAGTTCTATTTACCTCAAAATTCTCGAAACCATGGCCCATTCTGACTGATACAATCACTTTTATGATACACAACTGTAGCTGATCGCAAATGACTCTGATTTAGCGTAAAGTTGAAACTGCATGTGCATGCTAAAAGCTTACAAGTGATTGAGATTTTACATAAAGCATTGTAGAACAAGTGTGAGAAACATTCTGTTTCGATGAATTAATTCAAAGTTAAAAAAAGAAATGTGTTAATGATAAGGAAATATTTTGCTTCCTGTTTAATATGTACATGTACGCTTTTATTCGTCTAAGTACCATTGTTTGGCTGCCAAGCAACTTATGCTTGATTGTTTTGTTTAGTCATCATATTTCTGGAGGTAAATAATAACAAACCTCAGGCTTGATTTTTGGCTAGAGATGAAGCTACCAACCATTATACAGAATTCGTCCACAATCATCAGAAGATATTTTATTTTCTGTTTACGACTTTCCCACTCTAATTTGTTCCATTCGAAATTTTTGTGCAAAAAAATTCACTCTTTTATTCCTATTTCCACTTAGCTCTAAATTAATTATTGCCTTTTATGCAAAAGTAGATTATCTTCAATCTTAATGTGGAAAACGAAACTTCTTGATTATTCTTCTCTCTGTTTAATTATTTTAATTTGTTACGCTACTCCTGCTTTAAACTCATCACTTAAGTGCACCTTTACTTAGCGATTCCAACCCATCTTCTTGTGGTTTTAACACGAATTACCACTATGAATGATAAATATTTTTTATTTTATTTCATTATCTCGTGTACCGTCAATTAATCGCCAGATTTTGAACACCAGTTGTAATGGTGTTTCAAATTATTTTTTCCTCAGTTGACTACATAATGTTTTAAGGCGATGAACTTGTTGTGCTGTATAGAATGCTTCAATTTACTGTGCAAATCACAGATTGCTGAGCCCTCAATTCTCCGAATTTAGGACAAGTTGGCACATATGCCCTCTAATTAACACATAATTCACACGAAGATCGACAGTCATGCTGATTTCAAAACATCAGAATGCGACAGCTAGTTCATGTGAAGCTACAGCTTTAAAATACATTTACGTTCTGACCATAGTCTAGCGTACAGATATCTACCGTTTCATGAGACAAAATATTTTGGCAAAAATAGCTTTAATTCACACCCCCACATCAAGCACTAAGAGTCAATTTTTATGTTAATAAATTTACTTACAGTTAGCACAGTAATATATATTAACCAGTTAATTGTAAACAACAGTAAGTGTGTGCCCTGCCATATATCCGATCGGAGGCGTTTATAATCAAGAGTATTAACCTTCACTGAGATGGAACTGGTGTGGTTTCCCTATACATTCACAAGCTTTTTGATAAATGATACTGTATACATGTGACCGTGTATGTGTTTAGTATGGTGTGTTGTTTGTGCTGTGGACGCGAGATAAACGAAGGGATATCGTAAACACTGTGTGGTCGGGACAAGTACTAAACACTGAGGTAATAATAATAATTCAAGGCCGACAAAGTAGATGCCGTTTCTGATTATACAACAAATGGAAATTATAAATAGAGAACTGACGGAATATAAGCAATAATTAAAATCAGAATATGAGATGTTAAACATGCCAACATGATCTACAACGGAATAATCATGATGATATACATTACATTCGAAACGTGAGAGTAACGATGTAAGCGAAGCAGATGAAAGTATCTCACAAGCTTGTGTCATAAAAGAGAGTTAAAGATACATAGACGGGTAGTTACAAGAACATACCAGCAAAAGTGAAGAAGACGAAGAATAAATTAATGATTATATATAAAGATGAAGTTAGTCACAATGCAGTTGTGATGATGTCTGAGAAGGTAGAAATCAATTTGGCAAAATATTATTATAATGAAACCAGCTCAGCTTATTGCATGTTAAATCCGAAATAAATCTTATACCATTGCGAACGAGGAATGCAAGGATCCTATGGAAGATGATAGCTCTAATCATGCATATGTAAATTAATGAGAATTGCTATACAGGGTAAAAAGAAGTTTGTAGATGATCCCGTATAAGTATTTTAGAAGATCCATTGCAAGAAGAACACGTTCGTCCCCCAAAAATCGGAGAGGAAGCATTCAGAATAAAGCTAATAATTTATCAAATACTGGAAGAGGAGTGATAAATATGGTATCACTATGTGGTTGAAGAATATTAAGATATAGCACTTTTGTACGATATATATATATATATATATATATATATATATATATATATATATATTTATATATGTATATATATTTAAGTTTTTTAGAAAGTGACGATAAACTTAATGTCTTTCTATGTGACTGTAGTAACAATGATTTTGGAAAAATATTAAGTGACTCTTTCCTAATTGTTTGGCTAAGGCATGTCAGTGACAGATTTTTGTTACTAATATAATGCTATTGAGGTATGCTGAAATTGATACACGTACAAAAGATTTATTAGACAAGCCATCTGTAAAGTTGTATAACAAAGTGTACGGTTTCTTTTTTGTCGACATTCATTCTTGCAGTGTTAATTTTCACTTAAATCTACATTCACCGGAAATGCTGGCGTTCGTGAAGTATGATACAATTACAATAAGTAACTTTTGTTTAAATACTCGTTTTATCGTACCTTATGTCAGTAGTAGTTCGTTCTAATGCGGCTCCATTCACTACAAATTTAAGAATTTTAAATAGTTTTGATAGCTTGAATGGCACTGTATTGCTTTTACGAAAGAGAACTGGAGTAGCCCCTTCAAAACCCTACAGACTCCCAAGACAGAACTTCGTACTCTATACCTTGGATAAAATTCTTTTAATATTCCACCATGGTAATGAATTATCGCAACATAATTTTTAGCGTTTTTCCACCAAGCTAGTTAATAATAAATGAGTGTTGCGAACTTTTGTTTGGATAGAATTTCACTTGGAAAGCCTGACGCTATTCACGGTTGTACCATTTACATTTGTTAGCGTTTTCCTGATATTCCTTATTCAAGACCCTCAGGAGTTTAGAAATCAAGGAGATTGTCGCTGTTGTCGCATCGGTCACATGCACCATATCATATAATTATTTCTGATTTACAACGACGTACATAAAAATTTCATCATCGTTTTACCTTGACTGTTTCCTCTTGTGTCAAAATAGAAAATTCTTATAGGTTAGCTTATACTATGTATTGTTTTGTATGGCCGGTTGTAAACTATATCATTCGACAATAACTTCCAGTATTTGTTTTCGCGAATACTGGATACGCGACCTGACTTTCAAGGTAGCATTTGCAGATAATTGAGGTAATCGAAAAACTTTACTCTTTATAGCACGCAGGTTCCTCAGGGGATGAAGCTGCTTCTTCTGTTGCCCACCCATCTGGGACGTGAATTCATGTTGAATGGTCGACATTGATTGCCCAGCTTCTGGTAGTGAGTCTAATATAAACCCTCGGCTCCAACAACTCTTGAAGAACACTTGAGGTACCCCAGAATATTGTGGATGAGCTCTCTGCGTTGAAATAATTAAATACCTAATCTCACAAACTGATATAATACAGAAATATTGTCCTAAAAATATTTAAAAGATTTACTAATTATCTCTAGATATTTAAAGATGTGACATCAAATGGTTCGTAGTTTTAGTGACCACCAAGGTAAATTTCCTATGGTATGTTACATTAATACCCCCTTCAGTTTTTAACAACATGGATGCACTGGATCAACCAAACATTTAGATGGAAAAATCTATCTGAAACTGAATAGGCACAAAATTTGAATGTTCTGTAAAGTGGAGGCAGTACATAGGTTATATAAACTTTCTAACAAAAACGTAAGTATAAAAATAGAAGTAAATAAAACACACCGAAAAGTAAATTCGAAAACACATGAAACAAGAATATATAATCTACAGATATTCTCCTAAAACATTAAAAGAAGGGTACATAAAGTACGTAAAAATATGTAGTACGTAATCTTCAGAAAGAATCAAATATTCGAAAAAACCTAAAAGGTGAATGTCACGAGTCTTCCGCATCTAGTTGCCGCTTTCCCTAGGATTCACGGAAGTGGAGATCCACATACCTATTCACAACCATTGGCACTAGGAGAATGTGACGGCGTCAGCGCCACGCTCCGCCCATTCTTTACCTTCCCACGGTAGCCTTCAACGGTACTCATTGGATAGCAGCCTGAGTGGGCCTAGAGAGCCTGGGGAGCTGCTTCGGCTTCATGGGAAATCGAACCACGATCGTCTGGATCGTACTCAGACGCTCTCCCGCCTAAGCTGCTTCCATAAGACCTAAGAATTAAAAAAAAAAAAATATCGATTCACTGAACATCTTTCTCATAAAAAATAAATGTTCCAGCAGCTGTGATATTATAAAAACATATACCATAAACAATACAATAATGATACAGTTCTAAGATTTTTCCAAGGAAATATGGATACATATACGATAAACAACTCTAAATAAATATTTTCCAAGCGTTCTTTTTTTTAAAAAAGGTTCCATTTGCTTTTATTTGTTTCTACTTTCTCCTTCTTTTTTCATTAATTCTCACACTGTAAGAATACACAAAAGAATAAAATGAAAATAAAAACAGGAAATTCTCCCTGCACTTGATCAACTTATTGTCTAATGGTTCTCTTTAATAAAGGTTCTTCCGGTTTAGGGATTCATGTTCCATTTTTCCAATGGTTTTCATATAAAACCACTATTTTTATCTTTATTATACTTTTTACTACAATACACATTTCAAACAAAATTAATTTAACAATATGACCATTCATCCTATACATACGAAATCTTACTCCTAAACATCTGTGTTAATCGAAAGTCCAATTTTGAGTATTCAGCGTTCCTCGTAGACACACTTTTCGCTTTCAATTGAAGTTTGAATTCAGATTCATTTTCCACTTTCGGCTAAACCGGCAGCTCAGGTAGGCTCTGAAGTTAGTTACATCAGTTTCCCCTTTATCTTTGTACGAATACATCCATCAGATAGCTACATATATTGTAACATAAATTTGACACAATCATACTCTATATCCTGGTTTTATAATTTCATTCAAACTAAAATTTGTTACCAACGACACAGTTTTTCTTTGAAACAAGGTAATCATAAGTAACTGATTGTCTTATTGAACTTTTGCATTTAACCAGGCTATTTTCATGAATCGCAAAAATAAATTTGGACTCTTCGTTTTAGCTGTTGATCCGTCTTAGCATTGATTTCCTAGTGCTTAACTTGTAATCAGACTTTTCTAAGCGTTCTCCCAAACCCATCGACTTCAGAATAATCCTATTAATTTTTCCTTCGTTCTCTCATTACATAAGTTTAGATTATGAGCAATACAATCGATATCAGTCTCTGTAATTATACTGTAACTTCTTTCAACATTGGTATTGCTTTCTCTGTGCCAAGTTTCGTCAGTTTAACTCCTTCCACATTAGCATATACTGTGTGGTTTAAATTAAATCCATTCCACTTTCATCGTTATTTCGTCGAATTTTTCGGCACACATATTCCTAATTTTTTTAATTTGCTCCACATAGTCTCGGAATTTTTATTCCATTGTTTCCCTATCACTTGGCACAGAGATTTTAATTTCCTTTTTCTTTCAATTTGGAAAACTAGTTGAGAACGAAACGAGAATACATTCAGAGAATTTATTGTCAAATGCAGAACTTCCGATTATTTATCTTAAAATTTTTTCTAAAAACATAATTACCTAATTTCTCCTGTATTTCTCATAATTTCAAGAATTTAGTGTCAGAATTATAAATTAATTTAGTCTGGCTTTCTCTTGATCCAAGGATTTTCCGTCAGAATTAGAAGTCAAGACAACCTGGCTCTCTCTTAATTCCATGAATTTTCGGTCAAAATTAGCATTTAATCTCACCTTAATTCATCTTTTTTATCTCCTAGTTATTTAATTTACATGAATACCATTCGTTTTAATTTCTACTATTAACTTATTTTCATATACCTATATAGTAACAATAACAACATAAATCTAATGACCTTGAATGAAGCGCAAATAAAATAAAATAATAAAAATCTACAGATTCTAGAACTATAATATTTTGCAAATAACGGAATTCCTCTGCTCTGCGCGTTTTTCATAATATGCATTATAGTGTATTTTGTGGCCCCTCTTGGTTGGTGACTTTCGTTAGTCTGCTTGTAATGGTGATGGCTGAACAAACTGTCTCGCATTTTTGCCAAACCCGGTTATCATCGAAAAATCTCCGTCCGTTCCTCTCATGATACTATCATTTGACGTAATACAGTTGTGGCTACTAGTTGTAAACCATGTCATCATGGGTCGCCTTGTCAATAATTCTGATTGCGGTTCATACGTTTGAATAGAAGAAGCACTTGCTCTTAACTCAAAAATCGATAAATTTTTAATAAACTTTTTTACTCTATTTCTACCACCGAATTTATAAGGCGGATCCGAATAGTATGAAATGTTTACTGTCTCGCATTTATACTGAAATCCTGCCTAGGAGCTCTCTCTATATTGACTGCGACCGTGATTGCCCCCATTTCTGCTGACGTGCCCGATATACCCTTTGGCTTCGAGTCCTGGAGAACACTTGTGGTTGCCAGAAAATCCCAGAGAATCCCCTACTGTGAAACAAACAAATTTCTACCCACACAAACTGTTACAATGTAGCAATACTGCTCCAAAGAACAATAATATAATTTATTACCTATCACAAGACTTTTATGTGACAAGGAAAAAGAAAACATAGTTTTAGATTAATTAATACCACCAAATTGCTGTGTTATATCACAGTCTCTATATCAAACTATTTCAATTAAACTCCACTGAATTGCATGTCCTGATGGCCCCTTGCCTAAACACCTAATTCATTTAAATGTTAAATTATTGTAGTGCATTTCACAATCCACATGCTTGTATCCTTTGTGATTTCAATTTTAATTTCTTTCAGTATTTTCGGTAGATTGTTCAGCACTTTTATGATGAAATTACTCCAGACTCTGACTTCCTCAACTGCAATAAAATGTTTCCCACCTCCTTACGCCTGAAGTGAAGTCTTAGTTTATGATAATGTCATTTCTTACTTTTTATATACTACTAATACTTCTACGAATATCCATCCAAGAATTAACACCAAAACAATCATTGGAAATTCCAACCCTCTCTTCAACTTCCTCCTCTCTTCCATTGACTCAAAAACCAGCACCTTTAACATATCAGTTACTGATAGCGTTCTGTAAACAAGCTGCCCTTCTTTGCATTCCATCCAAGTCCTGAATTCAATTACCAAAATGTGGATACCATATGACACTAACAAAGTCGAGGAATGGTCAAAGCTTTATTATATAATTCCTTACTTCCCTACTACAAGCCCTCATCACCCTTTCCAATAAATGAGACGTTTTGAAGTACAACCGGCAACCTGTCCAATGGCTCTTCTCTACCTCCCTCCAATAATTTCCTCCTGTAGTTATTCACAGTCCTTTCCAGTTTTAATTCTATTGCACAAAATTTACTTCCCCTTTTACCTCTCCGCTGCATTCCTTCAGTTAAACCATTTCTCGCACTAGCTGCAATTTACCTTAGCCATGACCCAACAACAAGTGCCACACTTGTCAGACAAGATTTTTCCTTCGAGGAGAGTAGTATACGATAGAACTTAACTCTTTTCTTGCTATATAGATCTCTTGCATTAATGCAAAATAGTAAAATCAAAAACTACGTGTACCATATTTACTGTATTTCCACTAACTATTGCACTCAGTTGTTTACAAATTGAGAGGAGAAAATCTACACACACTTCTTCAGACGACTGAGACCAAAGATTAATAAACAATACCACTAACTTAGGTCAGCGTGCGGCCCGCTGAGATCGATCACTATATACGTAAACTTAAACTTTCAACGGTGATACCAAATACTACAACACTAAGCTAAGCTGAATTTAAATCTTTATCATCACTTGCCTGGACAGTCGCCACGAACCACTGATGTTCATTTAGAGAACTTTCTGCGAGTAACCACTACAACTTACGACACCAACATTATGCACTTAGCTGTGCCAAACAAAGTCAAAAGTTGTGGTTGAGCGATTTTTTTGTTTCTCTTTCCATCGACCACGAGCATCTGGGGTCGGGATGGATTACGGCTCATTTTGGCGTAATTCGGATTTCCACTGGCTTGAGCGTAATTTGCGTGCTTTTTTTTGCCAAGGAGATTATCTATGTATCTTCTTTTCTTATGGTTATTGTTATTCGTTCTCGGTTCGCGACGGATATGATCGCTTGTCTGAACACTAATCAAGTTCAGCCCTATACTTTAATCTCGGCGAGCTATGCCAGCTATGCGAGCTATGAGAAGATCTTGCGGATCATAACAGCCTGTGTCACGCTCATATTTGCGCTACAGTTACATGTGAGTGGAACTCAGTTTTACGCTATTACTGGCCGACTCGCTGTTGTCGAGTTCGGGTGTTACAGTCGGCTGAAGCGAGAAAAAAATGGCTCACAAATTATTCACGATTAAGTTCCCTGCGGGAAGCCACTATTTACACGTGACTTTTCCAAATAGATTATCCATTATTTTTTGGTCAACCTGGGATCGGATAAGAGACGGCCTTTTTGACTAACATAATTTTACGCTATATTTCAATCATACTTTACAAAATGGCTTTCGGGATAAATGCTGAGCCTGTAGAGTTCAAACGGAAGTTAGCTTTAATATCATCAAAGACGGACATGATTTTAGAGAGGGTTAATAAGTTGTGTAAGATATCCATTAACATCTCTTCGTTTGATTTCCGGGCCAATGAAATTTATGACGGACTCAGAAACTAAGGAAGAGCTTCAAATCTAGTCTGAGAGTATGATGGATCAGATTAATGATTTATATTTTACTAAAGACCCTAAATATAAGCCTGATTATACCCAATTAGCCGTCTTTGAAGATTTGTATACGACTATTAAACGCATCCGCAACAAAATTAGTGCCTCCGCCGTGAGCTCGTCATCACGTCCGAGTGAACTTTAACACATTAAACTGCCTCCAATAGATATACCTAGTTTTGACGGTAGTATGGAGAGATGGCCAGTATATTATGAATCTTTCAAATCTAATATTCATGATAACGACCAGTTGATTGACTCACAGCGTGTACAATATCTTGTAGGTACGCTAACAAATATATGCATTGAAGGTAATGGCGGGTATTGTACTTATAGCAGAAACATACAAAATAATGTGGGAAAGCCTGGTTAATAGATATCAAGACAAGCGGCTGTTAGGGACTCATTACTTAAATATCATCTTGGATACTAAACCCCCCAGTAATAATACAAACATTTTAGAAATAATTATTGAGAAATATTCCGCCGCTGTTTCAGCTTTGAAACAGTTAGGCATCCATGGTCTTACAGATCTTATTTTATTTCAATGTGAACTGCGTAAGATCGATGCTCAAACTGTGCAAGCCTTAGATATGTCAGTACGCAGTAAGGAAATGCCAACTAACAACGAATTGACTTTGTTTGTTAAAGATCAGGTAAAAATTTCTAAACGCTCAAGCAATATGAATGTCTCTGGATCGGGATTATATTCTCGCTCGTCAGATTATATAAACAAGCGACTGACTGATAATGTTACGCGTGGCCGTACTTCCAAAGCACTTTTTTTTCCAAAGAAGATAACGCAATCGTCAGAGACAATATGGCAACTAAACTTACTTCTGGGTCTTTTGTTTATTGTAAGGAGACGGATCATACAAAACCATATAATTTTTCTCAATTAAAGTCTTTGATTTCGCCACAGACTAGATATGAATTTATAAAATCGAAAAGGGGCTGTGTAAATTGCACAGAAACTTCCCACACTGTTTCTAATTGCAAATCGTTGTCTGTCTGTCTGTAAGTAACCGGCACCACAAACTATTACATTTTGAGAGGAAATATACGCAGACCCATTCCGCTTGTCTGAATAAGAGTGGGAATTGCGCGTTGCAAGTCAGGTCCGACAACAGTGTAATAACAGACCGCGGCAAAGCTTGCTTGCCGTACGGTACTGAAGTCGACACTAATTGTTATGGTCCAGTGGTCGCATCATCGTGTCGTACAAATAAGGCTTCAGATAGTGAATCTACACTTTCCTTGAGCGTTAGCGTGAAGTCTAATTTTAATATATTGCTTACCACAGCACAAGTATACGTGAAGTCGACTGATAATAACTATCAAACAATTAGATATTTCATTGACAATGGTTCGCAAAATCATTTAATTACCATCAATTGTTGTAATTTATTGAACCTACCAATAATTCCAATAATTAATTCCTAATTGACGGGGACAGGTTCTAGTTCGCGACCGATTTATGGTTATGTGAACATCAAAGTACAATCCCGTGTATTTAAGAGCAATAAATATAACATTCAAGTGCTAGTTGTTGATTCTATTACAGACCAGTTACCTTCTCATTTTATAGAAAAGTGTAACATGTCATATTTGGACAACATACCTTTAGCTGATCTAACATGGAATATTCCGGGTAAAATTGATCTTGTGTTGTATGCTCAGCTCTTTCCGTATATTTATTTATTTTGGAGATCAGTCTTTGGTTACGTGCTGATGGGAGAATATTCTAATATTCAAATTTACCCTACCTATTTTACTGATCTAATGCTCAATGACTTTTGTAAAACTTTTGAGAATTAGAGTAGATATCTCATAAAAAATTCCTAAGCTCAGAGGATACAGAGTGTGAGAATTTATACACTTTATCGGTGAGTCAGGACAGTGAGGGAGATATACTGTAGTTTTACCGTTCCATTCAGATCCGAATGAGCTTGGCAATTGTCGTTTCAATGCTCTACGCAGATTTATGGCGCTCGAAAGGAAATTTATACAATGTACTACTCTCCGAGAGAGTTATAATAAAGTTATTGAGGAATATATTACAAATGGTTACCTAACCAAAGTTCGTGAATTAGAGGTTAGCGATGACGAATATTACAGTCTCTATCATGCAGTCACCCGCCCCTATAAACCCCTGCCATGCATTTTCTTCGATGCAAGTGCTAAGACTCATACTGAGTAGTCATTAAATGACATTTTACATACCAGTCCTAATTTGCAGGTCGATTTATTGCTTTTATTAAACTTTCGGTTATTCCCGATTGCCATTACGGCAGATATCAAGCAAATGTATGTGTCGATTGGTGTTATTCATGACCATCGCAAATTTTTGCTAATATTACTTCGTTTTGATGATAGTGAAAAAATTCGGACCTTTCATTTCAACGGTATTCCATTTGGGTTAATATCGAGTCATTTTCTAGCTATGCGCACTATACGACAGCTAGCGTCTGAAGTGAGTTCTCAGTTTCCTGAAGCTGCTTAACTCGTCGAGACTAAAATGTATATGGACGATTTGGTTCATTATGTTCCTGATGGGAAAAAATATTTCGTCTATCCGAGAACTAATCATATTATTGAAGTCTGGATCTTTTGATTTAGTAAAATGGACTAGCAATTCTCCTTGGTTGCTCGATAGTCTTCCAGATTCTCATCGCAGCTTAGTAAAATTTTCTGAAGGAAACGTAGTGTCGTCAGCTAAGGTTCTTGGGCTAGCTTGGAAACATTCAGATGACGTTGTAATGTCCAGCCTCTGCTGTTTTTATTATTTAGCTCAGCCGTTTTTGTGAGACGGCGGAGGGAGGAATTCCTGTCTGGCGACAGGTTCCTGGCGCGTGTGAGTGTCTTTGTTCGACGCAGTTACAGAGGGCGCTCCCGAAACCGGGAGGGGGGAGTGGACAGGCGGTTAAGGTCCCGCACTGTACGCACGCGTGGTGTATACTGGCTTACCGGGTGGATCTCGGAAGACCACGCACGTCTGGTGTGTGCGTGTGGACAACAACGTGGACGCCACGTTTTGTCCCGGCATAGTTTTGTCGTGATTGTTTTTCTCCGTGTGGGGAACGTTCTAACAAGCGTCCGTTTCGAAGGAAACAGGTATTCAAGAGAAGACCGCTTCAGCATGTAGTCTGCAGCCACCGTCTCGACCAAACGGATAACTCACAATTTAATTTGAGTCTTTTTAGCCCAATTTTCTTGGCAGTGAACAAATATTGAACTGATCGACGCTAGCCGGGAACAATTTAAGAATTAAACAATATTGCATTTGCTGGCTAAGTCCATTTTTTTTTTATTTTATTTTTTGATGTACTGTCAAAATAAGCATGTATTTCCTTCAGTGATATATTTATAATAAAAAAATTTAAATTATGCATTTGAGTACCTTTATGTAATTAGAGTGTGTAAACCCAATTTGTATCCTGTCCATGAGAACCAAAAATATTAAGAATACATTTTTAATAAATCTTCCATCTCATGCACAGAGAATGTGAATGTTTAAGGTCTTAAAGAACCTAGACATTTCAACGTTTTCTACTTCATCACGACCCAAGTTTGTGAAAGGTGTACGAAGTGAAATACATTATCTGTAGTGGCCCGTTTGTTTGATGTTTTGGATCTGGTCGCTCCTGTTATTTTGTCAGCCAAGTTGTTAAAGAACTGTGACTAAGTAAAATTGATTGGGATGATACCCCGCCCGAGCGTATGTTACGCCGATTTGCGGCGTTCACTCAAGAATTACAACTTTTTTCCACCATGGAAATCCCTCGTCATGTAGGTGCATCCAAGGACTGCAAGGTCATTATTGTTGCCTTTTGTGACGCAAGTATGAACGGTTATGGTTTTGTGATATATTTACACAGTACTGATGCGTCTGGCATATCTGTTCGACTGTTATGTGCTAAGTCCAAGGTCTCATCTATCAAAATAACGACACTTGTGCGTCTCGAGTTATGCACCGTGCTTCTGGTGTCAAAGTTAGTTAAATGAGTTTATGGAACTTATCGAGAGTTGCGGGATTCGAAAATCCAAGTGATTGCCTCTCTCGAGGCATGTTACCGTCACAATTAGTTTCTTATATCTTGTGGTGGACTCGACCATCTTGGATGCATCGTCCCACTTCCGATTGGGCCATTAAAACTTTTTCTCCGGGTGATTGTAAAAAATTACCGGAACACAAGACGAATGTTTTCACCACTACTACCACTCAGCCTGAAACTTCCGTGCTGTACGGTTTATCTCAACGCGTGTCTTCTTGGGATTGTAATATATATTTTTAAAGAAGATTCCCCTTTCTGGTGGAGTGAAGAATTTGTTCTTTGCTGAAAGGAATATAATTCGTGCGGTACAAGATGTGCACTTTGCAGTAGATATAGCGCTTCTGAAAAAGAATAACTTGCCTTCGAAGAAGCTGCGAAATTTGTCAGTATTTCTGGATGAAGAAGATATTTTAAGAATTGCTGAACGACTCTCTAAGTCGGACTTACCCTACGAAGTTAAGCATCCAGCTCTACTTCCCAAGCCTGACCATGTTGTGCATCTTATTATCAGACATTATCATGTTTTGACTTACCATTCAGGGGGTTGTCTGTTGATATCTATTTTGCGGCAGCGCTAGTGGATTTTAGCTGCGAGGATTGTTGTTCGGTCCATGGTGCGTAAATGTAATTTTTGTTTTAGAGTTAAACCTACTCACCCTACTCCGAAAATGGCAGATTTGCGTCCCTGTCGCATACAGGAAGCTAAGGCTTTCGTTTATACTGGAGTAGATTACGCTTGTCCGATTCGTATAACCCTTACATGGCGTCGTGGTCAACATTCTCAGAAGGCTTACGTTTGCCTTTTGTGTGCCTAGTTACGAAGGCTATACATGTAGAGCTGGTCTCAGACTTAAAATCCGATACATAATTAGCCGCATTCAAGCGCTTTCTTTCAAGACAAGGACCTGTTTCTTGTCTATATTCAGGTGCCAAGGCTCAGTTAGAGGAGTTGAACAAAGCTCTCAAACCTGAATAGAGTAGTTACCGTATCGAATGTAAAATGATCCATCCGCGTGCTCCGTCCGCATTCCGGAGAAGGGTGGGAGTCTGATTTAAAGAGTATGAAGGTCCGTTTATTTAGGGTGACTGGAAATCAACTCCTCACTTTTAAAGAACTGCAAACGGTTCTAGTTCAGGTCGAATATGTTATGAATTCGCAACCTTTAAATGTAGTGTCGGGGGGAAATCCATACCCTGAAGTTATTACTCCTGCACTTTTTTATGTCAACTCCCCTACAAAACTTACCGGCCGATCTTGTTCGAATCTGAACCAACGTAAGAAGCCTGTGTCACGCTCATATCTGCGCTACAGTTACAGGTGAGTGGATCTCAGCTTTACGCTATTACTGGCCGACTCGCTGCTGTCGAGTTCGAGTGTTGCGGTCGGCTGAATCGAGGAAAAAATCGCTCACCAATTATGGGTAGCCACTATTTACATGTGTTTTTTTCCATTTAGATTATCCAAGTTGTATTAAAACGTTTAGCCTGTAAACTGTTGAGAGCGATGATGATGATATTATTAATACTTCATTAAATATGTTTGTTTCATTTATAGTGTTTTTTTTTCATAAAAATATTTAGCGTATTTATTGTTTTCCACGAAAGTAGAAAGTGTGGCTCGACAGAATCTTCTATTTCTAAGATTTGGCTAATTATTTTTGCTAATTATATTTGACATGAAAGGATTCTAAACAAGTTGACGAGTGTTATACCTCATGTAGACAACCATTTCTGATTGTAAAAGTCGCAAATTTACAACAAGGTATACCTACAGATTTCAGACGAAATGAGTAATCAGTAATTAATATTTGAAACAGTGCATACAACATTCAGACTGGATAGAAGTATAATTATTCCATGTTTTTAACATCGAAACATTTAAATATTGCTCTAATAACGGATTTGTTGGGATTGAAGTTTCAG
This sequence comes from Vandiemenella viatica, assembly GCA_031002005.1. Classification (NCBI taxonomy): domain Eukaryota; kingdom Metazoa; phylum Arthropoda; class Insecta; order Orthoptera; family Morabidae; genus Vandiemenella; species Vandiemenella viatica. The sequence continues at coordinate 270,812,356 of JARYHS010013630.1, forward strand.
ATTTTGTTGTTCCATGAATCTAGTAATATGCCCGGCCCTTATAGATTTGTAAGGAATTCGTACATACGTTACTACAAATAACTTCTCTCGTTCAACTATCGGGAATTACAGATAAATAGAAATTTATTTAAGGAATATTTATTGCACATTATTCTGTTCGTTTCATAACAGCAACATTAATCACCTCAGTTCCACCGGGAAATATTACCGGAAAATGGTGTTAAAAAGAAGGAAGAAAAATAAATTTGAAGGAAGCGACTTCTGCTCTTTTTATCTTTGCTAGGAAAACGCCCGAGCTTAAACAGCAAAACTTTTTTGTCTTCCATGTTCTGATGGCCTTTGTTGAAAGTAAATATTATTTATTTTAATCTAAAAAAAAAAAGAAGACAAAACAAAACATAGAAGATTATTTACGGAAACGGTAGTTTAACACTGAAAAAAAAAGAAGCATTCAAAGCAGAAATAAATAATTCAACGCAGGTTCCACTTACTTAAGATACGCCCAGCAGCGGTTCCTTTCTTTCATCGATCTCTTTCGTTGTTGGTGTCACTGTGTGTTTTCGTGTGTCTCCGGTTTCCGACTGTTTGTGGATCACGAGGGGAACATATTTCCTCGCTTCCTGTCACTTCCCATACGTATGCCGATACCATCCTCTTTAAGATCTTCACCACTGAGAACGTATTTATACACGCTTGTATTTTTTCTCTTTGCTTCATGTTTTCTAAGATGTATAAAGACAGACGTTAAGATCTCTCTGATATTGTCAACTTGATGAGTTTCTAAAGCATGTTTAATTGGGCTGTTCTAATAGAAGGATGGACTGAAATAAGTAAATATTTAAATTTTTGTTGATAGACTAGGATGCCATCAATTTCTCTTTAAGAAACCGAAGGTGACATTTATTTTAATCGAATACATGTTTTGTTATGCGAGTAAGCTGAACAGTCCAGATAATTCCTTTTTGGAATTATTACTCTTTACTCCACGTATTTCTACAGTCAAGTAATAGTCTGCGGGAGATAGAAAAACTCTTAATTACTATTTCCCCTGTTTTCATGAAGTGTATAAGAGGAAGCGCCACCACTTTAACGTGACAGCTCATTTCGCTGGTACTGTCGATGACGAGGCTAGTACCACACCTCACGAACCTGGGGATACTTGTTCTAATTCGATCCCAAGAACCACTATTTATAATTAAATGTTTCGACAATACTGTGTTGTCTATAGTTAGTGTAAACGATATACGAGGGTCAGTCTGGTTTCTGTTTTATTCTTAAATAAGTTAGTTAAGTAAAACTTTGAATTTAGCGCAATTCCTCAGACCTCCAATTCACTGCAGTAGCAACCTCCTGCGTCAACAGGTGGTAACACTGCATCCGCTTGCAAAATGGCGACAATGATGTTCATATTAATCAGCGTTTATGATTGAATTCTTGAATGCGGAAGGTGAAACGCCCATTATCATTAATGATAGGCTAAAAAATGTGTAAGATGATGCGAATGCTAACACTGCTACACGATGGGTTCGTCGTTATAACGAAGCTGAAGGGCAAACAGCGACAGGCCACGCAACATTCAGTAAGTCGATGACATCATTCGTGTAACCACCTGGTGACAACAGATGAATTGTGTCGCATTCTCTATCATAGTAAATGCTGTGTGATGACGATTATTCAACAACTGGGGTAGATAAAAGTTTTTTCTCTGGTACCAAGAATGTTACCCTACCAGAGTAGAGAGACAATAAAAAAAATAGCTTCCGAGATTTTCATTGCTTCTATTTGGCGGGAGAGGCGTTTCTGGAAAAAATTGTGATTGGAGACGAAACGTGGGTTCAAAGAGGCAGACAGTGGAATAGCATCACACAACCTCGCCGAGGAAGAAAAAAATCAAAACTGTGCGATTGGCATCGAAAGTTATGAAGACAGTGTTCTCGGATGTAGCGGGTGTGATTATTGTGGATTTTTTGGAGCAGGGATCCACGATGAATTGTGTTCAATACGTCGAAACTCTGGAAAGCTTTAAAGCATGATTTGATATCGCACCCGTGAGCAATTTCTGCTTTCATTTGCTAGCAGTAGAAGTGAAGGTTTTGTCGATGGACATTTCCTTCAGACTTACAAGTTAAGTGGCTTTACTGTGGGCTTGTCTTTATTGTGCTCATAGTTGGTTTCAATTGCTGGTTAGCAGGGGCGCCGACTCTGTGGATGCTCGGGGACTCCAGCACCCACGAGAGATACACAGTGGGTGCGGAGCACCCATGAGCATAGGTATAAAAACTAATCAGTAATCGACTTTGTGCGGAACCAGTATTACTTACCTCCAACGCCGCGTGGTAAGGCAAGACGTCTCGACGAGATCGCGTTTGCTTACGATGCAACTGCGCGTCCAAGGATAACATAAACACTACATTATGTCATACGTAACACGATCTAGTGTGTGATAAGTAAATGTTGATTCGATTTGCGAAGAGTATGCTCAGAAGCAAGCGAAACAACTCACCCTACGCGCAAGTACTAGCCTGCCATCCACGGCACTTCACGCCGCCAGCGCTTTCGCGGCCGTGGCTCTGTCTCAAGCAGATACAATATGGTCTCAAGTGTCTCATTCGGTCAGTCAAGCTGGTAAAAAGCATGTGCTTTGAGATCGCGCCACTCGTATTGTTATCGTGTCTATTTCGGGAAATTGTTAGGGATAAATTTATCGTTCGAAATCGTAAGGTACCCAAACCTGAAGTACTTGCAGCTCAGTTTAGTGCAGCTCGCCAGATCCAACCAGAAAACGTTATTTCTTTAAATTAAGAAAAGGGGCAATTTTAATAATGACTCGCAGATGATAATGGAGATTTAGAGAAACTGTTTTCAAATCTGTAAAGAAACCATTCTAATGGCGTTTCTGCGTCGAAAAATTCATCAAGAGATGATTAGACCATCAACGCATTCACTCAAAGTAGTTCTTCAACATGGAACAAAGCTCTAGAAAGGTATGAAAAGTTTGACGTTCACTGTTTTTGTTTATTGCATAAAGCCAATTTAAAACATGGCGTCAAGATATACTGCATATTATCTAAAACTAAACTCCAAGATATAAAAACAGCTAGACCCATCCTCTTAAAAATGATTTCAACTGTTCGTTTTGTTATGACTGAATTTCTAGCCATAAGGTACCACGAAGACGACCATTCAAATTATATTGCATTGTTGAAGCTGCGATCACAGGATATTCCCAATTTAAATTGGTGGCTTTAGAACGACGGATATAGGTCGTTGTCACACGATATCCCTAACGAGCTATAAACAATTTTGAGTGGGGAAGTACTACATAAATAATCAAATCAGTACAAAATGCGGTCTAAAATGCAATTATGGTTTATGAAACTAGGGCATTTCCAATAATGAACAAGTCACTTTCTCCTTTCGTAGCGTGAATTCTAAGCTTAATATAGGTATATGAAACTTTTATCGGCCTCTATAAAACGGTATCAGCAACATCCGAGAATTTGTATGACATTTTCAGTGACGTACTAAAAGATTCGACATATGTATCGAGATGTGTTTGGTTCTGCGTACAAATGGCGCTGCTTCTGTTAACTGAGCGCATACGGGCCTTCAATTGCATCTTATACCAATCGAAGCAAGGGCAAATCATGTGCATTGCATTGCTCACTCGTTAAACCTGGTTGCTCAGTAATGAAACAAGTACCAGCAACAAAAGACTTTTCAGTATTAATAAGAGAGCTTATTGTCTTCGTAAGTGGTTCGCAGAAAAGCCAAGCTTGTTTTGAATCGCCACAGGTATCTGGCGATGCTCAAAATCTTTATCTTCGATAGTTTTAGCCTAAAAGGTAGGTTATCTTCATTGAAAATTATTCTAAACAAGCACAGTGCACTGCTATGTTTTTTAAACGACACAAGAAATCAGAAAGATGATGCCGGAGCTAAAACAAAACTGTTTTTAAAAAGTCTGCACTGAATCCCTTTTTACTATCAAATTCCTGATATTAATTCTGGATCGTTGCTATATGTAATTTTACAGAAGATTTCGCGCTTTAAATAAAAATTCTTTGACACTTTTGAGTAACATGAAACAATTGCTTAGTGGCAAAATTATAAAAGCAGCAGTTATGTAAAAGAGATGACTTTGACGTGGATTGTTTCGTTCTTCATAGTAACTTGCTTTTACATACAGCATGAACAACAAATGTCAGACTGAATTATGTGGAAGGCATTGTTTCTTTTATAATTTGTCATTGCGAATATATACTAAAGATTTGATAACTGAACCTGAAGTCTTCATATTGTTAAAAAAAAAAAAGTTTTAACCATTCCATTATCGACACCTACCGCCTAACACGATCATTTTCAGCATTACGGAGAGTAGAAACTTATTAAGGAGTACTGTAGTCGGAGAGCTGGTAAACATTTTTGGGTAGGTATTTGAGGCACCGTGTAGAACTTCTTTTGTAATGTCTCAGAACAAAATCGAAGACCTGACTAATGGGAATGGGGGCATAACCGAATAATTAACTTTTCAAAATTTTCTTTACTTTCAAAACTGTGTTTCATAAATATCGAAAAAAATATATTTGAGGTTTGCACACAAAAATATTTACACCTAGGAAAAAAATATTTTTGGTGGGACTTTTTACCTGCCAGGTGATCGGGAATGTTATACCGGAGCGCGAATAAGCGGCCGGCGCACTGGTGTAACATTCCAGATCGCCTGGCAGGTAAAAATTCCTACCAAAATCACATGTCTTTCCAAAAAAAAATTGTGTAGGTGCAAATATTATTCTGCACACCTAAAATATATTTTATCGATATTTATGAAATACAATTTTGAAAGAAAATAAAATTTCAAAAATTAATAGTTCGACTATGCTCCAAATCCCATCAGCCAGGTTTTTGATTTTGTACTTAGACATTACAAAAGAAGTGTTATACAAATTTTCATGGTGCCTACCTAAAAACGTTTATCAGCTCTCCTACTATATGGCTCAGCAAAGACTTAGTGATCACATGATAGTGCACATAAACTGAGAAATAACGGATGATTTGAACCTTGAAGAAATCACTGATATATTTATAAATAGAGCTGTACTTCGACAAAATACGTTCGTATTGTGAAAAAAATTGACATAATGATATAGATTATTAAATACTCCTTCTTAAAACGATTTATTAATGTTGATTAGTTGATCATTAAATTCATAGTACAATTGTATACATTAAGTAGGTATAAATAAATATCTCCTGCTAGTAAAAGTTATGCTACACACTGTTAATAATAATACAATGGTTTCGGTTTTATATTATTATGATAAGTATCCGTTCTTCATTCATCAATCTAGCAAGTTTTACCGGTCTTTTCTTCCTTCTCCTCTGCACATTTACATTCATTACTAAATGTACTCGAGTCTTCAATCACGATGACGATCCTTGCGGACGTAAATCAAATGCAATAATAAAGTTATGAGTTTCAGTAGGAGTATAAAAATAATTACTTATCTTTCCTCCATTGTTATAAACTTGAAACTCTGTAAGTTTATTACTCAAATACGTTAAAAACGCTGAATAAGTACGTTTTTGATCTGGAATAGAATTTAGAAAATGATAAATATTTTTTTCCTACTCTTACTGTCTGTTCGCTTATAACCAGATTTTCACAATTATGTAAGACTACCTGGTTACCGCGACTTCGTTAATGTTTGTCAAGAATTTTTAAGATTTTTTTTGGATGTAACATGAAACATTTTCAGGATAAAAAGCAGTCTATGTTACTACTTGCCAAATCAATAATCTTCCAATGAAAGTTCCGTCAAAATTGATTCACATGCGTCACTATTTTCTGTTTAATGAATCATCAAATTAGTATGAGCACCCATGAGGTTTTCTGAAAGCCGGCGCCCCTGCTGGTTAGTAACAATGGACAATGGTCTTTTGTGTTAGTCGTAAGTATTGTAGCACTGCCGAGGTTGGCAGTTAGTAGGTTTGTGGACTTTCTTGATGCTCTATAGAAAGATTTGTTAATCTCCAATATTCTTTCGTGGAGCAGTGGAACACCTGCGGCTTCATGCAGGTCAGTAGTTGCAAACCGGTTCGGCACATGTAGTGCTCGTCGAAGAGCTCTGCAGTCGACCCAGCATAGTTTTTGACGCGTAACCCCACACCGGGCACGCGTAATCAATTACCGGCCGAAGGAGGCTGCAGTAAATACTGGTGCCAGTATTCGCTGCCAATGAGCTGTCCCGGTTGAGAATCTGGTACAGTTCTGGGAGCCTAGTTGCGACTTTTCTTCGAATGTCCTCGATGTGATAAGTCTTAAAGCATGACTTAAGCGAGTTCGTCCAACAAAAGTTATGGCAGATGTTCTTGATTTGCATGACAATGTAAGACCACACACCAGCTGTCACACCATTCAAGAAATGGTGAAAATGGATGGGAAGTCTTGCTTCATCCCCCACGCAGCCTTGACCTAGCACCATCAGACTTCCATCTATGCCGGCCGATAAAAGAAGCTCATCACGAGATTGACTTTGAAGATAAGGAGGCCGTCAAAACGTCCGTGCATCAATGGCTTATGAAGCAAGACCTAGCTTTTACCACGCTGGAATACATGCCCTTGTTAAAAGTTGAGCCAAAACTGTGCAAACGGTAGGAGATTATACTGGAAACTAACAAATTAATAATAAATGTTGTGGTTTTCAAGGTATGTAATTGCATCTGAAAATCTTTACAATTAAGAGGATATAAGAATAGGAGGAATTAGTTCTTGAATAATCTATGTATTACAAAAATTAAAAGACTACAATAATCATGATTTGACATTTATTTTCGCCTTAAAATTTTTTATTCGGCTCCCACTTCAAAACACATTTCCCATCGCATCATTTTCTTGCGCCATTCAAAACACTGTCAACATTAACTAGAAATTTACTTTTATCCTTCAGTACAAGTAATCAACAAATGTTTCGTGCACAGTTATAACACTATAGTAAAAAAACATCTATATCTCTCTCACATATTATACAACTTTCTGTTCACAGGATATAAGAAAACGGAGAACTGTGACTCTAAATACTGTAAAGAACATCTATTGCCTTTGACACAAACTTTAGTTTCTTCCACCTCCATTTAATTCAGTATAGTAATTGTCACAAAATTTCAGCTTCTTTGTTCCTGTCTCGCACTTGGATCACAGAAACAAATACAACTGTTTGAAAATGTGAACTAAAGGAAAATAAAAAAACAAAGTCCGTGTCACTGTTGTAATTGACGTCACCATTAATATTCATAATCCACTCTCACCTATTTTTATTATACATCTGATTTTTATTTCTTTCTTCCTCTTTTAGTTTTTTTTTATTTATCCTCTACAACCTGCATCATATTTTTTTTTTTTTTAAATCAAGTGAGCAAATGTTATTATTTGACTGAAGGAGCCATTATAACCCTTCAGAGTTAAATCAGCCCTGTGAGAGGGGATGCGTGATACGATTTTCCCTATAGCAGCTCTTCATTCCGAATTCAGATACGCCGGAGTGAGTAGTCCCTCACTTTTCTGCCTCATGTCCGACAGTTCAATGGTGCAGTAAGGAGGGTACATCTTCATCGATAGGCCCCCACTCTTATCGATGCGGAACGTCAGTTTCTATCTCAGCCGTGACTAACAGGAGGAAAATATCTTGGCAGAGGGAAATTCACCTTGGCCGCCATAAACAGAACTGATCCTCACCCCGATTTAAAACAAACCCATTTTCCATATAAATGTCTTATGTTTTTTATATTATTTGGAGTGATTGCTACTAATTAGAGGTCTGTCTCCAGTTCGTCAATCCATTTTATTGTATCTGATGCTGCTTTACTTCTGATTTCACAGAATTCAACTATTTGTCTTGTGTGTCTGTCAGAGTGTATTATTTTGATGTGTCCGTAAAATAGTCATTGGCTTTTATTTCGGTTTCATTATATCATTCTTTTGGATTCTTTGGCCGATATATTAATTTGCAATTATTATTATTATTATTATTTTTCGCGGGTTATAAATTCTTTCTAAATGAAACCTGTAGTTAATTTTCTCCGCTGTTTCCTTCAGGAATTCGATCTGTTCTCGGTCTATTGTGATGTCACGAGTTAAGATTGCTAGGTCTAAAAATGCTAGGCAATAAATATTTAATTTTCCTCTGCCTTATGCGTTTGGTTGATTAATTCTAAGGACTGATTATTTTTTTTTTTTCTACCATTCTTGTATTGCATTTTCGAGGACGCAGTTAAATAATTATGGACAAAGTTCGTCTCCTTGTCTTATTCCTGTTTTATTAATGAAGAGTTCCTATATATCCCCCAAGAATTTTATTTTGGATTTTGTATCTTTTAGTGTTTTATTTATTAAAGCAGAGTCTTTCAATATTTGAAATAGTGACTCGCGATCAACCGAGTTATTTTTTTATTATTATTATTTTTTTTATTATTATTATTTTTTTTTTAAATCGACAAATGAGCACACTAAACTGTTGTTCCAAATTCTTTGATGTTTGAGGGTAACTTTCAAGTTGATGATTAGTTCCGTGCAACATCTACCTGGTCTAAATTCTCTTTAACATTCTCTAATCTATAGTTCCGATTGTTGTTATGCCCTTTCGAGGAGACAGTAGGAGAAATGTTTTTTATGGCATTGACTGCAGTTATTAACATTTGCTCTGTCTCCTTTCTTATGTAAAGGATGGATTAATGCATTTTTTAAGTCTTTCGGAATTTCATTCCGTGTTCCAAATGTCTTGGATAATTTGTGTAATATTTTTTTAAATGATTTTTGGTCTGGCTGATTTTAGAAGTTCTGGCATGATTCCATGTTCACAAGCTGCTTTGTCTTCATTTTTTTAGTCTTTTTATTTGCCTGAAAATTTCATTTTCATCCGGATTTGGATTTGGTTCGTTAAGTTCTTGTTGTAGGAATCGTTGTGTTAGTTCAGGTCAATTTGAAAGTTTTTAGAAATACTATACAGTTTTCTTTATTAATTAATACGAGTGGCAGTTCTCTTTTTAAAGCAAAGACTTTGTGGTTGATGTCCTCTTGGGTTTTAAGGTTTTGTAGAAATTTAGTAGGCCTGTATTGTTGTTTCGTTAGTCTTTCTCGATTTCAAGCAGTTGTTCGTTATCATATTTGCGTTATGTTTGTCTGATTAATTTGGCTATCTCTTTCCTGGTTATCAAGTATTGTTTGCAGCTGTTATCTGTTTCTCATCTGTACCAATTGACCTCATCATTCGATTGCTTGTTCGTATTTCTCAATCCGCAAACGGCGTTCTGTGCGTTTTTGTTGTAGGATTAGATTTTGTGCTGTGCCAGCTAGTTTGAACTTGAGTTGCTGCCAATTTCCTGATTTTTACCATACAATTGGATTTGGAATGTATTGAATTTTGGAACTTCAATATACAGGTATATAGTGAAGCACTCAGATTGGGAGAGATTATGTTATTTGAGTGATTACAAAATCGAGTCAAATCTACTAGAAACTTGGCACTATGAACCCACTTATCAGTACGACGTTGCACCCTCTCTCCCATGGATGCATGCTTTGATTCGGCTGGGAAGGGTGACGCAAGCTGGCCCACAACTGTTGTTACTAATTCTTGATGTCCTGGATACTGGCACTGGGACGAAGTTGATCGCACACTTGTTCCATCGGAAACAGATCTGGCGATCTTACTGACCTCTGTAGTACTTCAATATCACGCAGACTATGTGTGGACGAGCAATGTCCTCTTGAAAAATGCACCACGATATTGTCGCGTGAAAGTTAACACATGAAGACACAGGATGTCCGTTACGTACCGATGTGCCGTCAATATTCCCTCAATCACTACCAGCCGTAAACTGAAGTATTACCAGCTGGACCCTCACGCAATGACGCCAAGAATACTAACACCACTGTGCTTCTCCAAAACATTAGAAGAATGGGACATCTCCCTAGATCGCCGCCATACTTGCTGACGATGGTCATCAACGCTAATGCAGAACCGCATTTCATCGCTGAACTAATGAACACAGCGACGCCATTCATTGTGTTTGGTTTCTCTGCATTTCGTAGCAAGGAATGACGTGAGACATGTCTGTCCTCGTATAATCGCATCAACGAGTATAGCGGCTGAAGCAAAAGTCATGTAAAATCTGCGTTTTTCTGACTGACCATATCGAATAAACGTTGCGGATGAAGGTGTAGGGCTGAAAACACATCACAGCGCAGTTCTGCCCAGAAGAAGGCCGAAGCATGTTGGTCGAAACGTCCGTATTTAATAGGCCTACTAGGACGTGGTGCTACCCAGACAGCATAGAAATTAGAAAACCCCTCGAATTTAAAATTTTCACTGGCAATACAGCATGATCTTAAAGATATTCTCAATGCAGCCCAGACACGTCACATTGTGTCTTTTCGTTAAGCTTAGTGTTGTTTATTGTATAAATGGCCATTCCTGCAGCCTAAATTTTCTACATATTAAGAGCCCGCCTACTTAAAAGAGAGAGTTTCAGTTAAACATGTAATAAAATATACTAATTTAGGAATGTTTTGAAACATTCTTTTTACACTTAGATCATTTACGTTCTAATGAAGCACACTTATACGTGTTACTTTGCAACACAAAATTCAAAAGACTCCAGTTAAACTTTTCGAAAACATTTCGATGTAATACTTATCGTATCTAATTATTTCCTTTGTTTTTGTGATTTAATTGATGTTCATTTTTCGCAGCTATTGTGTAACATTCAGCGAAACATACATTTTCAAGTTACTTGCAGTAAACCATTGAAACTTTGGCACCACGTTTATACTCAGAAGCAGACACTTAAGTCTGACTTTTGATCGTGCTACAATTCTTCCAACCAGATGATCTGTAATTTTGTAGTATTTTTCATATTATATTTTCATTTATCCTGCTGATGTGCTCATTTTTTTGTATTCTGATATTTTGTTATTTACAGCCGTTGTCCATAATTACACCCTTGTTCCATTATTACATTCCATACCTTTTTCGTATATTCTTGATAATCTAATTTCCTCACACTTAAGTCTTGATACGTCCTTAATTTCCTGTCAGTCTTGATCCTGTTTCATATAATATTGCTGGTATCAGTAAAAATCTCCTAAAAAGTTAAGATCGTATCCTTCGTTACTTTCTAGATTGTTGTTCTGTTCATCATGTTACAATTTTTTTATTTTTTATTTTTATTTTTTACATTGAACATATTTTTGCTGTCATCAGTCTCGAGTTTTAATGCAGTAATACATCTCATCCTGTCTTGTTCTAATCCTTGCATCTCAACATCGAAAATTAACTTCGATAAAACGTAATATATTGAGTTTCAGAACTCACTTTTTCTTTAGTTGTTCAATTTCTTTGTTAACATTAATTACAACTGTTGAAGCGACGCCACGAAAATGCTTTGCGGTTTTCAAAGTGTATGATATCTGCAAGTAAATTAAGTTCTTTCAGCAGCTTTACCGGTTTTTGTAAACTAATTCTTGTAATTATTATTAAAAACTTATTGACAATTAGAAATTTTTAGTTTTAAGAATAAAATTCAAACTGATTTTTCCGTTCTAAAAGAATTTTGTTTACATAAATACATATTTTGGAAAGTAATACATTCAAAATAGTGATTTTTTTGCGCACTTGCAACTATTATGTTATATCCTATCTACCAACTTTTTTTATAATTACTTTTAACTCTTTGTGCAATCCTCTTTTACTTATTACTTCAAAAGTCTGCTACTCAAAAGTTTTAATGTAATCAGTGGAAGATTATGTGCGTTCTTTTGTTGTATTGAACACGTATCTGAATTATTTGTTTGATACTAAATCCGTCATCAATACATATTGTTCCTTTTCTCACTCTTTCATCCGCTTCCAGTTCCACTATTTAACATATTCTCTAAATTCACCTACTCTTCTCATAATTAATAATTTTGTAGCTCTTTTCATGCACTGTATTTACCAGCCTAAAACTTTATAATTCTCTTAGTTTGAATGTATTCATTTCGCTAAAGTCTATAACATATTTTAAGGCTTCTATTGATTAAGCATATACATATATTTCTAGCAGAATCTTGTGAATGAATCTATAAATCACATTGAACAGTAGGAATTATAATAGTTTTCAATTAATATGTTCGCTTCCATCAACATTCTATTTCTTTAGGGTTTTTCCCTTTATTATTAATAAGAAAGTTTTCATTTCTGTATGCTTTCATTTATTCTTTATATTTTCACTTCCGCATAATTTTTACAGTGTTTCATCCGGTGATCAGTTATTTGAATATATGCAGTATCCTCTCCTTGCTTGTTATATGTTTCCATACTTTTATGTAATTTTATGTTGACCACTTGTGGAATAGTAGGTGAGGACCTTTTTTTTAAAAAAAAAAGTATTCTTTTGACTTTAGTTAAGCGAATCACGTAAGAACCCTGTAAAGGCCTTCATTGAGAAAGTCAATCAACAACATTGATTTCACTGGTTTCTTTTAACTTTACCACATTAAATGTCATTTAGATAGTGTACTACTGCCCACATTTATATTAGTTTTATAAAAATTCCTTCTATATAAATAAATAATTCATACCGAATACCCCCTTTCAAGGGAATGTTGTAATTATGTAATAAACGAACTAGAAAGTTCACCCTGGAAAACATGCCTATGATTAAATGTTTTTGAAAAGATTTATAATTCTGTAAATAACAGAATAAATTATAAAACCATAAATTGACTGCCACAGATACTTTAATTGCAGAACGAAGAGCAGTGTATCCGTTAAATATCAGAAGAGTCATAAGACAGAAACATGAGGATTTTTGGAAAGACGTTAAAGCTTTTTATCACTGAAATATATTACTTCTTATTGTATTTAACGTACATCGATGAATGCCCTGTACCCTGCAAATCTAGTTGTACAGTGTTCTCTCTTTGTGGTAGTGGTGATAAAATTGATTGGCTGACACGAACTATGAGAGCTCCCCGCGTGGCCTAAGCTCTCCTCTAGTGCGCGTCAGTGATTTGCTTGCCGTCATCAGCCGCCGTTGAAGCCTCTGCCCGTTGCTGTTCAGCAACGTCCCTAGCGAGGTAATCCCGATGCGGGTCAATTAATAGCGAAGCGGCCGGTCATGTCGTAATCACATGGCTTATACTGAACAGGCAGAGTCCCCTAAACATGTCCATGGCATAATATCGCACCGTACTGGCTCTCACAGCAGTGATAACAGGAATGAGAGCACGGACAATCCATAAGTGCCGTTCCTCTTCCATTAAGAACAAGGCCTGCGGTACTATATACCAAGTGAGTCTCTTTTCTTCTTCCTTTTTAATTTCACATAATGAAATGGATTACAATCATTACCCTCGTTTTTTCTTTCTTTATTTTCTCGGTAATTTCTGTTTTTTTTTTTTTTTTTTTTTTTTTTTTTTTTTTTTTTTTTGGCATTGTAGTTTTTACATGTTACCATCTTTTGAAGGTGTAAGGGTTTGGAAAAGACTGTACCAGCCTGTTCCAACCAAAATGACAACCTCTTCTACACGAGTTGAACCCTGTTTGCACGGACGTGGCTCTGGCAATTGAATGATTCCCGGTATAAAAGTCACCCACTGCTTGGGAAGCGTCCATAAACTACGTGGATTGGTCTGGGGAGGTGGGTTGCGGAGGGTTTGGGTAGAAAGCTACGTTAGCTACGTGGGGGGGGGGGGGGAGGTTTCTTACCAACCCAGGAAGATTTTCATTCATATTATTTGACACAGTTAAAATAAGATACAAAACACACATAACAGCATGTAAATATTTATTTCCATCATATATTTATCTTCGTATGTAATTTAAAAGAGAAAACAGCACAAAATTTCTTCGGGTATCAAAAGGGAAAAAAGTTACGTGCCTCACAGGGGGCCAAAATATAGCTACATAGTTTACGAATGCTCCCTTGCCAACGGCCTCCTAAAGGAGCGCTCCACGCAACCCTCTTGAATTTGTGGTTGTAAAACGCTCCTAAAGGCGGATGAATCAGAAGTAAATAACGGCATGAGGATGCAGACGGCAGTGGGAAGCCACTGCATTAAAGACCCTTAGGGTATACGTAGCCCAAGTAATCAATCCAAATTACATATAGTACAATGTATTCTTCCTGGGTAAAGTATACCGGAGGTAAAATTGTTTCCCAATCGGATCCCCGAATGGGGACTACTCAGGGAGGAGTCATCATAATGGATAGAAACATTATACGAATTGGGGCGTGGAATATTAGAACTCTGAATAGGCTCGGTAGATTAGAAAGCTTAAAAAAAGCAGTAGAAAGACGTAAGTTAGATGTCGCTGGGATCTGTGAGATTAAGTGGAAGGATATAGAGGATTTCTGGCCTGGGGAACACAGAATAATTAACACAAAACTTTTCAGTGGAGTTCCTGGTGTAAGATTTGTAATTAACAAGAGAGTAGTGAAACGGGTGAATTATTGTGAACAGTTTGGTAACAGAATTGTTTTTATCAAGTTAGAAAATGAGCCTGCCGCAACAAGTGTATATGCCAACATCACAGGAATATGATGAAGAAATAGAGAAAATATTCGCAGAATTGATGAATTTATCCAATACGTAAGTGGGAGGAAAATCTATTAATCATGGGTGAATCGAATGCGGTAGTGGGAGAGGGAAAATGGGAGAACACTGTAGTAAGTTTTGGTCTAGTTGAAAGAAATGATTGAGGAAGCAGGTTGTTAGAATTTTATGAAAGATATAAACTAGTCGTGGCGAACACACTGTTTAAGAATCATGCTAGGATATACACCTTGAAATGACGGATACATGCTAATATCAGCTAGATTATACAATGCCAGAGTTTCAGGAATCAAATTATAGAGTGAATAGCATATCCAGGATCAGACATAGACCCTGACCATAATCTGATAGTTATGAAGGGCATGCTGAAATTCAAGAAGCAATACAATCAAAACAGACTGAAAATAAATATATTGAAACATCAAACATGAGAAAAAAAATTGCATAGAATTTGGTATAAGGAGTAACTCTGAAAGAACCATAAATGAGGACAAATGTAATGCATTGAAGAAAGAAATAATGAAAACTGGTAAAGAAACACTAGGCTTTGGGGAAAAAGGCCGCCCGAAAACCTTGGATCACAGAAGAAATTTTGGAGTTGATGTATCAGAAGCGAAGGCACAAAAATTCTCATGATGAAGCACGAAGAGAGCTAAATCAAATAAATAGGAAATGCAAAATAGCAAAAGAGAAATGGCTGCAAGAGTGGTATGAATAAGTAAAAAAGGAAATGGTCGTAGACAAAGTAGATGTGCCATATAGGATGAACAATCAATTTTTGGAAAAATGAACAAAAGATGTATAAGCATTAAAGCTCCGATGGGAAACCTCTTTTAAGCACCAACGATAGAGCTAACCGATGGAAGGAATACATCGAGAAACTGTATGATCGGGATGACTCGAACAACGCCGTAATGGATAAGCAAGGCGATGTAAACATTGATAAAATATGAGATCCTGTTTCGAGGACAGAGTTTGATAGAGCTGTGAATGACTGGAAAACGTCGGTCACTCGACTGGTTTGAGCAATCCTCCATCCCTTCCTATCTTGTGCTAAACTTTTCATCTCAACATACCCCTTACAACGCAAGTGCTCAATTATCTACTTCATATATTCTAATCTCTGTCTTCCTCTGCAGTTCTTACCATCGACTGTTCACTCCACTAACATGTTAACCTACCCTGCATGTCTCAAATATGATCAACCATATTAAATATTCTTTAAGTGAGATTCTTCCAACAAATTCTATCATCACCCAACATTTCCAAAAAGGCCTTTGTTTCGTACTTTATCCTTCCACTTAATTTTCAGCATCCTTCTATAGCACAACATTTCAAGTGCTTAAATTTTCCTTATTTCTGATATTCCTAAAGTCCATGCTTCGTTACCGTAAAGTGCTGTACTCCACACATATGGTTTTAAAAAGTTCTCTCAAAGTTCTATATCTATATTTAAAACTAAAAGATTTCTCTTTCTCATGGAGGATCTTTTCACTAGTGCTATTCTGCGTTTAACATCATTCTAACTCCGGTTATCGGTTGTAATTTTGCTTCCTAAGTCGCAAAATACACTAACTTCTTCTATCACATCTGACCGTATTTTTTGGTTTTAGGTTGGTGTCATTTCTACCACATTTCAACACTTTTGTCTTGCATTGGTTTATATTTAGTCCAAACTCTTCCTCCAGTATTTTTTTCATAAGACTCATTAACTTCTCAGTATGGTCAACCTACTCTGATAACAAGACATGTCATCAGCAAATCGTAGCATACTGATTTTTTGCTCCTTAAACACTTATGCCACATCCAAATCTTTCTTTCACTTCCTTCATGGTTTCTCTACATACAAGTTGAATATTATTGGATATGGACTATAAACTTGTCTCACACCCTTTTTAACTGATGTGTGTCTGTCATTATTCTTTCCTTTTATTATAGCTACTTGGTTCTTATAAAATTTATATTCTTTTATTCCAGTGTTTTAAACCCAACGTCTTTAAAAATTTTAACATCTTGTCCCACTTAATATTATCAAAAGCTTTTTCTGAATAAACAAATGCCATATAAATATTTTCCCTGATCTAGGTAGTTGGAATTGATGAGATTCCAGCAAAACGTCTGAAATAAATAAGAAAGAGAGAATCCCAATATTATTGAACCTTATATCAAAAAGTTAAACAGAAGAAATTCTAACAGAATTTAATAAAAGTATCATCTTCACATTTCCAAAAAAAGCACAAGCTGACCAATGTGAGAATTATCGCACCAACAGTCTAACATCACATGCTTCAAAATTACTGACCAGAATAATATACAGAAGGATGGAAAGGGCAGTAGAAGAGGTAGTAGGTAAAGGTCAGCTTGGTTTTGGGATAAACAACGATACAAGGGAAATAATTCTGGCTTAAGGGGTATAAAGAAAAAAAACATACTTTTTTGGCTTTTGTTCCTTCAGAAAAAGCTTTTGATAATGTTCGAAACATTAAAAAAGTCAGGTCTAAAATATCGAGACAGAAGAATACTTTATAAACTATATGACTACCAAGTTGGTATAATATAAGTAGAGAATCATGAATAACATGCATCAGTTCAAATCAGAGTGTGAGAAGGTTGTAGTCTATTCCCGTTAAGATTCAACTTGTATGTAGAGAAAGCAATTAAAGAAGTGAAAGAAAAATGTTTATGTGGCATAAGTGTTAAAGGAGAAAAAAATCAGTATGCTACGATTTGCTGATGACATTGTTTTGTTAGCAGAACAGGCTGAGGATATGAATGTTATTGAATGGCATGAACAAAATACTGAAGAAAGAGTTTTGGCTAAATGTAAATCAAAGCAAGACAAATGTGATGAAATGAAGTAGAAATGATACCAATCACAGTAGATTAAATATAAAAATAGAATCGGATACAATAGGAGAAGTAAGTGAAATCTGTTACTCAGGAAGCAAAATTACAACCGATGGCCGAAGCAGGAATGATGTTAAAAGCAGAATAGCACTAGCAAAAATTGCGTTCATCAAAAAGAGAAATCTTTTAGTTTCCAATATTGATCTAGGGCTTATAAAGAACTTTTTAAAATTCCATGTGTAGAGCACAGTAATTTTTGGTAGCTAAACATGGACATTAGAAATACCACAAAGAAATAAAATTAAAGTATTTGAAATTTGGTGTTATAGAAGGATGCTGAAAATTAGGTGGACAGATAAAGTACGAAATGAACAACTTCTGGAAATGATGGGTGGAAGAGGCTTACAGAAAGAAAAGATAGAAGGGTAAGTCATATTTTGAGACATGCAGGACTGGTTAATTTGTTAGTGGATGGAACAGTGGAAGATAAGAACTGTAGAGGAAGACAGAGATTATAATATATGAAGCAGATAATTGAGGACGTAGGTTTTAAGGGGTTTGTTGAGATTATGAGGTTGGCGTAAGATAGTACGGGATGGAGGACTGTATGAAACAAGTCGAGAACTGGTGACAGTAAAAAAAAAAAAAAAAAAAAAAAAAAAAAAACACACACACACACATTCCGCAGCAATTCTGAGATACCTTTCAGCAAATAATTTAATTCCCTGTAATTCTTGCCTTTAAATCAGCGGGTGTTGGATTTTATAATATTAACTTTATCAATGGAAACGAATGAGACATTACAGACGCAAAAAGCATTGAGCCAGGCTTCATGGTTCGTAGATGACATTTACTAATCGATATGATCAATATGAAAATTTAAAACAAGTTTCACTTACATGTTTAATGTATTTAATCCTTTGTGTCTAGAGAATATTTTAAAAATTTAATATACCACATTAAAAAATGCAATTTTAATTTTTTCTTCCGTTTTTGAGTCGCCACGAAGCATCTCAGCAAAAAGAAAGAACGTAATTCTAAGAATTTGGTCAACGGTACGGTGATTTTCATTTCCATCCTTTAGCTTACAAACAGTTTCTAATGATGTAAACCTGATGAAATTTCCTAATGTGTTTTAGATGTATTATTTTCTATGGTTATTTTATTCTTCACGGTACGAGAAAGAAGTACCTTTCCACAATTTTCATTTTGTCACTTAATGGAAAAGAAAATGTGGCAGACCAGTAATATTTTTTCAAACAATTTGTCTCCATATATCAAGGGCGTTTCACTGTTTTATGTTAGTCATGATAATTGATAACTATTGTTAAATAATGTTTCACAATTGTAATTTATAATCAGTTTTAAATTTTTCGTTGGAATGTAATGTACCTGAGTAAAATAAACATTAGTCATGGATGAGTATATCAGAAAACAAATGAGGGAAGAACGGAGCACAGGCCAGGTTTACTTTATACCAATGAAAGAAACCTTAATATTTCTCGTTCTGTTAAAAGTGTCTGAAATGTGAGATGTTGGATCATTAACTGTCAGAGCCGATAGCGGAGAGCTTATGAAATTCTTTGATGAGAATGTTGAGTCTGATGAAATTTTTGATTGGCTAACATGAAATTGTTTCACCCTATAGGAGTAAATTATGCTGCATTAACGATTTACTTCGAAAATTTTCACACCCTATCAAACATGAAGCATATTAGCAGGTGCTAGCCAATTTCAATTACGCGTGTTGCTCTTTCTCAGAATAAGCCTTAGAAAATGATGGTTGTCTGCAAATGTAATGTAGTGGTGAAGGTAGCTGGGCAAGGGGCAGCCACTGGAATTCCAGCGATTTATGTAATTTAGTAACAAACTCCGAGAAGCAGCGTTCAGGAAAATCGCCTGGTATGTGGAAGTTAGAGAATGTAATCCACAGTAAAATGAACACATGTTACTTGTGGGTAACATCCAGGCGCTGATCCCGGAGGGCTAGGGGCTCAAGCCTCCCCGAAAGTATCTAGGTCCACCCACGA
The DNA here is from genome assembly GCA_031002005.1 of Vandiemenella viatica. NCBI lineage: Eukaryota > Metazoa > Arthropoda > Insecta > Orthoptera > Morabidae > Vandiemenella > Vandiemenella viatica. The sequence continues at coordinate 270,831,829 of JARYHS010013630.1, forward strand.
CATCGTAATTTTTTTCCCCAAACTAAAGTCCACTTAAGTCCCCCCCCCCCAAAAAAAAAAAATCCGCTCAAGCCCCTCCCAAACCCAAATCCTGGATCCGCCCCTGGTAACACCCGCATAAGTTCCTACCTCACAAGACCTATTACTGTTAGGAAACAACCATCTTGCAATAAAAATATCATTTTCTGAAATATTCAAGAAGCAAATATATATTCAATATAACAATTAAATCAATTAAATATATAAATAATACAGATAAGGAAAAACTTACGACAATGTTTCGCATTAGATATGACATGGAATTAATGTGAAAGTGTCCTTGGGATAAAGAGCAAAATTAACTCATTTGTGTATTTTTTGGGACGCATATACAACAGTTCACGAGGACAGTTTTTACATATGGAAATTCTTGACGCACTTTCGGCTGTGTCGAATTTCAGAACCCACTCGTTTTATTGGTACGGGGGATAGTAAAAATTCCCAAGTAGATTTTGGGGAACACGGGACAGCAACAGTTGCAATCATACTGACGCTAAGCGGCGGAAGGCAGTAATGAAATAATATTTCTATCAAAACGGCATAAGTTTACTTAGTAGTGAATTGATATGTAGAAAGTTTCATCTCAGTTTCCGTTGCATTATAAAGTCAGATTTATTGTTTGTATTTTTATTTTTCTTTGCGTTTTAAGTCGCTGATATTTTATTCACGTATGTAACAATTTTTGAAGAGAACAATAATAATCTGCCAGTCAACTAATAGTTCAGAAGCTTACGGCAAAGTTATTTTCAAATTATGTATCTTCTTTATCACCATACAAACATTTTTGCGTTTTGACTCAGTATTCGTGTAGTTTTTTATTCATAACGATTTTTACAATTACTTGGACCGCATGCACAAGCTCCAAATTTCCTACTCCGCGCACTTATATATAACAAGCTTTACCTGCGTGGAATTTCAAGGAAATATTAAAATACAAAAAGTGCTAGAACTTTATCTACAGTTTCTTCTTCTTTCTTTCTCTAGAACAGTTACATCGCAGATTACTTGTAGTAAATACAATTAAGGCGGAACGTGATTTGCATAAAAAGGGAGGGGGGATTTATTAATAATAAATCTGAAAAATGAAAATACATTTAAAATATAATAAAGGGGAGCTAAAAGGAACCAGAACCATGAATATTAGACACAAAATAATATCCCATTTATTGATTCTTATGGCTTTTACAAAGCCGGGTAATAATTAACTTTACGTTAAACATAGTTCGACCAACAAAAACAAGCAATACCCGACGTTTACAATCCGCCGATGAAAGCAAACAAAAAATTGAATGAAATATTTTAACAAATAAAAACAGCAAAGTTAAAATTGAACAACATGGCAACACAGGCCATCAAATTGAAGCTAACATTTTACTGTAACAAAGGATTATCCCAGGGGCGCCGTATAAAGTTAAAGAAAAGCATCAACATGAATTTACAAATAGCAAGATGCTTGAAATTTACAGTGAAACATAAAATCAGCTAGCTCAGTGATTTAGTGGCGGGAGCAGAGTCTTATCCCAGTGCCGCTTAAGGGTTCACAAGTCCGTTAAAACCCAATGAATAGTGACCGTCTGTATCCGGTACATTACCATAAAAGCATCGCCGTGAAGTAGCGTGACATGCTCAATGTCACTGCAGCTGTGGAAGCCAAATAAGCGGGTACGACCGCGTTATTAGAACGATTTCCAGATAATGACAGGCATGCCATATAACCTCTCGCTTCCCAAAGCAAGAGTGTGATCACAACCAGACAATGATCACCAGACGAGAGCGTGTCGGCTGACACGTCTGTTCATCAACTCGTCTCGGCAGCAAGTGTCGCTTAAGATGGCTTCTTCCTTCTTCCTCGGAAAGTCGCCTCTCCACATGTAACAAACTCCCTAGAATTAGTACTGTGGACCCCAATTAATGTTCATGATTGGCTATCTACACATGTCCGTCGTCACGTGTATTATATCGCGCCTCGCATTCGCTGCATCCCTCCGCGCGTTTTCTGCCTGGCCTTCAACAAAGTAGCGGAGAGGGGTGAGTTCACCGGCCCCGCCTAACGGAAGATAGCCGGGCGGCCCTGGCGCCGATGAGTCGCCGCCTCATCTATTGTCCCTCTCTCGAGCGTCCGAAAATGGCAGTTTCCAGCCTCCAATATTCACAACCTTACTGAGCCACGAGTTTTACACAAAATAAATTTACAACAATTCTACCTTTGGCTGCCCTGGTTTAACATATATTTAATCTATCCAGACAACACCCATTATTTACGCTATTTACTCGTCACAAGATTGAATATAATTAATAAAATTGAATATAATTAATAAAATTATGAATATAATTAATAACAATTTAATTATATTCATTGTGGGTGACTCTGTCACACCACATACTTAAACTCAGACTATTCCCATTGTTTTACAACGAACGGTTTTTGCAGAGATCAAACTGTCATTTTTTTTTTTTTCAATAACAGAGTAGACTGTTGATTTCAAAAAAGTCTTAGAATTACGCGAGCGTTTTACTATTTCAAGAAATTTATAAAACTGAAAATAGTCTTAACTATGGACAAAAATTATAATGTAATTTTAAATAGTTACGATCGTTGTGGTCGATATTAGGATGACAGATTTGGTCTCAGCGAACACCAATCAAATCGTCGAAAGTGATCTCATTTACCCTATGACTTTGCACACAGAAGATAGTTAATGGTGGGATCCTTGTCTCATCCGTGACGCATGTACTTATAAATTTTATTTCCACTAGAAAAACCTCTTATTCACGAAAACATACGGCAGTTATTTTCACTCGCGTATACTTAAACATTCCAGTGTTGTCGACAAATCCATGTACCCCGCTCACAAAATGGTTGTATATTGCAACTGTACTCGTAATAAGGCAATCGTAGACTTGTTGCTAATAAGCGCAAACGCTTGACTCCTGGCCTGAGGTTTTTTACGGTTCTGTACCTTCTGATCCCTCTAACTAAGAAATTTAGAAATTTGTAATTTTGCCTTACTATGGTTCTTGCAACCTTACAAGGATTATTTGAAAAGCGGAAATAATTACAACGCGTTTAGTGGTGGATTGACAGGAACATTTCATTAAGAAAACATTTGCTTTTTATATTCTTTTTTCTCGATTAAAAAATATTACTTCCCAGATCCTTAATTTCAGAAACGACTGATCCGATTTTTTTTTGGAAATCCACAGTGATATGCATCCTTCTGAAGTTTACAAGAAAACTTTCTCTGGAGTTTATGATACATCAGTAGACAAATGTATCGACCAAAATCATTCTTATCACTTGATACAGAGTTTAATGAATCGTGAAAATTAAACTGTTAATAAAATAAGTTTTTTAAAAAATTAAACGGTTATGTTAACTTTTTAGTTTGACACACACACACACACACACACACACACACACACACACACATATATATATATATATATATATGTGTGTGTGTGTGTGTGTGTGTGTGTGTGTGTGAATAATTAAAACTATTTAAAATTAATTGCTTCCACTTTAAAAAAGAAGATTTACAAAATAGTTTAAGTGGATTCGTTTTAATCAATAATTTGTGTGCGAAACCATCACCACGCGAGTGTAACTCACAGTTACTCCCCTTTCTTTTCCTTGGGTCCTGTACGGTTGAAATGCACTGTGTCAAGGGGACATCTCGGAAACAACCATCGAGGTGAATGGGAAATGTTCACCTCTGCCTGAACCGACATTCCGACTCCTCTCTCTATTACAGACCAGCTGCCAGTCAGTCATGTCGTTGCCATCTAGTCCTTCAGATAGTCAACGCTAGTTGCCAATGAAATAACTGTGTTAACCTCTTCATTTCTACATACCCCATACAGCCCACGTCCTCAATTATCTGCTTCATATATTCTAATCTCTGTCTGCGTCTACAGTTCTTACCTTCGACTGTTCCCTCCACTAACAAATTAACCAATCCTGCATGTCTCAAAATATGACCTACCAGCTTGTCTCTTCTTTCTGTAAGCTTCTTCCACAAACTTCTTTTCTCACCCACCAATTTCCAAAACTCTGTTCATTTCTTACTTTGTCTGTCCACTTAATTTTCAGCATTCTTCTGTAGCACCACATTTCAAATGCTTCAATTTTCTTTAATCTTTCCGGTTTCCCTAAAGTCCATGTTTCGCTACCATAAAGTGCTGTGCTCCACACAAAGAGTTTTAAAAAGTTCTTTCTAATTCCTAGATCAATATTTGAAACTAAAAGGTTTCTCTTTTTCGTGAAGGCTCTTTTTGCTAATGCTATTCTGCTTTTAACATCATTCCTGCTTCGGCCATCGGTTGTAATTTTACTTCCCAAGTAACAGAATTCTCTTACTTCTCCTATTGCATCCGATCCTATTTTTATATTTAATCCACTAGTATTGGTATCAGTTAAAAAGGGTGTGAGACAAGGCTGTAGTTTATCCCCGTTAATATTCAACTTGTATGTAGAAGAAAGTCAAAGAAAAATTTCCATGTGGCATAAGTTTTCAGGGAGAAAAAATCAGTATGCTACGATTTTCTGACGACATTGGACTGAATATAAATCAAAGTAAGACAAAAGTGATGGAATGTCTCAGAAATAACTAATAGCGGGTGCTAATAGCACTGCAACTCACTCAGGTATGTGTTGCTCCTTCCACAGATTAACACAATACTGGAAAGCAGGAGATATCTTCCTATTAGTTGTTGCTGCATGGAAAGAAGAAAATTAAAGATTGCTAAGGAAAAAAGATTTTTTTCCTGGCATCATTTTCTTGGATGGTTAGATGCAATCCTCCTTCTCTTCCTGTCTTAAACTAAATTCTTCACTTAATCTAATATCTGTCTTCTTCCACAGTTTTTCCTTCGCCTGTTTCCTAAACTATCAAATCAACAAATCTCACGCTCTTCAAATGCTACCCACCGTTTTGTCTCTTCTTTCTGAGAGATTATTTTACAGGATTCTTCGTACTTTATCTACCCACTTCATTTTCAAAAAATTTTACAGCGCCAAATTTTAAATGCCTCAATTTTCCTTCTTTCTGCTTCATTACCACAAACACTGTACTCCACACTTTTTCAGAAAGTTCTTACTGCTTCCTAGATTAAATTTGAAAAAAGAGATTTCTTTTTTGCAAGAATGCTGTCTTCGTTAGTGTGAATCCAATTTTTCTTTCATTCCTACTTAGACCATAATTTTGTTTCCTAAGCAACATAATATACTTACGTCTATTACATTCAGATTTTATTTTGATGCTCAATCTACTGTTATTTCTATCATTTGTGTTACATTTTATGACTTTTATCTTTATTTGGTATAATTTTTCGATCAGAATTCTATTCTTGTCATTCAATAATTCCTCAATGTACTTTCTCTGTTCCACAAATAGGAACATCAACAAATCAGAGCATAGTAATTGTTTCTCTTTGAACACTTATGATATAATCAATTATTATTATTATTATTTTACTTCTTTTTTCTTCTCCCTTTACATACAAATTAAATATTAAAGAGTAATGAATACGACCTCATCTCTCTTAATTGTACCGAGCATGGTGGGTGAGCATTAACGCTCTGCCCTCGCATTCGGGAGGACATAAGTTCGAATCCCCGTCCGGCCATCCAGATTTGGGTTTTCCTTGGTTTCCCCAGATCACTCCAGGTAAATTTCAATGTGGTTCCTTTATAAGGCCCTGGCCGAATTCCTTCTCGTTCCTTGTCCCCAGTCTTTTCCCTCCTCTAATGACGCGAAGTAGACGAGGTGTCAAGCCATAAGCAAAAAAGAACTCTCATAACATTTTATTTGTATTTTAACTATCTAATTCTGATGTTTAGTATAAATTATTCTACTGTTCGGATATTTTATTCCTGATTTTTTAAAACTGTGAAAATCTTGTCAGATCTAACGCTATCGAAAACTTTCTCTAAGTCCACAAACATCTTGATCCACCTCTCCAGCATTAATCTTTAAGCCAAAATTCTTTCTCTTGAATCTCGTGTCTACCAAAGCAAACTAATCTTCACCTAATATCACTAATATTATTTTTTCTGTCCTTCGTATGCTACTCTAGTAAGTAATGTTGAAAAATATGATGTAAATCTTATTATATGATAATTGTCGCTTTTGTCAGCTTGAGCTTTCTTTGGGAAGTCAAGAAAATGAGTTGGATTATTTCCTCTTTCGTAATATTTTGGTATCAGCTTGACAAAGTCATAGACGAATTCATTTTTTTATTTGGGGGTAGACGATTTGTTTATCCACTTTCGAGTGTACGCTAGTAGATAGTCGAGAACACATAATTCGTCGAATCCCTAGTTTCTTCAAGAGTTGTTTTCATCAGGCTGCACTAACCTCCAGCGCTGCAGGTAATAGTTAGAGGCGAGAACCAAAAGGAACGCCGTACAACGATCTCGGGAACATCCGGCCTGACGAAGCACCGGCAGTGAAGATATCAATGGTGGTAACGCTGTGTCATATTTTATTGAACTCTGTCATTATCATCCCCCGCCAGTTCTAACTTCCACGTCCCTTTCTCCGACCTCATGTAGCCCGGTAACACTCTTCAAAGACAATTATGTTCAACAGCTAATTCAAGCATGGTTAATTTACTATTTCTTTTTTAACTAAAAGTTAAATATTTAATTGAAACAAAATAAATAATAGTTTGATAAATTAATTAGGTAACTACTACGAATTAAAAATCCTGATTTTAATACCTGCGTCTCTTAAATATTTTACATTGTGTATTATTTAATATGCCGTTTAAAGGTGATGTGATAATTGCTTGAAAATCTGCTGATCTACGGTAGAAATTAGAAGTAATTGGATGCCATTCCCTACTTTTAACTGTCATCGTATATTTCCTAAGATACAACTGTGACACCCCAGGTTAAAATTCGAAGTCTTTTGATGACAAATTAATTCTTAAATAAGATTAGAAACAAATAATTTTATATCAAGACGCAAACGAAAATTTTTCTACATATAATTTTGTGCACAAGAAAGTTTTTGAATTTTATGTGAACCATTGCACGAGCGATTTTGTTTAAAAAAGCTTTATAACTTGCAAACTAATCGTAAACACTAATACAATAAATATTATCTTAAGCATACAAAAAAACCTAAATTTGGATATTCGTTAACAATTACCATACAACATGTTTCACTGAGTAAGAATTTCTCAAATAAGTGTAACTAGTAATTTATCTAAAAAAAAAGACTTACATTGTCTTGTTTCGTTTGTTTCGTAGAGAAAACAAATGTATGGGAAAAAACTGAGAAGACGGTTGCAGTACAATTTAATTTCTGTTTCTATACAAAATGGATGTTTGGCAGCCGTATTAATTTTCGTCCTATTCGATCATCTCTGCAACTTAGAAGAACAATGTATCTGGCATGGAGTGATTTACTTTTGTTGGAAGTGGACGATGCTGACATTTCGCAAGACAATATTGAAATGCATAAAGAATGTGGAGCACCTTGAAGCGTGTGACAAGAAGCTTGAAATTATGTAAAATCATATTTTGTAAATAGTATTAACTATTAATGAATTTTTCACTACTTCAATTTTTCCTTTACAAAATAATTGAAAACTTCTTAATCAACCAAATTAAGCTTCTGCTCGGGTGACGAAAATTATAACGCAATGCAAGTATAAATATGATGCTAATAAAAAAAAACTGATGCCTTTATCATTTTGTACACACATAAGAAGATAAACTTCTATGTAATTTTCAGTGCATTTTAGCTGCGAATTTTTTCTGTGTATTTTTTTTTATGCTTATGATGTTTAATTCGCTCTCGAGTGGACGAACCATAATATCTTTATTGTATTTATACAGTAAATAGGAACATTGTCCACGTTTTTCTAGTGAAAAAATGAAAATTTAAAGCACATTTCGCTAGATTGTAGAGCATTGCATCCAGACTTAGTCTGTACATTGTATTTAGAGCTTTTCTATAGGAGAACATCTTGTACAAAATTAGCTGATAACCATTCCTACAATAAATTTTCCTTAATTACTGGTTTCTAACCCTTTCAATTATTACGGGTTGAGTAAAGATTTTTGGTTGCTACTAAAGCAAAAGCCACTAAAAATACTGGTGCCTGATATCAGTGTGTAAAAATTTGTTTTAATAACTAGCTTCTAAGCCTGTAAAAAATAATGGGTTGACTGAAGATTTCTGGCTCATAATTTAAATAATTTTTAAAAGCTTAAATGACTCATTCCTTTTCCTGTAAAGAACGCACAACGTTATGCACGCATGCTCAGAAGACTACGGGGCAAACGCGCTGTGTGCGTAATTTGTAATGCGTAACGGTTACAAATTTATCCCTACTTCAAAAATTTAATTTCTCAATCCGGTATTGTTTGAGGATACCTGTATTTACTTACTAAATAGCATGCAAAAGGATTGTTTATAGGAGGAAAGTACTTTTGTGTGTCATGCCCTGAGTAACTTTTTTGATGTGTCAAGTGTTGTGGAGCGATAATGAATTTTGTTTCCCTATGGTGACTTGTCATACTTTTACAAGAATATTAAATGTGGTTTCACTGCGCAAGAATCTTACTTTTGCATCAGTTGCTAGTTGTTCCAGTAAAATGAACATTTTTAAAGTATCAGATAGAAAATGATTTCGTATCAGTTTGTTTCATTTTTCATCTCACTGATTACATTTTTTCCATCTATCTAAAATCACTTGAAATGGTGGACCCTGCACCGCATAGGGCCATATTTTCCGAAATTAATCTCCCCAGCTCGTTTCAGTAAGACGTCCATCCGCACACCTCCATCTTCAGTTACGGCGCAGCAGAGCCTAACGCTGATAAAACAGTTCACGCCCATCTAATAACTCTCAGCGCTGTACAAGGGCCATTCCTCAATGTCCGCTACACATAATAGCTTTGCAATAAAACTGAAAAAAGTAGTTCACAGACTCTCAGCGTTGCTGTTCGTTCACCGCAGCAAGAAGTTTGCGTCGGAAGATAAAAAGTCTCCCTACCAGCCTGCTCTGGCTGACAGGTGCGCGCGATAAAAGCGCCTGTAGTGCCGCCGGCCTGGTTATCACACCTGTCTTGTTGGTTGCCAACTTTCAGGAACATTCTAGTCACGTATACCGTTGTTTGCACATAGTTTACATAGAAAATATGTCTGCACGTATATCTCCAACCTAGCGGCTCAGAAGCAGCACATATGTCCAATGGAATATAAAGAAACTTTGGATTAAATTTCAAAATTTTCCAGAGCTTGCTTTTACTGTTTCTATTTACCTCGTTTTACTTTTCATAAAACTGTAAAGCTAACAACGCTGTCAATCATAATGTAGTGACTATTACTCTGCTCCTGACCTGTATTCATTTTGACAGTTAACTTCGATATTTTTCCGACTGTGGCTATCTTTTAAGCATGTACTAATAACAATAAGGAAAACTATTCAAATCAGTCGGCATCTTCCTATACACCACAGGACTAACAATAATTATTGTTAACATAGGTTACAAAAGGAAAGTAGGTACATCAGGTTGAAAACTATAGACTCAGTGTTAGAAATGCTGATGGAGAGCTTAATATCCGATCCCATCAGGAGTGCTTGTAAAGGAAGAAAGAGGTTTGCATATCATCAACATGCAGATAGATAGCAAATGTATTTAACGTGAATTTGAGTAGTTGTGATACATGCAAAATATTTAATATAATATCGCCAATGAGGGCTAAGTTAATAATGCAGTACTTTTCTTTCCACGGTATTCGACAGTCTGAGCGATTAAAGACCGGCCAATAAGATATAAATCATTGCGGTAAATCAAATGTGTCTTGCCATGTGAAGAAATTCTTTGCAGGTACGATGCAAATAGTACGGGTAGAAAATATGAATATAAAAGATATGAGCAGTTATCATGGAGGTATATTTAGACCACGATTTTTAGTTATTGTAATGAATAATTTTGTTATTGGTTTGCAATCAGAAGTTGGGTCGTTCGCAGATAAAATAATGCTGTATAATTGGATTAAAACAAGAGAGGGATTGTAAATACCTACGTAGGGTTCTGGTTAGGTGACGTTCAGTAGGTCAACTTGAAATGGTGATGGATTACAAAAAGCATTAGTTTACTTTACTAGGAATACAGATATGAAAATAAGAGTTTTATATGATGGTGAAGTGGAAAGGAGGATTCTTATTTAAAGCATAAAATGTAAAATATCTAGTTTTTTATTTATAACAAACTCTGTAATCTCAACTGAGCAAGTAAAATTGCGGGTGGTTGGTAGAGGAAATGTATCAGAGTTTTGCAGTGGTAATCAAATACATACGATGAAGGATGGTTATTGGTTTTGTCTACAGTAAACGATAGAACCCTGTCAGCTACTCAAATAACAAAGAATCCGGTTTGCGAATAGTTAGATGAGGGTAAGCAGGATGAAGAGAGTGTTAGATGAAAGCATTGGCTTTCAGGCCTAGATTGACATTGCAAGAAATTAGGACAGTTGGAAGGAAGAATCCTGGGAGATGCTGGAAATATAAATATTTGTTGATCCCAAAAGCAGATACGTAGGTTAACTACCACCAGGTACAATGAGTTCTATCATCTATATATAAATAAAAATGAAATACTGTTCGCTGGTAAACGCATCACTCGAGGACGGCTGGACCAATATTCGTAATGGTTCGAAAAAGTTTTCGAGAAAAAAAAATTAAAAAGTTGCCCAGAAAAAACCCGAAATAAAAACCTAACAAAAAAAAAACGTTTGTAATAGGACGATTAAGTTTTTTAGAGAAGTAGAAATTTAAAGTTTCCCGAAAAATTGGAAAATTCTGGAAAACTGAAAGTATCTTTTTTATGGCCCTATTTGTCTGATTTTGAAATCTAGATAAAAGTCTGAATACGGTTTTCAGAGAGAGAAAAATTGGATAAGTTTTTTGGAAAATTGAAACATTCAGGAAACACTGGAAGTATCACTTGAGAAAGGCTGAATCGGTTTTACTACTTAAAAAAAATAAAAATAAAATAAAAAAAATAAAAAAAAATCGTAATTGTTCGACTGAGGTTTTTAGAGAATGAAGAATTGGGTAAGTGGCACGGAAAATTGAAAAGTTCTGGAAAATCTGACTTTTTCTATGGAACAATTTGGCTAATTATTTTAAATATTCATAATAGTCCGGATAAAGTGTTCAGAGCAAGAAATAACGGAAATCGAAAAATTCAGGAAACACTAAAAGTACTTTTTTCTATTGGATTTTTGCACGAACTCAGGATCATAGTTCATGAGTCGAACGATGCATACGCGTAATTATTTTTTGTTTTGTTTTGTTCCTTATGTTCCCAGGATGTAAATAACTCAATTAAATGTTTTCTATGGAAAAAAGACCTTAAGATCTCAAGGAAAAACTGGAAAACCCCTTTTCCATTATAAATTAAAATAAAATTACCTTTGTTTTATTTTTGTGTTGTTTCACGATCTGTTAGTTATTAAAAAAACAATATGATTGTGATTTAAAAGAATCAGTTAGAAAGAATGTTACACTGTTTAATCGCCAACAAAAATATGCACATAAATTATGTGAACGATCGAACTAGAGGGAATTTTTTCTTGGACGTTCCCTGTCATTTGTAGAATTAAATTGTACTTGTTTCATTATAAATTACTACTACATTGTTGAAAGGCAGTCAACCAACTCATTCACCATTCAAGTTGCAGTTGAATATAAAAATCAATGAAACTCCAGCATGCAACCTTTCGAAGAACTGTGTGATTGCCAAAGTTCTGCAGCTTTGCAAATTGATCGTTTGAGATTAATGTACAATGGTACATAAAAAGTCATTGAAGGCATCATACTGAAAGATGCAAGATCTACGAAACAATCAAAACCGTTTAGGTGGTTTAGCAATTGAATTGTAATATCAACACCTTGAGATTCATTGAGGTTTCAAATTTAGTGGAAGAAAATAAATCATTTGGTTGACGTGAAATTCTAAGTCATTTTAATTGTGACTTAAATTTTGCAACAAAACCTCAAGGTTCCAAGTATATCACATTCCAGGCACAGCACAGATTTCCATCGTTTCAGTGGTGTACTGTCGATAGAATTCATGTCGTAAACAAAATTGGCACACTTCTAAATGTGCAGTACACTCTCCAATTTTTATAATCATGTACTCAATCATTAATAAATAGAACGATCACTCAAAACTATGTATTTTTCATTTTTGTTTTGTTTACAACAGCTTTCCGCAAAACTATCACAAAACATTTTGTTGAAATTTGAACTGGACAACCTGTGTCGAGAGTCAACTAGTATTTAATAATAATTCAGGTAACTAAAGAATCTCTCTACATAGATCTTTAAATGGCAAAAAATTAAATTTTAGTTGTATACTGTAATGTTCTCTGTTCTGTGTCTGTTGCAGTTTGCACATTTCTGTAGATTCGACATCAACAATAAAATAAAGCATCGCTAAAAATCTGTTTATTTATGGCACATCAGGTCGTATGATATCTGCTGTGGAATTTTTAGCATATCTCTTCAAGTATTTCCAATAATTTTCAATTTTTTCGTTATTCTTGGTTGAAATTTCTTCTCTTAATTTTCTGTTTCGCAATTTTTCCAGTTTTACTCATCTAATTAAAGTTTCAATGACAGTATTTTTGTTCAAAAATGTTATATAATACTGATATGGCAAGCAGAGTAGTTTTCGCATGTTTGTAATTCCATAAGTATAGACCAGTCTTATGGAGAACTGACTGTAAATATCTTATCCTGCGTACATTTTTTATGTGTAATATCAGTGCAAAAATTTGTACTCTGTACATATTAGAATTATACTAAATATAATTCTGTGTCATATACTGCTGCAGTGTAGTTCACACTGCTCCACAAAACCGAGAAGATCTGGCTTGTGGAGACAAAATGAAGTGTGTCCACTACACTCTACCATTATAATACGTTAATTACATCATACAGCTGTTCAAAATCAAACACTAAATGCTAGATGCAATCTTGCCCCCAGCCAAGTGTTTGAACTAATTTAAACACATTTTTAGGGAAACAACTAAACGCAAAGATTAAACTGTCAATTTATTTTAATGAGCAATAGTGATGGTCAAACTATGAACTATTGTACATGCAATGTTGTTGCAGGCCATGTTTCCACAATTGCTTAATTAATTACCAGTTGAATGATAACGCCAGTACAACTGTTTAATTTATTAAACGACCAAGTAGCCTCACAAATAAAACGTTACTCCATCTAATATACACAAACTCGACAGACAAAACAATATAAACACAAACTGTATTAAAAATACACACATATATTCATCACACATAAATACAAAACACACTAACAAGACCATCACGCAAACACACACTTTTCAAAACTCGCGCTATCGGCACGAGACATGACATATACAAACAAGATGGCCACAGCAGACAACCGAAGGACGCGAAAGCGCACCAGAGACAAGACATAAACAAACCAACTGGCCCCATCAGACTACCGAATGAGGAGAACGCATAATTGTGTAAATATGATACAGGCAAAACATGCTTTCTACAAGGAAACGGCATACCATCCTAACAAATTTAAATAGGAAGTAACTATTAGCTATAAAAATATCCCATGTTCATAATTACGTAATAATAGGATAAAAATGTATATATACCTATATATGAAAACTGTAACACAGATTAATCGCTGATGATGCTTCGATGAGAGGTGAAACGCGTACGACGCAACAATAAATAAATTAAACAGTTGTATTGGCGTTATCATTCAACTGGTAATGAACTATTGTAATTGCAAAAGTTGAGTAAGAAACTAAAATAAACTATGAATCGGGTACTGCAAATCTTCAAGTTACAATAATGTAAAAAAAAATTGATAAGGAATTTTGGCAAATTCAATTAACTCATCTAGTTTACTATTTGTGAAGAGGAACTTGAAAAAAAGAAAGAAAAAAATAACAAGAAGAAGATATTATAAAGTATTGCAATTACAATCAGAACTTCAGACTCATAAAAAGTGCCAGTCATGAGTGTAAGTAAAAAGGTGACACCATTTAGCTCTGAATATACAATTAACGGTACTGTCCCTAAAACGGTAGATTCCGCTAAATACCTACGGGTAACAATTCGTAATAATTTGTCGTGGAATGAGCATATCGAGAATGTAATTGGGAAAGCAAATCGTATGCTCGGATTTCTAGGTCGTAATTTAAAACAAAGCACTCCGGAAGTTAAATCGATTGCATATAAGTCACTAGTGCGTCCTCACTTAGAATATTGTTGTTCTGTGTGGGGTTCCCATCAAAAGGGGTTAATGGAGGCATTATAGTAGGTCCGAAGAAGAGCCGCCCGATTCGTGACAGTCCGGCCATCCTGATCTGGGATCCTGATCCTGAAAGCTGGGATGTTTCCTCACAATAGCCCTTGGGCGCCTTCTGCCATATCCCGTATATCCCTTCCAAACCATTACCCTTTCTGATAGTTGCAATGCACCCTCCGCCACACACTTTTAGTGAGTCGCGGAGTAATAATAATAATAAACAAGCTTTTAACCTAATTTTCAAATTTTTAAAATTTCTAAGCATGGACTAGTGTCCAGGAGCATTGGCTGTGAATAACTTGTCCTACTTATACTTTTGCGCATTGAAAGGAAAATGACCAAAAATGTAAGCAATTATTATTTTTACTGGTTTCATTATTAAATAGAAAGGGATAGAAGGTTCATGATTTATAGCTTTACGGGCTATGCCACGTCGTTTATTGGATTATCTAAGCTTTCGGCTGTTATACTCCAGCCTTCTTCAGAGATACTGTTTATATCTATGTTCACAAAGCAACAGTCGGCAAGCATCGCAGAGGAAAAGGCCGCTATCTTCGTTAAAGTTGTTGGAATTCCCTAAGATTTCTGCTGCCTCTTTCACACGTCGAGGCCACCACTGGTCTTCTCTCCACAGTAGCCTCGTGTCTTGAAATTTTATTTCATGCCCGTTGTTAATAGAAGGTTGTTCAATTATTTATTTTGATTGCTGAGGGAAAATGTTGAAAAAGACTAAAAGAAAATATCCATGGCAATTGAAAGAATTTCTATGTGCAGTGGACTTTGTTTTAGAGCTGGAGTAAAGTGGGATCTCTGGCGTGAAAGGACGGAGCTCCAGAAACGTATTCGTTAAAATTGGATTTTCCATGTTATTTGAACTTCAAGTGCTACACAATGAAAAAAATAAACAATCATTATATTTACTATAATAAACCAACGATTAGATCTTGTGAAGAAAAGATAAAGATATTTGTTTATCTGTTGAAGAATGTTTTGTTTCGTATGTACTTAAAATGTTATATAAGAATTTAGTGCTGAAGATCAATAATTTAAGATTTTAACTGTTGTTGTTATTTAATAGTAAGTGTGCTCTCTTTCAGTGTGAAAGTTATAAATGCTGATGAATAAAAAAGATTACAAATAACAAAAGCGAGAAGATGTCGGGAGAAAAAAAAGGGGGGGGGGGAATATAAGAAATGTTTCTCAAAACAGTCTGTCATTAGAATATGAATGGTTACAATTTAAAGTAGGATGGGAGAATGGGAACATCATATGCACTCAGCTTCAGAAATAGTGTTTGTTGTATATAGGTTCGTGCGCATTAAGTGCGCGTCAAATAACGAAACTTAAACAATACTTTATTCTATTAGCCATCTGTTGTAGCTGGAAAAGATCATCTTTCTGTTTCTGCAACTGTGTGTATGAGAGGAACAATGGAACAGTTCACAGTGTTTGACTTATCAAGTCAGTTAAGGGCACAACGCGTCAAAGGCTCGACTGCACTATGAATATTCAAGACAATTAACAGCAAAGGGAATCACGTCGCGCTTTGAAACACACAGCACAGCCTACTAACAGAAACCAGGACTAATTGGGACGTACGTAACCGATGCTCATGAACATCTCCAGAGTCCACCTGTTCCCAATATTCTGAATCTAGCTTGCTTTTAACATATAATTAAGGAAAAAATTATACATCGTGACTACACAATTTACTCAGCTGCTGGTTTTCCACTCTTCTGATAGCAGTTAATTAAATATTGCTCACAAAATCTAACTAATGAAATGAACTTTGATTATAATATTTATTTGCGAAGCGTATATTGAAAGAAATTACATATGTGCTTAATTTCTGTGAAATATTAGTCTGACTTCGAAAATGCGTTCGACCTCAGTGCACGGCAGGTCACATGTTCGATCGAGACCTCCCAGTTTACAAGAAATAATTGAAGGCTATATTTCAACACACATTAGAAAAAGCTGTACAAGTATACGCAGACTTCAACTAAGAATAAACACTGCAGTGATATCTCATCAGATCTTAACCGAACGTCTGTATATATATTTAAAACAGTGTTTTAAATCTTATACGTTTCGCGGATAGTTTTTAAGACTTTTCATCATTTACTTCTACCGTGTTTAGCGAATTTATTTTCGAACATTGCTAAAACCCTCGCCTAGAGATAATAATGAAAATGGAGGATGCTGAAACAACTTTAATGATCACTCGGATGATTGTGTCATTTTGAGTGATTTTGAGGTGTTCGTTTCGTTTAAATATATATACTTTTCCCATTTTTATCTGACCCATTCAATTCACACTTAACCCACAACTGTTAATATTCATTACATCATTATTCAGTATCACGTTATTTAGTTCATTTTATTTTTCACATCTCAGGCATTGAGGAACAATTATAAACGTAGACTGTAATTGACGTGAATCTGAATGCTACTCGGGCTAACTACCGGCTGAATCACAATTATAAAGTACTCGTAGTTCACGTAGGGGACATGTTACACTGAATTCTTTTATTGTTAATCGATATTATGTTTTTTTTTAAAACATTTTTATTCTGCTACGTGAAGACCACTTTTGGCTAAAAATAAGCGAACTGCAAATTTTGAAAATCTTCTGGATAATAAAAAGAACATTACTGATGACAATTAAAGAAACGTTATATTTATAATAGCTTTTAAATTAAATTACAAATGTTTGAAAACTTAATTAATTAAATTAAAAATAATAATATAGAACATACAACAGAAACATCAAATTTCATACATACGCATTTAACTAACTGTGAACTGGACTTCAATGTTGTTAATAGTTTTAAAATCCAGTGAACGCTATAGATACTGCTGAAAACTTCCGTTAGTATATCTCGTACGTTTGAGAATCTGTCTCATTGGTTCTTTCCCAAACAACAAAGCCTGGTGGGTGAGTGGCAACACTTGGGTCTTGAACTGGAGAGGGTGCGAATTCAAGTCCCCGTCCCTCCGTCCAGATTTTAGCTAACATGCTTTCCTTGGAATTATTCCATACGAATGTCGAGAACTACTACCATCTCCTTGTTAATGTCCTTTTCTGGCTCTAATGACTTCGACATCAAGGAACCACAGAGAATGGAGCAAACAGACAAAACCTATAAATGATTTTAACATGCTCAATCAAATCAAAAGCCGTGACATTAAGTGAGTACAAGGTCATGAATATTTAATAAGCATGTTGGATGTAGTAAGAAAAAGCTGTTTGTCTGTAGTATAACTCATAGTTCTCAATGTTTAAACTGTCCTGAGACAAATTTGAAAATTACAGGTTAACAGCAGTCGCCAGATGTGTGGTACTCGTAACAAGAGATATCAGCATTCTCAACTGTAAAAACAGGTAACTATCAATGAGAAAAATTGAGATACATTTTTTCTTACATTTATTGGCGAAAGGTACTCTTCAATACTCCTTAAATGATAAACTGACGTAACTACTACTATCCCAAAAGACTGCTGGCTGATCTACATTATATCAGCGACACAGAAAATTCTGGAAACATACAAGGAATCCGCTACTCGTTCCATATCTCCGGCAATGGCCCAAATAATAATAGATAATCATTAAAAAACAATTGAAACTTATGTAATACTACTTGTAACTAAATGTATATGTAATTGAATCACAAATAATTTGAAGAATTTTGAAAGTGATAGACAATTTCTAATCATCTAAAATAAGCCGAAATATGATTGTACGCACAGAATTACATCTTAAAGCCATTTCATTAACACATTAAATACCAAAATCGTTTAGTTCACCTACAAAGTCTGAAACGCTTATTCAGAACCATGTCACCCAATATACGGTACGAAATACCACAAATAAACCAATATCACCTAACTACATTAGATAAATAAATTCATTTATTTTACATATATTCATTTAGTGAAAGGAAGGTAAATGAATATAAACAAGACAGTAGCAATTTGTAGAAGTTAATACTAAATGAGAAACGTAGAACAAATAATTTTTCATGTATACGAAAATAATTTGTTGATAGTGTTACATAACGCTCTTAGTTGATAATGAATAAAAATTGCTAAGACTAACGTAAGTATGTCAGACTGTAAGGACCACATAGTAATAAAGTTTGAAATTATTTAAATGATTTGGAGTACAAAATTGTATTAAACTGTATATCAAAAATGTCTGGGATAACTTAAAACTGCTGTATTTATTCAATTGAGATTATTGTGGATGGCTAGATTTATTACGAAGTTTAAGCTGTGAAGAAACTGTAGAAACATACAACTGTCAACATGTTTTCATTTTCGTTACTTGGCAAACTGATTGTTTGCGCGTCACGTGCATCGCGTAAATATTATAATTATATTTAATTGAGCAACTGAAATAAATGTTTGTGAATCTGTCGTGACATAACCATATGGATTACAAAAACAGTGGGAACCCGGTATGTTAGAATACTGAAGCAAAAAATTAACGTGGCACCAAATAACATGTTCCAGACAGCAACCGAAACTTCGATTAGACCACTGCTTGAATATAGTGGTGCAGTTTTCCACCCGCATATTGGGTATTAAATACAGGAGTTGGAGGGCGTGCAAATAAGAGCAGCTAGATTTGTCTTGTAAGAATTATCGCATAACCCAGTCAATTACTGATACAATAAAGAAACTGGATTGGGAGGAGAAGGATGAAGAGAATACTGGGAGGGTGCTGACGGGGTTTAGAGGATAATTGGTCGAAGAATTAGGAATAGTGCATAGAAGGGAATAGATGATCATGACCACTAGTATGAGGGAGTGGGGAAATTTTCTTTTGTGGGTAAGGGTGTCGGGGTTAGGAACAAATTACCAAGTGAAGTGATGAATAATTTAGCAAAACCACTGAAGGAATTAAAAATATGTAAATCGAAAAAGTAGATGGAGGAGGAATTTAACACTCAAAGTTATAAGATAATTATAAAGTAATAAGAAAGGGGTAAGTGGATCACCAGAGGAGTTGACACCGGAGCACGTGCTTCATCGCAATTAAATTAATAATAAATAACACTTGAGACTGATTTATTTTAAAAAAAATTGTTTGTTTTGTCGATGGCTATATCTTCTGCTTACAAGAGAAGTTAACCAACCAATTCCACTCATATACGGGTTCCATTTGGGATACTGTGAATATCATATTTTATTTTGCGATGCATGTTCTTAATCAACACTGGGCTGCAGCAAATAACACGTAACAAAACTTCCGCTTGAGATTAAGGTAGCAAATGTATTACTGCAACAAAAGAACCCTAATAAAGCAATTACACTTCCCCTGTGGGCGTCAATAATCTAACACTCTACTGATGAGCTCATGGACACATCACAGATTATTTACTTGTCATTGGTATTTCTTCTGCCTTGAATAATTATTGACAGTAACAGAATTGCCAGAAATTATATGTACACACTTTATGATTATTCTTGGATGCCGCTGAAAAATTCTATCACTCTTATCTTACACAATCCTACATCAATGTCGTCTCAAGAAACAGTAACGCAAAACTGATGAGCCAGTATTGCGTTACTGTTTCTTATGATGACATTGATGTAGGATTGTGCAAGATAAGAGTGATAGAATTGTTGAGCGGCGGCCAAGAATAATCATAAAGTGTGTACATTTAAATTTTCTAACAAATGTGTTCTGAATAATCATTTTTAATT
Source organism: Vandiemenella viatica (assembly GCA_031002005.1). Classification (NCBI taxonomy): domain Eukaryota; kingdom Metazoa; phylum Arthropoda; class Insecta; order Orthoptera; family Morabidae; genus Vandiemenella; species Vandiemenella viatica. The sequence continues at coordinate 270,851,912 of JARYHS010013630.1, forward strand.
ATTATCTTTTGTCATTATGAGCCACAAACCCTTTTATTTATTATAAGACACCACCATTATAAATCGTATGGAATAATTATATCTAAATATTTTTTGCAGATTGTACAGATGTGTTCTAGTGTGGATAAGAACAGATATGATAATTATCAAAATGTTTGTTGTTTCCCAGCGGACTTAGGAGCTTATGCGTTCCTGTGAAATAAGCACTTAATTAATCAGCGACAGCACATTCAGCACAAAGGCAGCATTAGCAGGTCGTCACCGGCTTCCTTTCAGATAATTCATATTGGATGCGCTGTTCCCCTTACAAATCGATCAGACTGATGAATACAGCTGCTGAAAGGTCTTTTACATACAGCGATCATTTTCTAAAGCTGCTCCATTTAGTGCCATTCATTCACACATTGCTGCTTTCTAAAATATACTTCTTCAGTAGGATTAACCTGTACCGTTTGAGGATTTTTTACGAAAAAGGAATTCCGGTGGTTTCGTGTATTTCAGCTTTATATATGCTCCATTCAGTATCTGAAGTAATCATCTTGAGTTCACTTATTCAGCGCAGCTCAATGACGTCACAAACAACTATGGAAGATATAAAATCTGTATATGTCTGAATTGATGGATCAAAAATTTCTATGGGACTAAAATTTCTATGGGACTAAAATTTCTCTGTCATTTTAAAGAAAATTTTAAACATTTTCAGTTTAAACAATGAATGTTCAAATTGCTCATTAATTATTATCGTGTCATATACGTTTTACATCCTTAGTATCTGCGAAATAGTTTATGAAAACTGTTTAATACAAGAAAAGTTAGTTCATTCCACACATGTGTATAAAACTACAATACTATTTTCCAAGTTTCAGGTATCACACTTTAGGGTTCCTGCATGATAACTCAGTAAAAACACGAAGCCAGACTAAGTAGTGGAAAAAAATAAGTTTAAATTGACGCTTAACTTCAAGCGATAATTTCTTGAAAAATTTGATATATGCCCAGCAGTCCCTGGGTTTCAGATTTAATCCAGAAGTGCTAACAAGAATTATTTCATTTTTAAGATATTTATAACATGACAGACAAAAAAAAAACCATTGTCTTACGCTGTGCCAATTAAAATTCGGCAGCTGCTAATAACTGCCATAACAACGCCGTAATAAACACACAGGTAACGACTCAATCAATGATATACAAAATTATCTAAATGTAGAAATAGTCATTTCGATTAATTCATCTCTGATAGTTTTCCGTTCTTACAGACCAGCTGTGAGATGATGTGTTGCACAAATAAATACGAACGAAAGTATTGACACAAATACATTACCATAAATTAATTTTGTACTAACACAAGTACCTTTCTTAGACAAATGTTGTATTAACCAGGATAATATTTTTTTAGTTATTATTTTTTTCTCATGAGATATTAAATTTTTTGACACAGTCTCCGTATCTGTCTAATTTGTTGTAAATCATTTATATTCGTATGAAAATTATAACGTACGTATTCACTTTTGTGTTTCAAATGTCCTAATATTTATTATTCACTCTAGTTTCTTTATTGTGCCATTATCAAAATATTTTAAAATTCTTTAAAATCTATTTTCTTTATATCAAAAGATTTTAAAATTCTGATGTTGATTTAACATTACTAATTTCAATGCTAAAATTTATTTTATTCGAAGATGCATCATTGCAGTATCTCAAAAGCGTGTAAACGTTATGTGATGAAATTTTGAATCTATTCTTCAGTGCAGGAAAGTTAAAATTAATGTGCAAAAGAGATACCAATTTACTTATAAGTGAGCGTACAGTATAATGTATATATATCATCAACAGCATCATCAACTGAGATTACGTTAAAGTATTAGAAGAACAAGACATAAGACTTTAAAAATACCGTTTTACATCGTTTCAGAATCTAAATTTCGTTCTTTAGCATTGATGTTTAAATAATATTTTGACATTCCCGATTTCTAGATTTCTTTTGAAGCATAATTAGTGTTGGAAAAGTATATAGTGAGAAGGTGTTTTAAGAAGTAACTGAAATTATTTTTTCAGTGACTTGTCAGATATAACTCCACAGTTCTCTTTCAGAATACGATCACTTCAAGTTTTTGTTATCTATGTAACCTTAGAACAATAATGTTTTGTTGTATTGATTTCACGAGATCTGTATTTTCATCTAGTACATCGTCGATTGTCGTTATAAAACCAGAAAGGGGTGAAACTCGAGGGCTGAACCTTCAGTTTTCAAGACGTGTGCCTAACATGAAACCTCCAGACTGATGTTGCAAGAAGTGCCAACGGGTTTAAAATTTTTGGTTTAAAACTATTAATCTGCAATTTAAGACAAAGATAGTAAAAAATGTTCAATAAAATTTTAATTCAATTAAATCAATCTCATTTCTCCGCATAAAATAGAATTACTTTTCTTTACTTGAATTTTATATTCTTGGAAATATTTCTTCGCAGTTTAAAATGTTTCTAAAAAACCTTCACGGCTATAGCCTACCAATCGACTGCTTAGTCTGTAGTTATCGTCTTTATCTTCTACTTAACTTTATCCGAGAGGAAAAATTGTAACAAGGCGTCAAGGAAGCAGTATCACATAATTACTTGTACATCACAAACAAATTATTAAAATTACGATAGTAACGTATTCATCGCAAATTTTACCATTGAATACGTGTTTATTGAGACATTAAATAAAAACAGTTTCAACCACAAAGTAGAGGTTTTCCATTGAAATTTCGTTTTTTATCTAAAAATGAAAATAATTATCTAATTACCCTTATTCCTGAACAATCTAAAATGATTCCTGATTCAGTATGACGCGATAAAGGGTGCTGTGCCTTATGTTTGTGCTATTAGTTATATGTTATGCTGTTTGTTAAGGCTTGCAGGTTCGATATTATGTCCAGAAATAAATACACAGTCGCTCTAAAGTTTATCCTGTACGAAATAAGTTTATTGACCGCGGATAAGGATATCGAGAAACTTCTTCTCTTCAGGCTACAGGCTCTGACCACGCTAAAGGCTCGACTGCTGCATACACACACGTACTGGAAAATCTACTGACTCAATTGTTCTTCACGTCACTTGCTAACTTGCTTTTTTATCCTCCTTATCCTAAACAATGGGAAGCCTTGCACAACCAGCTTCATACGAAAACTAAAGAGACAGCATTTTCTTGCTCTTTTGTCCTCTTTATATATAATAAAGTGAAGCCTGGTCCGCGCTCCTACTAGGCGTCAGGCATGTTCGACGGCCAGCTTCCAACAAATTCAACAATCAATTTTCTACCCAGCGAGCCACTGCGCTCAACAATGTATCTTGAGATAACTGAGCCTTTACACATAATTATTTCCAAAATGCTTCTTAAGCCACAATATATCAAAATACATTAAATATATTAAATTCACGATAGCATATCCACTCTCTTTCTCTATATCAAATTCAAATGTTGTCTCGTTACAAGTAAAGCTTAATGTAAACTATCAGAGGAATTAAAGGGAGACACAGAAGTCTTCATTAAAAAGAAACAGGATACATCAAATTTCTTCATCTTATTAACGAATTTGTCACCTAAAAGAAATGGAAAAACATAATATAGCACTCCAAGGATATGTGCATTCCTCACACGTTTTTAAAATGAAGAGACATACATTATATTTGGTAAAAGCAGAAACTTCTGCTGTCCACTACAAAACCTTCGATACCTCTACCCCACAAAGGAAGAGACATGGCAGCCATAGTCCTGTCAGAGATACCCCTCCGCAACATTAAGGGCCAATTTGAGTCTCTTTTTTGCGTCAGGTCTAGAGCCCCTACAGGCGGGCAGGCCGCAACACCTGTGCTCGGCTGTTGAGTGGACAGTAATTTACTCGGAGTGCTTTCATCGCTGACACCCGGCGCTGGGCGAAGCGAAAAGGCGCCAGATTGCAGCACAGATAAAATTCTTTCCTCTCGTACCGAAAACACTGTCAAACATTGTTAACTATTCATTATCTCCCCCCCCCCTTGTAATTTTTATGTGTTTGGCGTTTATTAATGCGTTACTAATTCACTTACGAATAGTGGAATCATAAAAGCTTTTCATATTATTTAACTGTGATAGTCATAAAATTTGAATGACGATAGTTATAGCATTTCCGTTATGGTTTATGGTAATCTTCTGTAACACACTCTCAAAAGAACAATACAACAGAGTATCGCGGGAACTTTGAAGAAGAATTGTTTGTGTTGTTGAAGCTATACTTAAGACCGAAGGTTGAGGACTTCAATCTTAACGTGGAGAGTTGGTTGATTTTACTTTGTTTTGTCCTTCACTGTATTGATCCTAAGAGCGAGCTTTAGAAAGTGTGTTTCCTTAAGTAATGATGCCCTGAATTGATAAAGAAATGTAGAACATATATAATGTGAAATTTTATGATAGGATAAAACAAACGGTCTGTTAGTTTTCTGACTTTAACGCTCCAATTGCTAAAGATATTTCTAACTAATACCTCCTTTCCAACTTTATCATCCCTTCACAGTATATAACTATAAATTAGTCAAAAATGAAATAACAGATAGGAGAAAAAAACCGCTTTATGTTTGCCATCACAGGAAAGTATTGTTATAATCCTGATCTCATAATACCTATGAGCATTGATTTTATCGGTATCTACCTGATAGCATTCGAAATCAAAGAAACTTGCTATAGCTTTTGCTGTCTTACACACTTTTTACACCAATAGATAATTTTAACCAGTGTCTGTGCAGCGGGCTAAATTATAAAACTTTGATAGAATTTTAAAGTCATAGCAGTTTTTACGAAGCTCACAATGGCTATATCGAAAAAAATGTTTCGTATAAATAATAAATATAAATAAAATCGTACTCCCTAGCTTAGCTGCTCTAATTCTTCTAAGAGTCGTCGTAATGGGCACCAAATGACATTGTGATCCATTATTTGTCTTTGTTTACTATTCGTGCGAGACCATCAGATTCAATTTATTCAGCACGCCACTACACCTATAAGGCCCACTCCTGAAGCTGCTTAATCTGCTCCAAACGAAGCAAGGTAGCTGTTAGATTGAGTTTCTTTTTCACTGGTAGATATTTTACTGCCGAACACCATATAACTTAATGTTCAGTTTTCTACCAAAGCCTTTAGATTGTGTAAGTTAGTTCTTTAGCCAAAGTGATATTGTGAGGCGGGATGTCTTTTTGAAAGGGTGATGAACACACAATTTTTTTTCCATTTTTGTTTAGCTGTTTTAGTCTACGAATATCTGGTGGAACATTATTTAACATATTGGAATCTGTTGATGCAGTAAATACCGTTCCAGAAATTATCACATCAAATTCATTTCACTGCCGTTATGGGTTGCTTGAGTGGTAGTGAAATTGCCACCGGAGCGTGCGTTACATTGCAATTTACTTAAATATTATTACTTGGTTGTTTTTATTTTTTGCGATATTAGAACGTTGTCGAGTACGCTCCAAGAGAAGATAGTTCAAACATATACCACATAAATTTCATAATCTCTTCAATTGTAGTAATACATGGCCACTAACCTTTCTGTCATGATTAAACTATGCAGCTAGCAATTGTATCTTTCGTCTGAATTATTTCGCAGCAAAGAAACTTTTTTTCTGACAGGTGCAAGATGTTACAACAGCAGCAAATATTTTACTGGCCGTTCTTTAACGGCAACGAAGTAGGACGAATAGCTCAGCTAAGGAAGATGAGAGAGAAGGAAAATATCTCAAGAGACCAAAATGTTTTTAAGGAACCGCAAGAGAAAGAAGACCCTTAAAAATTCATGAAATACGACTGGTTGAGACATCTTGTGAAATGAATATACTGTTTCTGGAAACTAATGTTGTGTTAGCATTTCGGAAATTGCATTGCGAAAGGAGTGGCAGTATCTCCAGCACATTCATCCCGACCGCAGCTACACGGCTGATTCGCCAGGTGGCTCTGTTGTGCCGATAACCCCGCTTCGGCGTGGGAGTGGCTGCAGTGAGTATTCGCTCGAAATGCTTCCTATTCCATTCTCCTCTGGGAGAGAAGGTTATAATACTGTTAACTGCAATAGGAATACAGTATAGATACAGCCAAAACTGTATATATTACTATTTGAGCATAACTGAAAACTAAACAAAAGATGTTACAACGCATCATAATGGCTAAGAAATAAGTAGTAGCTTATAGCTATATTCACATTGCATGAGGGGATTATTATGAAATTTATCAATAAACAATAAAATATGAATGGTTATGTTCGAAACGATCAAAACATTGATGTTCTAAAGCCGATGTTAGTAGCTGATATGATAATAAGTTCTGTTCAAAACATTCAGCCTTTGATATAGCCTATTAACAATCGGTGTTAGTCCTTCCTGCTGCCTCTGATCATAGAATGCAATTATAACTACGGAATCGATATTTCTTTGATCATCAGTGCACTTTAAATTATTTACGTTTGGTTTCTCAATGCGTTTCAATACAGTAAAATGAGAATGGTTACCTAATAGTGTATGTGTGAAAAAACTTCTCGGAAATATAACGGCTATTAGTCTAACCCGTTCTGCTGAACATACAAAAAACCGCTAGTTAGTGTTCGACTACCATTTTTAAAACACTCACACACTCACTCTATCCAGGCACTGTTGTATAAAGGCATGGTCTGATTCCTGAAAAAAAAATCGTGCTTTATTAATACATCTCCACCTTTTTGGATCCCTAGAATATATTTTGGCAATTTCCTGTCATATGTCTTTGTGTTTGTATGTTGCAGTAAGAGTTTTTAGTTGACATTTTTTCACACACAGATGTGTTTATATGTAGTTGTGACTTTCGGTGTGATTAAATATCGATTTCTAACTAACAATGTGTAGGAATATTTTTATTTTACACAAGTTGCTTTACAATTTTTGCTGTGAGTTAATAGATTTAGTAAAATTGCATAGTGAAATGTAACTTCGCTTTGTGAACGGCTTCACATTCAGGCAGTATGTGTATCATCTACTATAAGTTAATCTACATACACGCCTTTGAACATTTTCACAGAGTTGTATAGATAGTACTAGCACAGAATTTTTGCGACTGTGCACGCATTACGCAAAAACAAAATAGTAGATTTCGAGCTATTTACATACAGCTGTAGCGTATGTTATCGGTTAAAATATTGAATACTTCTAATGCCGATCAGTTTCTTACAGAGCTCAAAAGCTTAAAGTTTTTTTTCTTCTTCTTTTCATTCTTTCTTTATTTGCACGCATCACGCAAAAAGAAATCAATTGTTTTCAACGAAAATACACATAGTTATAGCTTATAACTTATACTTTTAACCTAGTCAGTTACATGTTTACGATGACACAAAGCCAAAATTGAAAATTTTTGATGTATTGTCTGTCTTTAAAAGCATCATGTAGAACTTAAGGAAACTGATTTTAAATAAACTACATATTATGTCATTAATTAAGGTACAGGATACTTTTCATCCCGATAAATTAGGTGATTCCGGATGCCGCGACAAAAACGTAAATTTGGGAGTTTATGTCCAACTGTATACGTATCACGCAAAACTTAAGAAATGGATTTCTAAAAAGTTTATACTTAGTGCTAACTCAGATTGTGGTTTAACATAAAATTACTGGAGACTTTTCAGTTGACACGTTTCCCGATGGAGCAACGGAAAAAATCATCAATGTTGTTTTTTTGTGTGTGTTAGTGCTCACATCACGCATAAAAGTAAAGAACTAATTTAAAGTGTATTGTAGCATATGCCATGGATTAAAATACAGGGCTTTTATCCCGATAAGTTTTATAGTTGCTCTTGCTAGCGCGATCTCACGTAATGCTTTACTTCTTCTTGCATTCCCTGAGATTGCTGTTTGGTCACGTACGCTTTCGCTGCGAGAAAATGCCAAACAACTACATGCTATGGGTCATACCTCCACGACCTGCAACACAATCTAACGTTCTAAAACTATACGTGTGGATTACAATATGGCTGTTAAGCATGAACTTCAGGAGAGTTAGAAAGAAGGAAGATTGAAATATCAAAAAATTGTGCTATAAAAGAATGTTGAAATACATCTTGCTGCATAATATACTAAATGAAAGTGTTTTCAAAAAAATGAGTGAGAATAGAAGTTTGTGAAGTAATCTCATAGAAATAAAATACAGGATGGTGGATCAAATTCCATAATGAAGGATTGGTTAACTTCTTGATGGAGGGAATAATTGAAGGAAACAGTTGTAGTGTAACAGAAATTTTAGAATACACGAAGCAGGTAATTGGGACGCAGGTTCTGCATCTACATCTATAAACTGCAATTCACAAAAATGTCGATGAAAGAGGATGTTTGTTCCAAAATTAAGTTTGTGCATTCCAGTCACGAATAGCATAAGGTAAGAAAAAATGCATGAAAGCATCCATACGACACCTAACTCTTATAATTATCTCTCTCCTATCATTGTGATCTAAATGTTTCATTGAAGAAGTATTTCATATCAATAGTGAGTGTAAGGAGTTGTATATTTGTCAACAAATTTAAAAGAAACTTTCTTCGTCTGTCTGACAGAAAATCCCAGTCCAATCTCTATATCAATTCTGTGTAGCTTTCGTAAGGACTGTGGCAAGCATTCACGAAACGAACAGGTCTTCTCTGTACTTTCTCTATAGTGTCAATCAGTTAAATGTAATACGCACGTACCTTATTAGACGGTAGTATTGGGTATGTTGAGATGAAGAGGCTAGCTCGAGATATGAAAATATTGAGGACTGGATAATACCAGTCTAGAGTTAAGGCAAAAAGTAGGTGCATAGTGTAGCATTGTTTACTAAATTATTTTTTATATTTAATTACGCTACTCTAGAATATTCCATTATGTTAAAAAATGTTGCTAGAACTGGGTAACCGAGCTTGGTGAGTGAGTAGTTAATGCACGGGCTATCATTCTGGAGGACGTAGGCTCGATGATTAGGTCCAGCCAACAATGTTACGGTATTCATATCAGCCCGAAGGCTTACCCGGTGAACGCCTTGATGGTTCATCAAAATCCCGTGGTTATATACCTACCCGTTCCTTACACCCTCCTCTCAAAGATCTTTGTCTATGAGCCACAAAGCACCAACATACAAGAAACGTGATTCTCTTAATTGCAGTTTACTGTACCATTCTATTAAATTATAATAAACTAAGGGCAGGAATGTTTGTTTGTGAGAAACCTGAAAATCATATTTTTGTCTTATACTTGTGAAATCGGGGCAAAGTGCACGTATATTAGTTAAACGTTTGTGAAATTTCCGCTTACTTTACATTTAGCGTAAGATTAACATTATTAACTAAATAAATTGAATTATAAATTCTTTTCATGCGTGGGAATCAATAATCATTACGTTCCGTGGTTCAGATTCCAAACTAAAATGTAGGTCTCCTGTACCTGGTAGCACTACCGGGCTAGGTTCAGGCGGCTAAGACAGGGCCGGAACCCTTTAACCAGGTCATTACGACCACACGGAATTATTATTATCTCGTATTAACACTGGACTTGGGTAAACATTCAATAACAAATTGATGATTAACTGGAACATTTACGTTTATTATTTTACAAGCACTGATTCATTCATTTATTTTGTCGTGTATTTCTTACTTTATACGTTGTACCTGGTTCTTTAATTCCGTTGCGTTCATCTCACAAAAATGTTCATGATTCAGTTTCTAGCATCGCCTGGAAACATTACATTGGGCAGTACAATATTTTGCTGGTGCAGTACTTGTGAATCTCGAATAAAGCAAACACTTTGTAGGCCAGGAATAATTAATTACTTCCGTTCCACATTACAAAAAGAAGGAAAAGACTAAGATATTTTTTAAATTGTTTAACGTTTAAGAATATTTCCTTTGTGAGTAGTTGTATTCACGATAATCCATAAAAATTAATTAAAATAGTTTCCTTGTTGTTAAGAACAAGTTCTTAATTGAATTTACCATTATATCTGGAGTATTTCGTAATGCTTATTCTACATCACAGATTCTTTGTCCTAGCAAATTACGTACAGAGAAAAATGATGAAAACAATCTAATCTGAACAATATCAACTTTAATTTTCTTTCTGTCAGAGTTGAATTAATAATTTACTGTCTTTACTATCTATAATCCTAACAATTTTTTTATAAAACATGGATTAATAATTCCTCTTCGTCGTCAGCAGAACAATTTTAAGACTTGAAGTAATAATAAAGACATTACATTACTTTTTATAAATTTGATTTGAGGTTTTTGTTGAATACTTACGACGATCACGAAAATCTCTACATAATACTGAAAATCGTTGTTATCTGCCAAATGTCTGAACTTGAAATAATAAGTGCTCTAATTTCAATAAGACTCCATGAATTATTAAAATTACTGTAAGGATAAACGAGCAGCTGTACTAAGTGGCGTCAAAGTCTTCCCCCCCCCCTTTTTTAAGTGAATGGATTAATTTTTAAGTGCTTAAACGCAGAACCATTTTAATTTTCCAAACAACATCATTAAAAAAGTTTAATTTTACAATCAATTTACCGGGTTTGATACAAGTCTATTCAAACTAAGAATATTTTCTTTTCACACTTGCCAGCCTACAGGGTAAAACAACATTCCTTTATGAGGCTGCAATGTTTTAATGACTCAAGGTCTATACTCCTTAACTGCAAACAAACTGGTAACTAGAAATTATGAGTAAATAATGTTATACTTTTAAAGATTCGTTGGTTTTGAAGTTTCAGCGAAAAGTTGTTACCAGACACTACTATTAAAATTGATTCAACCCTCCATTGTGGCTGCAGTCAGTAAGACGCCACCACAGTGGATCCGACAGATACAATGGATCGAGTCCTACCGGCCTTCCTGATAGCGGTTTTTATATGGTTTCCGCTTTCATCAAGACGGTCCCTGATCACCGACTCATAAATTACACATTTTACAGACAAAAACATATACTTATCGCACAGAACATAGTCACACATTTCGCAGACAGATGGCAACAGAAAATTCCCCCAGTAGAGTAAATACTCCCGATCTGACAATAGTGGTTTTACATTATTTTCATAGTTATTTACTTCTTTATTGCGTATGCAATGTAGTTTATTTAAAACTTCAGTTGTGCTTACGTGATATACTACAGTCCCATACATACTCCAAGTTTTTCTGTGAGGCTAGTAGCAAGGTATCAGTAAACAACGAAATTTATCTCCCAAACTATGCAAGAAGGGAGTAGGTAAGTATACTGTTAGTTCCACATTCATTTTCCAATCAGATGTGAAATAACATATCGCTCAGCTTGGTTAATCCGTTCAATATAGAACCATTTCTCGAAGATTGAGGATGTTTTAATTTTCCACCTGCCATAACACAGTGCATTTACAAGCGAGAATGACTTGCGGTAACCATATTCTAACATAAAAAATTAGCCACGTCTGCTTCATTATGGTTATGGGTGATTAATATCAAAGTAATATGAAAAGTTTATATTCGTAAGTAAATATCACCTAAATATGTAATTTTATTAATAATACACTCCTGGAAATTGAAATAAGAACACATTGACGTCGGTGTGTAAGACCCACCATACTTGCTCCGGACACTACGAGAGGGCTGTACAAGCAATGATCAAACGCACGGCACAGCGGACACACCAGGAACAGAAGTGTTGGCCGTCGAAGGGCGCTAGCTACGCAGCGTTTGGGCACCACCGCAGTCAGTGTCAGCCAGTTTGCCGTGGCATACGGAGCTCCATCTCAGTCTTTAACACTGGTAGCATGCCGCGACAGCGTGTACGTGAACCGTATGTGCAGTTGACGGACTTTGAGCGAGGGCGTATAGTGGGCTTGTGGGAGGCCGGGTGGACGTACCGCCGAATTGCTCAACATGTGGAGCGCGAGGTCTCCACAGTACATCGATGTTGTCGCCAGTGGTCGGTGGAAGGTGCACGTGCCCGTCGACCTGGGTCCGGACAGCAGCGACGCATGGACGCACGCCAAGACCGTCGCATCCTACGCAGTGCCGTAGAGGACCGCACCGCCTCTTCCCGGCAAATTAGGGACACTGTTGCTCCTGGGGTATCAGAGAGGACCATTCGCAACCGTCTCCATGAAGCTGGGCTACGGTCCCGCGCACCGTTAGGTCGTCTTCCGCTCACGCCCCAACATCGTGCAGCCCGCCTCCAGGCGTGTATGGAGGGACGAATGGAGACGTGTCGTCTTCAGTGATGAGAGTCGCTTCTGCCTTGGTGCCAATGATGGTCGTATGCGTGTTTGGCGCCGTGCAGGTGAGCGCCACAATCAGGGCTGCATACGACCGAGGCACACAGGGCCAACACCCGGCATCATGGTGTGGGGAGCGATCTCCTACACTGGCCGTACACCTCTGGTGATCGGCGAGGGGACACTGAACAGTGCACGGTACATTCAAACCGTCATCGAACCAATCGTTCTACCATTCCTAGACCGGCAAGGGAACATGCTGTTCCAACAGGACAATGCACGTCCACATGTATCCCGTGCCACCCAACGTGCTCTAGAAAGTGTAAGTCAACTACCCTGGCCAGCGAGATCTCCGGATCTGTCCCCCATTGAGCATGTTTGGGACTGGATGAAACGTCGTCTCACGCGGTCTGCACGTCCAGCACGAACGCTGGTCCAGCTGAGGCGCCAGGTGGAAATGGCTTGGCATGCCGTTCCACAGGACTACATCCAGCATCTCTACGATCGTCTCCATGGCAGAATTGCAGCCTGCATTGCTGCGAAAGGAGGATATACACGGTACTAGTGCCGACATTATGCATGCTCTGTGGCCTGTGTCTATGTGCCTATGGTTCTGTCTGTGTGATCATGTGTTGTATCTGAACCCAGGAATGTGTATATAAAGTTTTCTTATTCCTGGGACAATGAATTCACGGTGTTCTTATTTCAATTTCCAGGAGTGTATTTTTTGCAGCTTAGACTTTGTTTGCAGAAACTTTTTTAACAGTTCAGTGAGGAAAAATAAAAGAAGTGGAATACAAATAAAATGAGAATAAAAACGATTTTACGAATATGTGCCCTTATATGATACCATATAAAAATGATTTCAACGCTTCACAGGGTAAACCTGTGTCATAGTACTTACATTGTAACATCATGCTTTAGGACTCTGCCATTACAAAAGAAAGTACAGTAAATATAATCAAATATTACAAATAAATAACTATAGGGGAATATGTGTTAAATAAATCAACTCGTTGAGGCTGATGAGATGTGAGTTGCAGCCAGCACCATGAGAAGTGAGTGCGCATTAGTATTTGACGTAGATTGAAAAAAGTGTTGGAAAGAAATGGGCTTAGTCGCTTCTAATTGTGAAGGGGATAAGCGGCTTGGGGGGTCGTGATGGATGGCGGCTGCGAGCGACTGCAACAGGTTGGGGGATCGATACCTCGACCGCCCAGATGGACAGCCACGGAGGAGACGCAGTCGATCACTGTCCGACGCAGAGCTTCGACAAACCAATCTGAGCTCTGTTCGGTAACATCGGCTAAGACAATCCACCTCGTTCATTAGGATGTCGTCTTTGTACGAAGAGTCCTTATTCATCATATAACTTCCTCTGAAAGCATCTATGAACGAAATCAAAAACTGCTGCAGTTGGTGACAGTAAATGTTTCAAAATCTCTTCATGTCGTTTTATTACCAGTGTAGTCATTAAGTAAAATTCTTTAATACAGTTTAGAAAAACCTACTTTTTCCTACTCAGAGCTCAGCTTGTTTGTAACACATCCGACTTGACGATGATCAAACTATTACATAATTAGATTAGTTCCATTGGAAACTAGCAGCGTGTTCCAGCTTCTTCTAAATATGGAAACATTAGTCGAGCATGACACAACCATATGCACCAAAACCACTTTTTATATGTGTGATAACTCTACTAGATGGATAGCATTATATCATTATTAGCGGCATATTATTTTTTAACTGTCTTAGGCACAAGGACATGCTAAAATATACGAGTGTTTAAATTTCTCAATACCTTAAATTTTATAGTTCACATAGCTGCTGTGAAATTTCACGTATCGTAGTTTATAATGAATTGCTAATCACAGAATGAGTTGTCTGAAGTACTCATATGAAAAACTTCAGAACATTTTCATTCTGCTAGCATAAACGAACAGAGCCGATTGCCTGTATTTATAGTGCTTACCTAATATAGTTTAGATCGTGATTTTTAGCCTGAGTTGACTGGACGAATTCGATATTAAGAAATACGTATTTAGATAAACTAAAGTTATACAAACGTAAGATTGGTGACAGCGAAAAAGAATGCCCAGTGGAAGGCGAATGTAATAACCAGAATGATAATTATACACATGCTATTCATCAGCATGCTGCAACATACCGCTGCACGTCGAAACATAATATTAGGATAGTTTTACTTATTTAATTCTGAAACTGAAGCCTTTGAGTTTTTAAAATTCTCACGTTTAGTGCTGGATAACTTACTGGCTCTAGATTTTTGTTCGATATGTGGTCACGTCTTTTGCTTTTGTAAAAATTTATGATTCTCATTTGTACCACACAACGTTCTGTGGGAGTTCTGCTCTGTGAGACTTCACAACCCGCCCCTGCAGAGTGATCACGCACCAGCCGTTATTGACTTGCCGTAACTCACGATTTCAAAGTGGCAGGTAATAATGTGAAAAATCAATCCTGCAACTACGTCTAGCTTCACTCAAATAAAAAATGATCACCACAATGGTATCAACCACTGTCTAGGTGAAAACAGAAAGAGAAAAAGGTTGTTATACTTTATCCGCATTTGTCCAGCAGAAGTGCGAAGTTTAATAAACCAGCGTATTCGTCCTTTCCATTACCTCGAAATGGACGTTTCCCGTTTGTACTCCACTTATGGAAGTACCTTAAAATACGAAAATAGCTCCGCATCTGTTATTATTTTTAGAGTACGCTTTACATTATGGCTACTATCTTTACCTTCATGTTTTGCTCGTAAAGTTTACCCTCCGGCATTTGGAAAGACGGACAGTAGTCTGCTGTGAAAAGAACAAGGACGGACTGTCACCGTCCACTGTAACGGTAGACAGTATGTGTGTGCGTGCAAACCTCACAGTTTGCAATCTCTCTCTCTCTTTGAGTATGTGCTTTCTGCGTGTGCAGTCGACAATACAACGAGCTGGTGTATAGAAGCCGTCTAGTTAAACCGAGAACGAATTTATCGACTCTGAGAGAAGTTTTAACATGGTACGAATTGTTTAGAACAAATTTGCAGTTGGGCACAATATTTTCATAAAAACAGTCGCAAATGGTGTAATTAGAATACCACGCCTAGAAAAAATATTAATTAACGAAAATTGGGAATAATTTTTTTTGCTGATAATCGTGTCATAAGCAACCAGTACTGAGAGATATATTGCGTAGATCATAAAGTCGGTGCGTTCGGCATGTGTTGGTGATGTTAACGTTAGTCGGTCGACAAACGTTACATATAATTTTACTGACTCCCGACTAGTTGACGCTACGAGTATTTAACATCACGGTACAGTTTTATTGAGCTCGAATCATCTGAAAATAACGAACTATGAACTATATTTAAATGGAGACTTTCCCGGCGTATTGATTCAATAAAAGTTTCTCGGGAGTCCTGCTCGGTTGTCTTAATCAAGTCTATTTTAGATATTTCGAGAAGAAATATCTAAAATAGACCTGATGAAGACAACTGAGCAGGTTGTCGAAACGTCGTCGTTTTATGACACCATCCGGCTGGACTCCCGAGAAACTTTTAATGAACTATATTCTTTAGATCTCAATAATCCACAAGTATAAGCACATTACTAACAAACGCACAAGTTTACAGTTATTATTTCATTTATATTTCACTAATAGCCGCAGTTCACCAGATAAGTTTATAAATTAACATGTTCTCTTACCTTTCGTAACAGTACAGCGTACGTCGTAGCGTAAGGATGTGCGGTAAGAGTTGCCAACATTAAGCTTTCGGTAAAAGTATTTTGTGTTGTTCTGATTGTGTAACATACCGGTTTTTGCTTTGGATAGTGTAGCTGTCCCACTAAAGCTGTCTAAAACCGTACACACACTAGCCCGAACTTGCCTCACTTTAAATGAAATTAAAATGACTTAAATCCCTGTTCTACTTCCTCACACAATACCTAATTTTAGCTCCACTGTTGTGCATTCAGAATCGATTCTCGCTCTGGTAACGATTACTTCAAGCTCCACCACGATGAGGCCTACCGTTCCAGTTTCACGAATGTCATGGGTGAAAAATCTGGCCACATAACGCTCACGTAGATAATGATTAATGC
This sequence comes from Vandiemenella viatica, assembly GCA_031002005.1. NCBI lineage: Eukaryota > Metazoa > Arthropoda > Insecta > Orthoptera > Morabidae > Vandiemenella > Vandiemenella viatica. The sequence continues at coordinate 270,868,263 of JARYHS010013630.1, forward strand.
GTTGCTTGAAGATTTCTCGGGCGTGCAGCCGGGTCAATTGATCGCAGATCAGCTATCAGTTGACGCGGCTGCAAGGCCGAGAAATCTTTAAGCAACAGATCCGCCGGGAAAACTTACGATTACACATTAATGCGTTATTAGAGAAAGACAGAAAAGTATAACACAGGTATATCAGCTAGCAACTAGGTACATGTTGCTTGTGAAGTAGCAGAAAAAATGTTATTCAGCTTAGTTATCAATTATTCAATTTCGTTTTAATGTTGTGTGAGTTACACGCACACCGAACGTGGTGGGTGAGCGGTAACGCTCTGGCCTCGGGTATTTAAACAGATAGTAAGAAAAATTTGATATTGTGTCCACCTTCAAGCAAATAGGCCTCACCGAACTCCCTCACGAACCTGGCGCGACTTTAAAATTAGTGCAAAGATGTGAACTGTAAATCTGTGAATAAATTAAAACCTGAGAACATACTCAGTGGTGCAAACTACTTTCATTACAGACATTGTAATAACATATACAAACAACTATTTCCTCATCTCGCGCACAAAGCAAGTATATCACATAGCCGTAAGATTGGATCGTTGCTGACGTCATTTACGTGTGCCCGCAAAGTCCGGATATTGCAATTTGAGTCATTTTGCGGAAAATTCTGGAGTCAGAGCAAAAGTGTTCAATGTGTAATCTTCCAGTTGGCAACACTCAGCTTTCCTTTATTTCTTGTTGATTGTAAACCACATTTCTTTGGTTCAGAAATCAAACCCTTGCGAATTATCTGCTCATTTATAAGATATTAACTACTCGATATGTGATTTACCACATTTTCGTCACTACTAAATATATTCAGTTTTAAACCATGAATATTAACCAAAATTTTGCAGCGATATTAGTGGTGTCTTAGTTGCTGGTAAACAGAATGTATACTGCAATGCAGTGCTTAAATCCGTATTCATCTGTCTGTATCTCACCCTCCTTCGTTGTTTTTATTATTATCATTACCAAAAAAGAGTCTTAGCTATTTCTGATTTTTCTAAATGCGGTTTCGAATCATTTCTGTTTCGTAATGAATCTCCATCAGCATTTTAAATTTATTTGATTGTATTTCATTGAGATGTTCACCAATGATCCATCAACCATGAAGAAATAAGTAATCTGTGAACAGCTATAAACTCTTATGTTAACTGTCACAGTATCGTTTTTTCCAACTAGTATCGTTGTTAATATCATTTCAGTGTTTGCTACAAAGAGATAAATACAGTTAGTCCAACAATAAAATACGCATGTTTCAAACAAAAATTATCAGCATAGATCAAAATGTTTAACAGATTAGTATTCGGTGCTTTTGAAGAACTTCATATTATTTCATTTACATTACAAAGTATATCAGATGAAAACGAGGCCAATAGATGAGAAAACTGTTATTGCTGTTTACAGGGAGCGCTGGAAAAAAAATCATTTTATTTTCAAATGTATGATTGAATATTGCATTACCAGGCTTCATTGCACAGTTGCTCATAGAAATTTATATAATAGTCTCCAAAAAAATAGACATTAACTACTATTTCAGTGGCAAGCAGTTTTGGAATTCTTCGGTGTCATGCTGTTCGAGGTTGGTGAGTGCAGGACGCAGCTGTAGGAGACGGCCCTAACTTAGCTGTTAGCACCAGGCCGTCACATTAGGGGCCGCCAATTCAAGGAACAAGCCGCCGAGTTTTTCAATTTCAAGTTAGCGCGCAGCTGTAGGAGAAACTCTGTGTCGTACAGTCCACGCGTACTGTACAATTATATTGTTTTAAGTAAATGTTCAACAAAATTACTGTGCTAAGCTCAAGAACTCTTCAACATCTACGCGTATATCTAAAATTTCCTTTACGACGTAGCCATAAAGTAACATCAAAGCTGTTAGAGTTTCGAGGCCTTTCTCGAATATTAATTCAGTGTGTATTAATATCATTTTGACTAAAAACTTCTCAAACTTCTACTTTATTTATAATTATCTTTTTCTCATTAGTTTGGCTGTGGATTTGTTATTGCAAATCAATAGATTTGCAATAACCTAAGGCTGCGTATTCCTGCCATTAATAACGTCAGATTTTATGTATTTTCTTGACAAACACAAAGATAATTTCAGTGAACGATAAAGAAATGCGATTCAGTGTAATGACTTTACTCCATAATCTACTCAAATGCTCCAATCCTTTCTTAATATAGAACAAGATATTCAACAATCAAAAACATATTCATTTCTTATAGCCACTGATATTTCAGTTTAAACATTCATAACAGACCACATATTACTACTGAAAATTTCTCTTATGTAACTTTCTGATCACTGAAAATGAAATAATTTGCTGCTCCGCAGTTCTGGAGCGCTTGAAGTGAAACGGTTTTTTTTATATCACAAACTTCAGAAGAACATAATTTAACCAATATAATGTTTAAATCATCAAATATCGATTGATTATCTGGATAAGGGAACATAAATGTATACTTTTTCTTCAATTTCTATAAACTTATAAAAATAAACACTGAACGCTAAATACTTTGTATATTCGTTAAGAGATTATGGCTCTGTTGATCTGCATCCAACATATTATATGTCCATATAATGAAACATGAGACGTTTTTATGGCGTCAAAAGAAGCGTCAGCACAATTCATTGCTGTCACCGATACCCCGCAATGCATAAGATCCAGAAAAATAAATAAAATCTAAAAGCGGATATATCATGGTGAGTACACCATGTTGTATGCACATTTTTTCAGCAGATGAACAGTTAATCGCATAATTTACCGCGAACCCGTAACTTATGACAACAAATCTCATCACTGTTCACTTATATCGACATGGCTACATTCACCTGAAGTGATTCAGGAAGCCAATCAAAACCTGAATCAGGATGCTCCGACAGAGATTGAACTCGCCCCGAATACCACGCCGGAGCGTTACCCCAACGGGCCAGTAAGAAAAGGTTAACTCACATCCATTAGAATTATGCCAACTTAGAAAGGGAAAAAAAATCAAAGTATAGGACAAAGTAGGTCTTTTACAACAAATATTATATTGAACGCAAATGAGAGTTGAACATTATAGAACAGACTAAAATTTTTGTATTAATGTAGGGAACTGATTTATAATCAGGTCAGATTAGGAAGTATTTCATAGGTATCAAGAAAACACACACTCCCTCACTTTGCTGTGATAAAGCTTTTATCCCATTCTCCATTTTCACCACAGAAGGCTTTTCGTACAATAAGAATGCACTTTAATAATTTTTATCATTTGTGTTTGTTCACACAAGCAGTATAAGAGGCCGAGAAATTATTCAAAATTATTCATCTGTTGGATAATATAGTGTTTAAAAAATATAAACGCCATTTCCATTAAAAGCTTTTGTGTGTTTTCAGATTAGCAGCAAAAACTTCACTCCAAAAAGCTGTTAATGGAAAGCCGTTTCTGTTCCCCGGGGCACCGACTGAATGGTGCTCGAAGCAATGGACACGATGGCAATGTCTCTCAACACTCATTTCAATAAATAAATAATGTCTCTGTTTATCTGATCTTATACCATTACAGGAGCAATCAATACTGAGAATACTTTTATTTATACTACGCATTAGACCACTGTTACCCGCATAAATTTATTCTGAGAACTTTGATCGCGATATTTATGTTTGGTCTTCATGTTGTTTAAATATTCTTTGTCTTAATAATACCGGGTTCCTTGGGTTTAGAAACAGAAAACAATAATTAGGTTTTTATTACTTTTAAGAATGAAACAGAAAGAAATTATAAAGTATACTGTGATAAATTAAAGCAACACGAATATTGGTTTGTCGTAAATATTGGTATATCACTTATAGTGTTGCAAACTGTTCAGATTTGTAAAAAAAAAAAAAAAAAAAAAAAAAAAAAAAAAAAAAAAAAAAAAAGATAAAAATGAAAAAAACTTAGCACCCTTGTTTTTTTTCTAATTATTTTTTTTCAGTTAACATTATATTTGATAAATTATAGTTTTATTTACGGAACTTAAATTCTACATGTGTGTTTTAAATCTTAGTAAATCATATAATGTCTTACATAATGATCATAAATGTATCTCTATAGGTAACAATTTTTTATTCATCCTCTATGTCAGTATCACATTCACTAGTATCAGTACTACCAACACTAGTTCAGCCGGCGTCGGAATTTTCTGTTTCTTATTATGTCTGCTCTAGATCCATAACTTCAGAAATAATTACACGCAAAAGCTTTTGAGATTGCAATTTTAAATTCTGAGCAATGTACACACTGTGCATAAAGACTGCGCCGATAGTTCTGTATTAAGATCTTTTAAGTTTGAATTTAAATCTATTTTCACACAAAATAGGAGCTTTATTTCTTTTCAATTGTTGGTTTACGCCAACGGTTCCAAGGAAATGATTCATAATTACTGACAATTTAATGACTCAGTATCACTATATGCTGCGAGTTTAACAACTATACGAATATAAGGAAAGCACAATAAGTAATAAAAAGAGGCAAAAAACCGTAGATAAATATAAAATTTCTGAATTTTTAAAAAAGATACGTAGGTTTACAGATAAATTCGCAGCGCTGGCAGCACTAGTTCAAATAGTGAGTATCAATCCAAACAACGGGGAACGGGGATCCTTTTCGCGCAACCTAGCCTTTTCGGGAAGTCCCCGTTCGTAAAAGAAAACTTCAGTCAATGTTGCCAATATTTTTGTAATTTTTTTTCTGATGAACCAAAAAAATATAGTAGATTTAAAAATTAAGATAAGTACTTAGTATAAACTCTAAAACAGTCATATTAAACGATAAATGCCTTGAAAATTTGAAATTTAGTAGTTATGAAAAAAAAAACATGTCCCAGAAAAAACATGTTTTTTTCACAGTTTTTTTCATGTTTTTTTTACAACACTATATGCCATATAACGTTTGAATTTATAATGTTACCTCTATCACATAATAGTTGTATGTAACTAATTACAGACGAATAAGAAGTCATGTTATATGAAAAATTGAAAATGTTCAACACAATACTGTTCTGAGAGTAAATTAAATAATCCCACTGTTCCTCTAAAAATTCCAATGATTAAATACAATTCGATTAAAGTGCGTAAATTACTATCTACATCCCATATTTTATAAACTGGAATGAAAAAAGTGAAGGATCTATAGTAAGTTAAATGTAACTTAGCAGATAAATAAACTTCAAGAAACGTTTTTATCCCGTAACAAAAAACAGAAGAACAATCTCCATATAGTCTCACTTCCATCGCAGAGAGGCATATGAAATATACATTTGTTCAGCTGTTCAAAGATTGTGGTTCTTATTTATTACCATTATTGGGCTTAAATATCTCTTCCATTGTAACTAAATTTTAGATCATGAAGGATTTCTGAAGTAAGTTTCAAGAATTTTCAGTTAAAACTACTATTCTTGGCCAATATGTTAACAGACTATTGCCGATGCATCCGGTTATGATGAAATAAGAAGAAAAAATATTTAGCTGTTCATTACACATTATGGTATGTTCCCGAAGCATTAGTAGATTTATGGGTATAAATCTCTCGTAAGTTTATCAGCTGCCACTGCTTTAGATTTGTGATTGCTGATACTGAAACGTCTCTCTCCCTAGTGCCGCCTGGGATTCATTTACCAAGTACAGTTTTTTTTCCGTGACCCAACAAGCGTCCCGCGTAGGACGGTAATCCCGGGTTGGCTTAGTAGGCGAACTGTGTTATTTAGGCATAAGCCAGACACAGTGAAGAGGGAATTCACAAAAAAAATATTAAATTTAATATCGGCAACGGACTGTATAGCATTGAGTAGCTTTTTTGTTTGCTTCGGTTCATTGTTGTGATCGTTGGTAACCATCACGATGAACTCTGTAAAAGAATTTTGCTCGAGTCCTAGCATTGTTAGTTGAATATTGCATTTCACTGTGTATTTTCGTATTACAGCAGGTGAACGGGTGACGTACAAACATTTGTACGTTTATCGTGAGTTCTGTAAAGAAAATAAATTTCCGAGTCAACACAGAAATCAATTTCGTTAAAACAAACGAAACACTCAAAGCGTGTGTATTTGTTGATTTGATATTTTTCCCATGTGCAGTTTTAAAAACCTGCAACAGTTATTTAAAAAATTAAGTGACAGTTATGAAACGGATCGTAGATTGTTGTAATTTATTGTGAAATAACTGTTTCATGGAAAATGAGAAATACTACGTTGAAAATAGTAGAGTTATATCGTACTTTTAAAACATGTATTCAGTATTTTAATTAAAAATAGCACTACGAGAAAAAGAGGAACAGAATAACCTGGAATTATGGACTTTTGTGTATAATACTAAAGAAAAGTGGGACTTCATAATTTTACTCTGTTTGCCATAGACTGTAAAATTTCATTACCTTTTAATCTTATACTCAACATTTTTGCCGTGTATTTAAATTTGGCTTAATTTATTCTTTTTACTTTATGTGTTATTTTTATTTCAGAAAGACTAAATAAAAGTGTCCATATATGATGAAATATCCAGAATACGGATATCGTAAAACACGTAATGCAACTATCATATATTTTCTGCATGTGTGTTGTGTGTGGTTCTTGAAAGTAAAAACGAAAAAAAATAAAAATTGCTTCTACTATAAATTATATAGAAATTAGCGATATGGTAATAATAATAACAAAATTTTGCAATGTTTAAATTTAATACGTTGCTCACCATGTGGTCTATTAGTTAATTTATGTTTCGACTAATTTAAAAAAAAAGGAATCATAGTTTTAAAAAAATGGCATTTGGCTTCATAGGCCATACAGCCAGCCATCTCAATGCGATTATCATGACTCATCCAGTATATCAATTTTTGAAGTATATTGTTACTACTAATTATGGACAAATGGACTCTAAGGACGGACACGACATTCACACACACACAACACTATCTTGGAGAATTAGTTAGTCTAACTAAATGAAAACATCACTCATTGTACGGATATGCCTGAACACTTAACAGTGGCAGCGTTCGTAACATGGTATAAGCAGTTTGTACCTAGATGTAGTTATCCGTGATGAATTTGTTGTATATTCATAAGATTACATGTATATTGAAGAGAAAACTGTGAGCTACCGTCTCACAGATATTTTTTTGAAACATTCCTTTCATCAATAGAAAATATAAAATATTTAATTTGAACTCTCCTGTCTGGTTTGTATCTGTCTCATGCGTTTATTTTTGAAAAATGTCTCCATGACTGCCACCAACGTTGAAGTCTCGGATTTCAGTGGAAACTATAATTATTGTCCCAATGAGCTATACATCAAATCTGAGGACAGTCGCAATTTTCTAGTCACTGTCAACAAGTAACAATTCTTGATCACGTCGTACACTCAACAGTTTTGTTTTTATACTGTGTATTCTACCGAAGATACCCAGCACAATCGACGTTTTCGTTTACCCATCATCTATGTCCGCGCCACAGATAATAGTATTTACCCTGTTTAGAGGTTTAAGTGTTATAGAATTGGTAGCATCACGCCGGCATCGTCTTTTGCTAACTCTGGTAGCTAGACGATCGTAATGTTAACTGTTAAGCGAAACGTAATTGGAGACCTGAGCTCTTACAAATTGTAAAGTGATTCGTTCAGTGCTGCGCTTCTTAGTAAACTCCTCTTTTACCTTGTTTGTTCTGTCTCTGAGAGATATAAATGTTGGAGCCGTCAGAATTTTTTGAGTAATGTTGGTGTAAAGTTTTCAAGCAGCTCTCGCGAGGTCGAATCTTTCTACATTCGGGATATTACCAACACAAGTTCTTAAGTATTTCGCACTTCAAGTAGTCTCACAAATACAACTCGTGCGGCTTCTTTCTACTTTATTTAATGTTTCTGGCATATCTGCAATAAAAGCACATAATAAAAGGAAGTGCTATTTATTCTAACATTTGTCTTGTGCGGTTTATATTTAATTTCCAGTCTACTGTATGTATTTGACGTTGCAGAGCCAGAAGCAGGCCTTATTGTCATCTCTCTCGATGACTGTCTTTTCCAGATCACGGATAACTACATCTAGGTATAAACTGCTTATGCCATGTTACGAACGCTGCCACCAATCCTACTGTTAAGTGGTTTCAGGCATATCCGTTCAATGGCTGATGTTTGTAATTAGTTAGACTAACTAATTCTCAGTGACAGCCTTAATACTAAAAATACAATCTCATAAAGTGAGCAAACATTAGTGCTTTTTAATTCGTGACTAATGATGACGTTATTGGTGAACACTTTCATGTTTTCAATTATTATTGTCGCACATTTTCTGTAAACCATAAGAAGCAAGAAACATTTTACATTTCCTTGGCGAACCAAAAACTGTTTCGGCAAATTATGATTTCCTGTTCCGCAAGTTAGCTACGCACAGGAAAATCTTTTCAAAGGTTTGTAAGACTGAAGTACTTTTGATAAGCTGATTCGTCAAATAATAGTAAAACTCGTTTCAGTTTCTGTTGTAATATGTTGACATGAATATGAGTGATTTATCCCATATAATAGTCGTTTGAGGTTAAGAGCTTATCACGTCTTTTTACCAAAACAAACTTTTCTGCAATTTAACATTTGAATTAATTATATGAAACCTAAGATTTTCGTCCTAATATTATGAGAAATATTGTGTTCAATAAAACTACTCTATAGTTTTTAGGATAAACAGTAATCTTTTTAAAAGAGATCATACAACATAAAACCTTCGTTCCAAGGTGTCACCGCATATCTTACGTATATATACATTTTTTTCATGAGCGAAAATGTAATATGCTCGTGTAGGAATTCCCTCCAGTCCACACGACATTTAGTTTTCTCCTCCGGCTCTCCTTAAAGTAATGTGATGATAAATATCCACAATTTTAAAAGCAGATCTTACCTTTATAAATGAGGATACTCTGTTAAGATGTATTCAGTAATTTTGAGTTGTGCTAGGTTACCGGTAAAAACTTTGATTTTCAGAACAGATTTTTAATTTGAAACTTTAAGTAACATACCGAGATTTAAGATTGTGGAAATTCTATCAAAAACCGTTCAGTAGATTTGTGTGAACCGGAACAAACAGAAATAATCATAGAAAGAATTGTTTCTTAGCAACCACCTAACAGTCGATTGCAGTCATATCTACACAAATAACTTTAATCCACGGCCACGCCTCCGTTACAGATTTATAATAGTATAGGAAACTTACCGTTAATTGAACCTTTTTCTTAACAATGGATCTGATTTTGAACTAATACAAGCAATCATGTCCTGTATGTGCAAGTTAGTTTTGTCTACAACCATCATTTCATCGCGATGAGTCTGTTACCAGCACTTAATATTTTACAACCTCTGATTATAATGCAGTCATACCAGCCTAGGTCGAAAGAGGGTGAATGTGGTAATCTGTGTCTCACATCTCTGATTTTTGTGGATAAATCATTATACCGTTACCGTTTTCCGACAATCATTAATCTAAATGTTGCAGAGTTTTCTGTTATAGAAGTTGGAGATATGATATATGCACAGGTTGTTTAAGAATCGTAATACTGCACCGCTCGGTGTTAGCATCTTACCAATGTTTGAAGTGTAGAAATTGAACAATACTGATCCAAATATGCTATTTACCCTGTTGATAACAGTCAGTATAGTTTGATGCAGAACACACACGTTTTCTACTAAACGATGTGTAATTCCACTATTTCTTCAGTTTCTAAGCCAATATTTGTTTTCTGATGGATAGTGCGCGCTTGCCCCGTCAGTATCACGGTCAAAAGTATCGTTTTCTGTCAAAGAATTTTCAAAGTCCATTATAAAATGCACTACCAAATCTTTGGTTCCATAGCAGAATCCCAGATGGTATATATGCTTTTAAATCCTTCTTTTACACATTTCCCTTAGTATATATGTGGACACAGTTAAAGATCTGTAAGACGATGAAAGCCGTGTACACATAGAGTGTTTTGATGCTGCGCATATTTATATCTGAGCAGTATAGTCGCGAAAACTCAACAGATTGTACATGTTATTTCTTTGTACATTTTCTCTTCTTAATTCTGTCGCATACAGTTGATTTTCACTCCGAGCACTGCATTTTCAGTTCTGTGGAATAAATGCTTTTTTTTTTTACCTATGAAAATAAATGGAATTCCTTAAGTGTGAAGGCTGTATCTATTTATTTGCCATCAGTAGAAGGCCCTATCGGTAACAGGACAACTAAGTTGACTTAGAATAACTGCCAGACAAATTTCAACCTGACAGCAAAGAACTATGACTTTCCATGAATTTTAAAACATAACGCTAGACTGCTGGAGAAATGAGACTGAGGACAATTCTTAATCGTTCTACCCTGGAGATCAGGGGCATTGAGCAACATTTTAATAACATCACTCCAAAGATGAATAAGAAAAATTTTGTTTTTTGTTTATGGCTAAATATTTCTGTTTTCTTTAAGTAGTTTTTTACTTTATGTGGCAAAGGGCGAGGAAAATGAGAAAATAAAAGATGGAACAGTGGCAGTGTTCGCAGGACTTGAAAAGATTCCCCGTCAAGATGTATTATTGACTCAACACTGTACTTTTGTTGACGTAGCCGAAGACGTTATTTTTTTTTCATCTCGTAATGTCATATTATTTATAATACTTTACAGAAGATTCGTTTAATTTGATACAAGTTTCATATTTAGTTGCTTCTAATTTTATTTTTATATCTCATACTGATATCAGTTGAAGAAAGTCGTTAATATTTATTTCTGGATCCAACTAACGTCAATAAAATGCCTTGAAAAGCCATTTCAAAAAATTGTCTTTTAAAAAAAGACGCGGAAGTAGAAAATATATGATTGAGTGGGTTCACACTTAAGCCTGATGGGTGAGTGGTTACGTTAGGAACAACTTTTCTTGAGGACCTGTGCTCAAAATCGATTCCGACTTCAAGGTTTCAATTTTGCATAATTTCTCGAATAAAATTTCTTACCATCATCAAAATTTACTTTTAGTCGTCTCTGGAATTTCTTGTATTGTGTTCTCATACCTTCTTTCCACTGTAACCTCATCTTAACGTTCACTTGTAGTTATACGATCGATACAGTATCGATTAGACAACATCCATAACGTTCTGTGCTTTGTTATATCCATCTCTACTCGTGTAAAATCATCCTTTTCAGAAAAATGCTCACATATACTAAGAAACCTATCCATCAGAGAATAACAATTTGATGGATAAAGGTTCCCAAGTAGGACGATGACCCCTTGTTCTAATTTCGTAATGTCCAGTCACTTTCGTTGCTATTGCACAATACCTCCTTTCTCAATCCATATGTTGGCAGGCATTAAAATGAATGAAGAACCTGCCTGTTTCCTATTTGCATTAACAGCGCATCAACAGGTTTAAAATTCTAAATCTAATACTTGCAAGCGTTAGGTTCTAATGTCTACTCTCATAAATCATCGGAAAATACAATTACATACCAGATGCGATGGAGGAAATAGATTGAAAGATTAACTGTTGATTTTGTAACAGGTGCATTCCAAAACCACAGAGTTACTGATGTTGCTAATGTTCCGCTCGCAACCTGGGGCCTTCCTTAGTTGAGGTTAAAGTATCCGTTGCGAATTGCAGGCTATATCCCCTTCGTCGTTTTCCGATACACTGGTCGATCTGTTTTGATTTCTGCCAAAGAGTGTGTTGCTTTTCCTACCGAGTGGGTCCACTGCAGCGGTTTACTCCTTTGTTTCTGTGTGATGGCTGCCCGATATAATAGTTATAGTTATAAACTGAAGACACGATGAAGTTAAAATTACAAGCATGATCTATAAATTATCCGTCTAAACGGAGCTTATTATTATCGGAAAACTTCGTAACATGAAACATTCCAGCATAAAACATACTACGCCGCCATGAATGGTTTATATCGAGAACTTCACAGAACACCTCGGTAATAGACTTGTAATCTAATTCAAATGGCTGGTTTTTTTTGTTTTTTTTGTTTTTTTTTTTTAACTTATATACATAGTTTGCGTTATTATGTAAATATTCCAGTGATGTGGATTCATTTCCTTGATAGTACGATGTGGTTATTATTATTATTATCGAATGGTTCTAAGTTAGCGGCAAAAATTAACAAATATAAAAAAATTATGCAAGCACTCCAAAAATTAACAAATATAAAAAAAAATTATGCAAGCACTCAGTGAATTAAAAATGACACTTGTTGCCGATTATTTAGAAAATTAAATACGCAGATTCCAATAACAACACTTTTTCTTACTTTTACTAATAATATTTAACATAAAGTACGATAGCCCTTCCATACACAGTTCAATGGGAACCAAGAAGGAAAAAGGATTTCGCATTTACGGTAACGTTCTAAAAGAAATTCATTTCCGATTCTTAAGATTTTTAACATATTTTTCGACAGATATTTTCAGTTGCCGAAGATTTTTTCACATAGCGTTAACACTGAGTTTAATTTATTAATTGCACTTTATGGTACACTCAGAGGTTCATAAGGAGCTAATCAGGAGGCTCCTAATCTCATATTTCTATTTGAATATAGGATGCTGTCATAGAGGCTAAATTTAAGTTTTGTAAAGTATGCAGTAATCGCGTACAAACGTCTTTCTGGAGAAATAGATTCTCAAATTTTCTCAATCGCTGCCTGCAATTCATGTACCAAGCATTAAATATGAAAAAATAATCAAGATTGAATCAAGCAGTATCAGTAAATCTTTTTTATTTTTCAGAATCTGTGTGGCGTCTTCTGAATAGATGAAGCAATAGAACCCGAATCCCTAAAGTTGTGCTCACAAATCGAAACACTGTCAATTCGACAAAATTAACTCAGACATCCTGCATCTCATCGAGAGCAACATGGACGTAGGAATGAATAATACCAGGTATGATGATTTTCTTGGTGTTACTGTAAAAGTATTTAGCCTGTTCTACTAGAGTGGCAATTCTCATTCTAACCGCACATTCGAAGTTCGTATGGAATACCTCGATTTGTACTCGTAGGTGACAAGAGTAGCCAACAAACATTTCAATCAGGTCTTTTTAAATCTTTAGGGTTCTTCGTCTTGATTCCTAAGACTTTAAATAGGTGAGATTAATCCCATGCATATTGTATTGAAAAGTACCTTTAACACAACAGGCCTGCAATTCCGACGGTAAGTAAATTTTTTTTCCTGATAAATTCCGGATCTGAAGCTATGTAATCCTTTCCTGAGAATCTTACAATATGATCCTTCTCCTGTTACCTTTACTGCTGCAGTTCCTTTATTTGTGGCCATGGTTCTAGGAAGAGATTAATAATTAAAATTTTCAGCACTTCTTAAAGCAAACAAAAAATATCCTAGTTTGGTTACATTGTTTCGTAACGTTTTACTTCCTTAAATCCATTTCTCGTCGGCACGTTCAGTCATGTCTTGCCACGTGTGTCCTGATGAGTTGGTTGATCCCGGTACAAATTCTCTAGTGTATCAGTTTTACCACAAAAATTGTAAATGAGCACGGTCCACAATTGTTCTTTTTTTTTTTTTGTCTTCTGTGATAAGTAAATTCTCTATCAATCCAGCTGTAACAAAATATTCCGACGAAAGTTGAGTATTTCATGTACAACTGTACTAGCACTATCTTCTCCGCCTTTGCTTAGTCCATTTTCGAACTTATCACCCAGCAACCAATGATGCTGAAATCATTGTATTCGAACTTCTTATGAACTCCTTGCTCGTATCCGAGCGTAGGCTAGGCGGTTACCATGGGGGACGTTTACCCCTCAATGGCAACGTCTGGGAAGAGTACCGTTGTCTTCATCAGTGTTCTTAAGTGTCGTTGTAGGTGTGGATTACTGAGATATTGTATGTGTTCAGTGTGGATTGTTGTTCGTGTCGTGAAAGAAAGACGAAAGAAAGAAGTGGGTGAAATCCGGAGCCGGCTCTTTCAGGCCTACTCTTTCGAAAGTCCCCTTCGAGCCGCAATGTCTGACGCCCCAACCGACGAACGAATCACCGTCAACAGTGTCGTATGCCCTCACTCCATGCGCACTGCAACAGGTTTGAAGTTTGACCCATGTCTTTTATGCCTGTGGTGTTTAGAAATTGTGCACCACCACCTCTCCTACCCTACCTTGATGATTTAAATTTCCACCACCACTCACAACGAAACCAGTTAACCCCCCGTCAATACCGGACACCTTTACAATGAAGTAACCAACTGATTCAACATAAATTCATTTATTTTGCAAATAACAAATGATCACATTCACCCAATATTTTACCTTGCTACAGTAATAAACCACTAACAATTTTCTGGGAAGTTACTTCGATACCCTCAGTTTTAGGCGTTACACGTGTAACGAGGTAGAGTACTTACTGCTCCCCCAGCGTTGACAACTCCGACGCATGAGCTGCAGTGTCATAACAAGGGGCGTTAATAACGTAAAGTTTTTCCTCCTGGTTACAAAAAATATTTCTTGTTTATTTCCTTATTATTTTAAATCTTGACAGGTTTTAATTTATATTGACATTATTTTAAAAAATGCATGATTTTTTGTCACTATTAACAGTAGAAGAGATATAGTGATCACAAGCGCAAGGACAACTCGGGACGGATACAACACTAAATTAAAACCACCCATTCCATGGGCCGGATTAGAATCGGCGACCTCTGTAACGCGAAGCCAGCTGGCCGGTAAAGTGCGTTGTTCTTGAAGCATTGAATAGAGCCATGTCATGTGGATAAACAGGTTTATTCTCAAAGAATGTGGCATTCTAATTGATATTCCTTAAATTATATTTTTTCTGCCTTAATGGTAATAGAAGATCTCTTAGTATTTCTGGACCGATCTCAATGAAGGCGAATAAAATAAAATGTCAGAATTACTGGGGAATCGCTCTCTCGTGTCATTATGCAAAAATATTTGAGAAGCTAATGGAGTGCAGGAGAATGAGAGAGTGGTGGAAAGTGGACTATTACAGCAATATGGCTGTGACAGGGAACGTTTATAGTGCACTTAATGTTTGGAGTAAGACAATAGCAAGAGAGCGACTACGACTTTGAGAAAGTCATTATCGCGGCATCCATTACTTTGTGAAAAGATGTGAAAACGGAAGAAAAGTTTGGTGACAAGAGCTGGCACATGATTAACCGATAAAACAACAAGTGAGGTGATGTTGTGTGAAACTCGGTGATGAAAGAACAGTATGGTTCAACTTAGACCAAGAGGCTAGGCTGGGAATTGATTCATCATAATTCATTGAATTCGATTTATTGTAATTATTGATGAAACAGAAAAAGGCGATGGCCAGAAAGGCCTGGGAGAAAAGTAATATCAATGGAATAGAAATAAAATAATTACATTTGATGGACAGATGCCGAAACAACAGCAAAATAAAATAATAATAATAATTTAGGCTGCAATGCACTTTTTCCAGTTTTTTCTCCAGATCTTCCAGTATTATTTTCAATAGAAAATATTTAATTGAGTTATTAACACCCGGGAGCATAAGGAACAAAACAATAAAAGGTTTACGTATATCGATCTTTCGAATTATGAGTTATGATGGTCTTAGCTCAAACAAAAATACGAAATTTTCAATCTTCCTGGCAACTTTTCAAATTTTTCTCTCTCTTAAAACCTTATTCGGACTATTACTATCACTTAAAAATCTAACTAAATAGGTCCATAGAAAAAAATCACTTTCATTTTTCCAGAATTTTCCAATTTTCCATACAACTTTATAATTTTTCATTCTCTAAAAACCTTATTCGGACTATTACCAACCTTTTTTTAAAATAAAAAGAGCCAAATCGGTGGATAAAAAAAATCTTTCAGTTTTCCCCAATTTACCATGCAACTTTTCCAGTGTTTCCTTCTTTAAAATCCTTATTCCGACTATTACGAACATTTAAAAAAATAGCCAAATCGGGTCATAGAAAAATGTACTTTCAGTTTTCCAGAATTTTCAAATTTTCCCGGAGCTTTTCCAATTTTTCATTAACTTAAAATCTTATTTGGACTATTATATAGCCAGTGTGGTCCAGCCGTTCTCAAGACATGTGTTTACCAATGAACAGCATTTCATTTTTATTTAAATTGATTTGGGTATGTAAATGTTACTTCAGAATGCCAGAACTGAACAATCTCCCGTAACTGGTGAGATCGGTTCGCTGCGGAGTAGCGTTGTGTGTGACGTATGGCGACCGCCGCACACCTTGCCCCAACTCGGAAGTTAGGCGGCAGAGTGCGGTGTGGATGATATATCCGCCTGCTCCGCTTGTTTACATCAGCCGAACGAGCGACGCGATCAGCGAATCGATACCGAGAAATGTGGAGCCGCAGCCGGCGCGCGGAGTAACGGCCTAACTTGGTGGCACGCTCCCTCCCTCAGGGGCCTTCAGCGGCTCGTTACTTCCGCCTTCCCCAACTCCGTCTCTCCACCTCTCACAACGTTCCAATGGAACACAGTTAAATGGATCTTTCTTATAAAATGATTCTGGTATACTGTTTTTAGATCCGCAGAAATGTTGCCTTTGTGAAGGTGCCGGCCATTATATCACTGTGATAAAGGCTGTGAGTGTAATTGGTTCATTTGCCCGTTTTGTGATTCTAACATTAGTATGGGAGCTCAAGACCTAATACATCAAAGACATCTTTTTCCTCAACTGTATTGGGTTCTTCTAGAGTTACTGATAGTCACAAGGCACAGGACTACTCAAGACGGTAGCCCGTTAGGCTCGAAGCCAATTAATTAGACTCACGTTACCGAAACCGGCTATTAAAAACTCAAGAACTCTACTGAATTAGTTCAGTAACATGTTGCATTCCACGTTTGCTAATGAAATGATATTCTAACCATACATTCATTTTAATGTAATAGTATTCAAACCCGGTATTAATTTTATTAACAGACTGAGATGTGGAGTGTAATGGAATGTTCAGTACGACATAAGTAACGGGTTATGTTTGCAGTCAGCGCGTGTTAATGGAATTCGCACTCGATGAAGAACGGGCCATGTGAAGGTCACTACGAGTTCCACTCGAGCAGTCGAGGAAGCAACATCGTTTTCGTATTTACTTGGTAGCCTAACGCTGAAGTACTATAAAGGCCCCCTATACCAGGCTCGTACAGCCCATCCGGAAGTTTGTGCACCTTACGGAGAATGTTAGTATCGTTGTGAAATCAATCAGTGTACGATTAGAGAATTCTGTGGTGAACCGGGGCAGACAATTATGACAGCATTATAAGCGTGTTACGCCAACAACCTATCTACATCTCTACAACCAACAAATTGTGAGTGAAATGTCGCAGCCTCAAGAAGTAAACTTTACAAGTGAGCAGCTACACACCCCATGCGTTACAGAAGGAGAGCAACCAGCAACCCAAGCTACATCTGCAACAACCACTGCAACGCTAACAGCAACAGCAGTGGCGGTTTCTGGAGACGGAAGTGGTGCAGGGTGGAACCCCGCCACTCGACATACATATGTCTTCTTGAACCGCCACTCACCATATGACTGGGAGATTAGAAATATCGGTAATTAAAGGCAAGTCGAACCAGCCAGCTAAGCGACGCTGCGTTCAAACAAAGGAATTGGGGCGTTCCGAGGGAGACTTGCAACAAACAGTGCAGGCGGAGGAAGCCGAGATTCTGAACACATCAGGACTGGTAGAGAACACCCAACCTCCAGCTCCGTCGCCAGAAACCCCCTTTTCTAGCCACATGCAATCTAACACAATAGCTCAATCCTATCGTGGCAAGGATAAAAAATATACAAGTTCAGATAATGGTCCATATTATGTCATTTTAGAGAGTTTGGACAGAATTGTTGGAAAACAGCACCCAATGGCGATCGGAAAACTGATATTTCAGCACAACAACTTATTAAAAATGAAGTCCTCAACATCAGATCCATCGGGAAAAAACCGACTTAAAATAGAAACTGACTCTGTAGGCGCTGCAAAATAATTAGACGCCTAGAAATCCAAAAACATAGACGCCTATATACCAAACTTTCTGATCCACAAACAAGGTATTATAAGAAACGTAGACATCACCTTGAGTAGGGATGAGCTGAAAGAGGAGATAGTTTCCGCACATCCAGTAGTACGAGTCAAACGATTTACAAAAAAGTCACAAACGAATCAAGAACGAGCGATTCCCATACCAGTCTGCTTAGTCACTTTTCGGGAGCAGTGCTTACCCTCCAACGCGACAATATTAGGTACAAGTTATGGAGTAGAAACATACATTGCACCAGTAAGCCAGTGTGGAACCTGCTTACGTTTAGGGCACCGGCAAGGGTAATGCAAATCTCGCTAAACTCATTGCAGTAGATGTGCCGGCCCTCAGTTGGAGACCCAGTGCAACAACACTACAGCTGTGTGTTGTGCCCTTTGTCGGGGTCAACATTACGCTACAGATAGGAGCTGCCCGGTATATTTAAAACATCGCGAAACAAAACAAGTAACAGCATATAGAACAAGTATGATGGGCCCCTACGTAGATCAACGGACACGAGGCTATGCCCAAATCCGTCACAAATAAGTAGCCATAAGGAATTCCCACCGGTAACAGCGCATCAACCATATTGCTCACTCTACCCACAGACGACGCAACAGACTCTGTAGCAATGTCCAATATAACAGTGACAGCAGCTTACCTCAACAATCCCGCGTCCTGGATGCTTCTCACCAAGCCGCTCAAACACATCTAGTACCAAGAGAACCCCCCATCCATTAGCAAGAAGCATCCATTCACAACAAAACCTTCCCTCCCGTCCAGCAACTTGTGTTTGTTCCTCAGCAGCCACCAATTTCTCCTATCACGCATAATCCATATCCTCCCCTACCCACATCATTCCTACCCATACTGTGACTCAAACAGATTACCTGATAGAGGAAATATTCCAACTTAATCATGTGCATCATCACCTCGCCTCAATCATCCACCTTCGGAAACCCACACGTCATACGTGTTCTACTGTACACACTACTAAATAAGTTCAATGGCAATACAAATCTTGGAATAGAACGCTAGATCAGCTGTCTCCAACAAAGAAAGTCTTGAACACGAGCTTCAACAAAAAGATATTAAAATAGATGCAATCTCTGAGACTTGGTTCAAGGAAACAAAAAACATAAGGATAAATAATTACTCCTCCATCTGAGCCGGCCGACCGGATGGAAAAGAGGAGTAGCGCTTGTTATACATCATTAACTCTCCTTTAAGGTCCTAAGAACCGCAGTGAGTGTAGACCATGATATTCAGGACTTGCAGCTAGAAAACAAGCCCATTCATTTAAGTTTACTTGCCTTCCGATCTATTGCAAACCCAATAAGACCATAACACAGGAGATGTGGAATGCCTGGTTAACCCCACTAAATCCACCACTACTGATTTGTGGAGACCTTAACGCACACAGTACCTCTTAGGGACGCACCATTACCGTTAAACAGGGACAGGTCATGTCAGAAATTTGCGAATTATACGGTCTGTCAATCCTGAATGACGGCTCACGCACACTTGTTCCATCACCACCCATCAGCAGTGTATATCACACTAAGCTCACTATCTATAGCTAAAATCGATCAGTGGAGCACATTACAAGACCCGTTGGGCATAAACCACAGTCCAGAAGAAACATAAAAGCAACTGGACAAAATGCGAGGACATAATGCTCGAGGAGGCACGCAACTTCCAGCATAGTAAATCAGCCCTGAGGACTATAACCTCTTCATTGAAGCCATAGGACGGGTAGCTTACATATCTATCCCCATGATAAATACCACTATTCAGGAGAAAGTCACTCCACCGGTATGGTGGAATACAGAATGTTCTCGATACATTGCCATTCGACGGACAGTGCTCAGATAATTCCTGAAACATCCAAATCAAGATACGTATCTTAGGGTTCTGCAAGTATCAGCAGGTACAAAACGGGTTCCTCAAGACAGCAATGAGACAGAACTGGATGGAATTTTGTTCCTTCTCGAAAAGAGAGACAAACATGAGAGAGGTATGGCAGCACATAAAAACATGCGCAACAGAAACTTCAGACCACGCGAAGCCTCCGACGATGTGACCTGGCTAGAGGATTTCGCTCACAGAATTACACCACCTTTGCCATGTCCCTCCCCATCTAATTTCACGGAAGAAGATCCTAATCATTTTCTATACACACCATTCACCCCTAATGAACTCCGAGAAGCTCTTAACAGCTCCAGCAACATATCTCCAGGCACAGACGACATTCGTTACCCCATGTTACAACATCTAACAGAAAAATTCCTAAACCACCTTCTCAGCATCATTAACGAACTATGGTCAGAGAAGTACATACCAGAAACCTGGACGACTCAAATAATAGGTCCTGTACTGAAGCCTGGAAAAGAACCAGGAGTTTCCACATTCTACCACGCCATCGCCCTATCTTCATGTATCGGTAAAACAGTAGAAAGAATGATCAAATATAGATTGGAATGGTAGTTAGAAGCACAATCTTTGCTACCTACCACACAAAATGGATGTCACAAAGGCCGAGGTACCTATGATAATCTCGCCATGTTAACCATGGCGAAAAATACAACCTTCATGTAAAAAACAATACCTTACTGCGCTATTTATGGATATATCTTCGGCCTATGACAATGTACAATTACCAATACTGATAGGTAAGCTCATCGCACTGGGCCTCCATCAACGCTTTGTGACTGGGATTTACCAACTCCTAAAAACGAGACAGTTATATTTCCGGTACAACCACGTCCTATTGGGCCCCCGACACATCCATCAAGGACTCCCACAAGGAGCAGTGTTAAGTCCTCTTATATATGTAATAACCGTCCGTGACCTGGAGAACATTCTGCCCCCAGCTGTGAACATGACACAGTATGTTGATGGCGCAGGCATCTACAGCTCTGCGCCATCAGTTCTGGCAACCAAACTCCTCCTCAAACAAGCAATACTCCATGTAACCCAATGGCTTTATCAACACGGTCCTGGAATTCTCTGCAAATAAAACTACAGCAGTCATATTCACTAGAAGAAGAATACATCCACCGATCTACAATCTCATTTTAGTAACCTTCAACATACTGGCCAAATTTCTCGCCAAATTCGTCAGTCTGGTCTACGACGCTCACTTAACTTGGACAGCACACGTACCCGAACTTATTCCAAAATTGGAGCAAGGCCTCATATTCCTACGTATTCTGATCCGAGTGTGGTGGGGAGCACACCAAACGACATTATCAGTACTGTACCGCTCCATGATTCGTACAAAAATTGAATATGGAAGTATCTTCTATCTCAACAGTAATAAATGAAATCTGAATAAACTGGCGGATCCAGCACCGGTGCATTCGTACCTGCCTAGGAACTATAAAATCTACTCCCACGAATACCCTTCTTCTGGAAGCAGCAGACATGCCTCTGAGAATCCGCACCCAACTTCTGTCCAACAAATTTTTATTGGCATGTAAATATTCTAATAATCCAACTATTCTCCGGAAACTCACCAAGGTGCAACAGCTAGTGGAAGAACGAGGACGGCGTCTGTATAATCAAAGAGACCCACTACTGCATAGACTCGAGTACCTGTCAACTCTACTCCACGAAAGTCTACAGTAACCTTATATGATATACACTACCAACAATGTGTTAGCAGTAAGTTGTATACAAGCGCACCGACAAAACGGCCAACCAATCAAACAATTTTGTCAGGAATACCTATCTGATCAATGGCCAACAGCAGTCCAGTTCTACACCGACGTAATATTTATTTGTATAAATAAATAAACTGTCAGGTGACGGATTATTTATTTATATAAATAAATATTCCGTCGGCCGTCTGGACTGCTGTTGGCCACTGATGACACACATTGTTGGTAGGGTATATCATATAAGGTTGCTGTTTCCTGCTGTTGACTTTCGGGGAGTAGAGTTGACAGGTACTCGAGATCTACACCGACGGATCAAAGATACCCACGACAGGAGTGGAGTGTGCCTTCTACTGCCGCAAGAAACGAAACGACGAAAGATACCGACTACAAAAACATCTGCCAATCTACTCGGCGAAGCTACTGCTATCATCCAAGCGCTCGCTTATGAAAGAAGATTTCAGTGGCGAAGTATCTTAATCCTCACCGACTCACTTAGCGTTCTTAGCTTACTAGCTACCCCCGCAATACTACACCGTGCCAACACATATCACATCACCATAATCCAGCAAATTGTCGAACTTATACAATGGGGGTCCATTGTTAACTACATTTGGTTACCGGCACACACCGAAATGAGACACAACGAGCACGTTGATCAGCTAGCCAAAGAGATATGCAGTACGGGTCAGAACCTCACAACACCCTACAACAGCAAAGATTATCAGGCAGTAATAGTTAACCACGCTTATCAGCAATGGATCACGAGTTGGGAAGAAACGAAAAGACACAGATCAGGACAATATGCTTTGATACAGAGCCTACCATCACAACGACCTTGATTCTCATATTGGAATGCACAACGAAGGTAAGTTGCAACAATCATCAGCATGTGATTTAGTCACGGCGCTTTCCGCAAACACCTCTTCTGTATCCACGCAGCAAACACAGCATTCTGCCAATGTGACGGACAGACACCACAGGAATTGAACGATATATTCATCAAGTGCTCTAACTATCGCCAGCAACAACAAACATTTATCAAGTCACTCGTACGAGAACAGCAGCCACTCCCAACAAACATCACAACTCTACTTGCTTTCAAACAACAACAAAATATACAGTATCATCAGAGACTTTGTTAAGAACGCTGATATATATATCTAATGTATCAAATATATCACTATATTTTTAAAGCTAATGGAACAGTGTATCTGTAAAGTTATCAAGCTGACTGTATGGTGTATCAAAAACCTAAGGTCATATAAAAAAAAGGTCACTATCCAATCGACAAGAGGAAAATTTCCTGCAGGTCGCTACCTGGTACCTGTCTGAGCCGCAGAAAAGATGGTCCGAGAAACCTTTAGCCGGTCAGGAACAATACTAAAAGTGAATTGACACTTATTTACGACTAGCTTCGAGCCCGCCAAAAATGACGGTTTGAATTCAATAGTCTGGCAGTTCGGTTTTTTTGCAGTTGGTTAATTATACGGAATTGTTATTACATAATTCTAATAGCCTTGATTTTATGATGTTCTACGTATTCTATTTGCAGTTCACATAACAATACAGTAGTAATTTATACTGAATTAATGACGACGGAAGTATAGAACCAGTGTAATTAATAAAAAAAATGGAATCTCAAAAACGTTTGCTATCCATGTCATATCAATCTTATTCCTGGTCCAGGCATAATCCTGCACTTTAAATATGGAACTATTCCACCCGCATTAATAAATACCTTATTAACATGGCACTTATGAAAGCATTTGAAATGGCTTGTAAAACTGATTTCAGAGTGAATTTTGCTGTAACAAAATGTGTCAGTTGCGATCAACTTAACCATAACCTCCACTAATATTGCATTTGGAAATCATAGCTTCTATTACCCTCATATGAGTAACGACGGGCAACACCTATGGTGATAGTAGGAATTTATTCTGGAAAAGCTTATAAAGAAAAACGAATAACGATCGGGTCTACTGGAGATCACGATTCCGCCAAAATAACATTCAATAATGATGTCGTAATACTGTGTAGTCAATCGCAAGACATTATTTTCAAGCAGTAATTCCGTTGCAATACAGTCTGGACCATTATTTTCAAGCAGAAATTAGGTTGTAATACAGCCTGGACCAGCATAACACAGTTAAATGTGCTTCAGAAAGTATTTCTAGAGGAGTCTTGTGTTTGACCACGTCAGTGTTATGACGCCAATTCCTGGCGGATTCTCCGGTAATCCTGATTTATTTAAATAAATGCATTTTACTTTAAATGGCGGAAAGTATAATATCAATAACGGATAACTGTCATTTTATTTAGTGATACATTTTCGTAGCTAATTAATTATACGGAATTGTTATTAAAAATTGCTCATAACCTTAATTTTATGATGTTCTACGTATTTTGTTAGCAGTTCAAATAGCAATACAGTAATAACTTCAACTGAATTACTGAATACGGAAGTACAGAAACAAATTAAAAATAAATTTGGAATCCCAAAAAAACGTTTGCTATACCATATAATATCAGTTTTATTCCTGGTCCAGGCACAATTCAACACAATAAATATGGAACTACTCCCATCCGCATGAATTAATACCTTCAGTAATATAGATAGCGCTTATGAAAGCATTTTACATTGTTTAAAAACTGATTTCATGTGTAAATGCTGTAAAAAATGTGTCAGTTGTATTCTGGTCAACTTAATCACAACCTCCACTAAAATGACCCTCATATGAATAACGACGGGAATCATATATGGTAGTAGAAAGATTTTATTCTGGAAAAGCTTGTAAGTAAAAATGAATAAAGATAATTTTTAATGATATTTCTCGTGATTTAAGTACTACACTGTAGTTAGTATTTGGCTACGATTTAATCAAATAAATGCATTTTACTTTAAATGACGGAAAATATAATATCAAACACCGATAACTGTCATTTATTTGACTGATACATTTCGCGATACATTTACACGTACCTTTCCTGTAAACTTTCTCTGACATATTAATAAATTTCATTGTTTCTTATCTTCTGCCAAAAATTTCTTAGATTATGGTTTAACCTAGTTGTTATAACTGATGCAGATAAAATAGCGTAAATATTGAATACCCATCTACTTACATGAATTTCTGCATCTCGTTGTAAATAAACTAAAGGCAACATGAAGGAACGAATGTAATATGGTGGCTGTTGATTGGCGTGTGAAGGCTGGCACGTGACCGGGCAGACTCCATATTAGCATTTTATATAAGAGGACGATTGTGGTCACCGTTAAACAGGTCGGAGTTCCGCATCGACCTTCGAAGCGAGAGCAACTACCTACAGGAAGATAAGTGTTGACGACTGGAAACTTAAACTATCGGACTGATTTGGTCTCGAATAGGAAACCGAGAAGGCACAGTGGAAACAGGAAATGACCCGGCATACTGTACACGGAAACAACAGGCTACCCGGCAACGGACTACGGCTGACGGCATCGGACACGAAATGGACAACATTAGGGAAATTGACTGGTCAAGATTAAGCGAAGGAAATCAGAATATGGAAACATCCGAAACCCGAAGCGGAATATAGAAGTGAAGACGATGTTGACACATCAGAAACAGAGCACAGCAATTATACAAGTATCTATGAACAAGATATCGGTGGAAATTCCGAATTTGTGGAAGTGAAGGGCAAACGAAAATGTGGTGAGAATTCCAGAAGGAAAGTAAAGCAAGCCAGAGGTAATCCATGAATTGCAACTAAAAAACCGCTTCAGCCCACTAGAGGGACAGAAGAAAGAAAATGAAGAAGAAACAAGTAAGACCACTCCCAAATTACAGCAGAAAGAAATACTACCACCAATAGTTATTGGAACAGTTAAAGAATTTATAGAAATGAATAAAGTAATTAAAGAGAATTTAAAAGGAAACCTGAAAGTAGTTTATAAAGGAGATTCATTGAAATATCATGTAGAAAACAGCAGAGATTACGAGTTTATAAACAGATTTTTCAAGGAGAACGGAATACCTTCATACACGTACCAACTGCCCAAAGACAAACCCCTGAAGGTGGTAATAAAGGGCCTACCGCCAACAATAACAACAGACGAAATTGAAGCAGACTTGAAAGAAAAAGGTTATAGAATACAACAGGTACATCAGTTTAAAAAAAGAGATACAAACTCAAAGGCACTAATACCACTGCAGTATACCAAGTAACACTGGATGCAAGCACCGACTCTGAACGTATCTACGATGAACATGCAATACTGTACACAAGAGTGCTAATAGAAAGATATAGGAATCCACTTGGCCCACCGCAGTGTACAAGATGTCAGCGTATAGGCCACACAGCGAACTACTGCGCACTGCCATATAGATGTGTCAAGTGCGCCCAACTCCACAATACAAAGGACTGCAATATACCAGACTCAGCAAAAGCAAAATGTGCTAACTGCAAAGGAGAACACGTCGCATCATGGAGGGGATGCCCGGCCTTCCAAACAGCTATTAGGCCACCCAGAAATACCCAAAAATCCAACGAGAGAACAAAAAATGAAGATCTGAAAGAAAAACAGACAAAACAACATCCAAACCAAATGAACTGCCAAATGAGGACGGGAACAATCTGCTGGGATACCGTAGTGGACGAACCTACGCTGAAGCGACACAAGGATCAAGGCGAGAGGAAAGAAAACGCAGCAAAGAGAGAAAACAAGAAAGTGACTCTGAAGAAAACTCAAAGACATCAGACTGTGCAGAAACTATAAGGAACATATTAAGCAAATTGAAGAGAGTCTTGAAAAGAGTAAAAGAAGCTAAAGGTACGATAGGAAAAATAATGGCAATAGCAGAAGGAGTACTATCACTACTAGAATAATGGACCTCAGAAGAACCCAAAGATTACAAGACACCAATATAATCATCTGGAACGCGAATGGTTTAAAAGGGAAAACTGAAGAATTGAGACAGTTCATAAGAAAATATAAAGTCGACGTATTACTAATAACGGAAACACACCTCAAAGCAAAAGACAACATTAAAATTGAGGGAATGGAGATATACCGAACTGACCGCCCAATAACAAAAGGAGGAGGAACCGCCATCGCGATCCGTAAAACCATAACGCACCAAGTCATACAACTGCCGCCACTGATGACAATAGAAGCCACAGCAATCAGAATCCACACACGGGAAGGTAAAGTGGCACTGGTCGCCACATACTTGACACCGAAGCGGAACTTGATAGCCAAGACATCGACGCAATCCTCTCATCAAACAGCAAGGTGCTCATGGGGGGAGACCTCAATGCAAAACACGAGACATGGAACTCAAGATTTCAAAATGCAAAGGACAACAACTACTAGAATTATCAATAGAAAGAAACATCGAAATAATTGGACCAACAGAACCACATACATACCAGACAACAATAGAGGTTACCCGGACGTACTAGACATTGCAATTAACAAAAATATTATACAAGACATTAGGCTGGAAACTATAGAGGAATTATCATCGGACCATCTACCAGTGAAAATAAAATTTACAAATTGGATTCCAATAGAAACGTTGAAACATAAAACAACTGAGATAGATTGGAACTACTATACCAGACTAATCCATAACAAAATAAGTGCAACACATCCAGTCTCCACTAAGGATCAAATCGATCAGGCGCGGTAAAGCATATGGAAAAAATAATTGGTATGGCGAGCAACAAAGCAACAGTAACATACTACGAAGAAATTAAAAACAACGACTTACCGCCGATATTGGAAGATCTACGCTACCTAAAAAACAAACATAGAAAACTATGGCAAAAATACAGAGACCCGAAAGACCGCAAGGAATATCGCCACTACGCAAAAGAATTAGAGAACCGATTACGAGAAAGAAGAATCGAAAATTGGGAGGAAAAGATGTCTAACCTCATCCTAAATAATAGAGAAGCCTGGAAATTTATAAGAGCGATAAGAACCAGAAGACCACCAAAAATAGCAATAGACGGACCTGCAGGACCGGTATTTACACCAATAGAAAAGGCGGAGGTGCTGGCTGAAACCTTCGCACAGCAGAATACAATAACGAAACAACTCAACGAATCACTGAAAAGAGAAGAAGAACACATTAAACAACAGGCTTCAACAATAAGAAACGAACAAATAAACCAGCTACCGGAGCTGACAACTCCGAAAGAGGTACACCAGATCATCAGGAAACTGGCCAACAACAAGGCCTCAGGCCCCGACAATATAAAAAATGAACACCTTAAAAATTTGCCAAGAAAAGGTATCGTCCTATTAACAAGAATAACAAATGCAATTATGAAGACTGGCTATTACCCGGACAAATGGAAGATATCCAGGATAGTACCCATCCCGAAAGTGGGAAAAGATCATAAAAAACCGTGGAATTACAGACCAATCAGCTTAATAAGTGCTACTGCAAAGTCACCGAGAGAGTAATACTCAAAAGAATCACCGCGAATCTACAAGAGAACAAAACAATAAGAATAGAACAGCATGGATTCCAAACGAGAACTTCGGCGACAACTCAATTACTACGATTAGTAGAGGAAGTAACAGAAGCCTTCAATAAAGGAAAATCAGTAGCAGCTGCATTTATAGATATTGAAAAAGCTTATGATAAAATTTGGAAAGACAACTTAATAGTCAAAATGGACACCAACACTAAAATACCCCGGGTCTATACAAAACTAATAGGAAATGCAATAGAAAATAGACAATCCTATGTGACAATAGACGGAAATCAATCCACGAAACAAAAAATAGAAGAAGGAGTTCCACAGGGAGCAGTCCTATCACCGACGCTATTCAACATTTATATCAATGATCTTCCAACACCACCAAAGATCCAAATAGCCTTATTCGCAGACGACGTAGTAATATTTACTTCAGGCTACAACCACGAAGCGAATATAAAAAGGCTTCAAAAAGCACTAAAGATATTGGAAACATGGTGTGAAAAAAACAAAATCACAATCAACTCAACCAAAAGTGCTGCAATATACTTTACAAGAAAAAGACCGGATTTCGACCGACTGCCTAAAATAAGTATAAGAAACCAAAAAATTCAGTGGACAACATCGCACCGATATCTAGGAATTACACTCGATCATAAGCTACTATTCAACCACCACCTAAAAGACAGATGTAAAAAAGGACTAGCAGTGATCTTAAATCTGTATCCAGTGCTGAATGCAAAAGACCTAACAATAGCAACAAAATTAAGAATATACAAATCAATCATAAGACCATTCATTTTATATGGCTGCCAAGTATGGGGAACGACTTCAAAATCAAACATACAACGGATACAAAGACTACAAAACAGAGCCCTAAGGACGATATTAAGTACTCCAATAAGCACACCCATCAGGCAACTTCACGAAATGACAGGAGTACCAACCATCCAGGATGAAATTACCATCAAACACGACAATTATACAATAAATTAGACCAAAGTAGGAAAACCAATGAAGAAAGACTCAAAATCTAGGAAATAAAAAAGCCAAACCCTGGAACAAATATAAATACCCTCTAAATATAATAGAATAAATGAAATACCTCAACTACAACATAAGGGGTTTCCATTAAGGCCCACCTTTCAGGTGAGGCCATAGCCGGTTTCTCCCCCAAAAGAATAAAATAAACGGTGCCCCCAAAACAATCTAACCTAACCCCAACCAGTAGAACTACAAAAGGTAGTGGAACTGTAGAAAAAAAAAAAAAAAAAAAAAACGTTGAACAGTTAGGAGCTGTTGTAGTGTCACTTACGGGGAGTTCCGGCAAGGAAGTAGTCGTCAGTGACAAACGGAAAGGACGTGGTTTCAACAAAATGTGTAGGACAAGCATTGCCCCACATTCAAGTAAAACGGAAGCAGAAATTGTGAGCGAGAGAAAAAGAGCCATTTCACGAAATTAGCGAAGCCATACGGTTCGCCAAAGCAATCACGCAGAGGTTGGACCCGAGCTATCAGTTTGCAATAAGCGTTTAAGTTCTGAAGTAGGAAAGGACTTTGGTATTTTCAGTTAGCAGTGGCTGGACTTAAAAATTCTTAGTTGATGCTGCGTCCAAGAACACATGTTGCTTTTACGTGCTGGTGACTACTTCAACTGGAACAGCACTGTAAAAGACTTCATCTGAGTTTAAAATGATTGCATATATACTGTCCACTCGTGCAACCCAAGTAACGTCCTGAGTGGAGCCATCCGAGTGATAAGAGTATCGTACTACCGAACCATAAACAGAATTTAGTCGTGTGAATTTATTTAAAATTTTAAACTTAGTAAAACTGCGTGATCCAGAAAGGGAACATTAAGTATAGATGGGTCATCATTAGGTGTCTTTGTTTTTCTTCCATGTGCTGTTTGGTAAAGTCATGATAATTTCAATAAAAATGATTATCACATGTTGTTATTTTAGTATATGACAGAGATTGGTATAATATACCCAACTTAATGTAAAACGGTGGTCTTGTTTTTCAATATTTTGATTGCATATGGAACTGAAAAGTATATTAACTTCCCGTGTGTCAGTCATATAATTTACAAAATAAATGGTCCTACTATGACATCTTTATAGCATTACCTGTTATTATAAGATCAATCCAAACACGTCTTGCATCCACAAATAACGATAATAATTGATGAGATGGGATTAATTAATATTAATAATAACTCGTAATTAGAAGCACCCTTCGCAACTATTTAAAGACCAAGAACATCAGTAATGATAAGTATACATCTTATATTCTCTCCTTCTGAACCCGTCAAGACACAAAGTTGTGCCGTAATCTGAAAATGGTATTTAATTACATAAATAAAGTCAGAGGAATTCACACATTCTGTATGCTTGTTACAGATATTACGAACAGGAATATTTAAAAAAAGAAAAGGGTTTGGGAAACATTATGCAGTGTGTGCTTTATTACATTGGTTGCCATCAGCATTTTACTCATATGTCACCAACTGAAAAATGGATTTCAAACATACTGCTTATTTATCCTTCAACTGTCATCATATTTTGGAGTATGTACAGGTTCGTTCTATTGGTCGTTCATTCAATAGTTAACATCATATGATTTAGATAGCAGAATTGTTGTTTAATTGTAACGGCTTACAACTTTCATAATAACTAATACAGTACACTTGATACTGTGTTTCTGTTCTCCTTAAGACCCTACAAAGAATAATAATTTACCTTTTTATTTAATACCGTATCCGTCACACCGGTTATTAATTATTCTTGAAAAAAATTCTAGAACTGTCACACAAGTTCTCGGTAACAATTAACAACAAAAAAACTCGAATTTTTGTGATATGTCGCCTGGTTAACCACGTTTCACCAGGTTTTACAAAATCCAGCCAAATTTACAACGTACCAATATTGTTGAGAAGTAACATGGTAACTTCCGCAGAATTTTATCTTGAAACATTTCGAGAGGATTGAATCGGGATATCCGAAATCTGGCTTAACATTTGCTGTTGAAGATTGAAGAACTGCTCTAAAGCGAGGAAACTGTGGAAACAACATAATTACTTCTTATCATTTTACCAGCAGTATTTTAAAAAGAATTAGAAATAGCACGATGTTCATTGCAACTCTCTGAGATTGATCTCACACAATGCCGAAGAATGTATACCATTTTCTTTCTTATATTCGCATCGAACAATATAGTTTTCTGTAATGCAAGCTAAGTTACATTTACTATAGTCACATCAATTCCTAATGCAATTACTGAATTTTTGTGATGAATAATTATTTAGGTCGTAATAAATCTTATATGTCATGGTTTATCGGAAATACGCTTACTTTTCGGATACCGAGAACAAGAGAGCTCTGATAACAATATAAATTAGGAAAAATATTGAATTAAATGTCGGAAAATATGTTGGGGAGAGAGGGAACCTTCGACGTGATATCCCAGTGCACATCTAGAGCAATAATAACAGACAAGTTACTTATCGATCAGAGATTATAAAAGAAACTTCAGTGTAGCTAGTGATAATTAATCCACACACTAGACCGCAAATTAAAATCGCAAAATAACGCACATATTTGCTTTTTCAAATATGCGGTAAAAGAATCTAGTTCTGTTCAAGTGGTGTGCTATTGGTATTGCCGCTCCGTAGCTGCATTTTTCTCACACATTAGCTTCCGTAGTACGCTGTGTAAGTAGGGACACAAGGAAGAATTTTATTCGTGCTCTTTCTCCCTCATCCGAGCGGCAGATTTGTTTTTCTTATTGGCTCACGACCTTTCTAGTCTGTTTCCTCAGTCTGAATCGAATCGTCAAAGGTTCGACTTCCTTGTGTTCTTGGAGCAGCGACGAGTAATTTCCTTGGAAGAGAAGGAGGAAATGTCGCAGGAAGCTGTAGGACGCGAACTTGGGCCGCTCAGCCTGTTGAATCAACAGTAGAAACAATAAGTGAGGGTTACAAGCAAGACGAGATGCTCGGAACTGAATAATCCGATTCAGCCCGCCAGCCGTCCCTCAATGCCAACAGAGGCATATCTCGTTAGGCAAAATGTATGTACTATAGGCAGCTTACTCAACCCGTGATACGCTGGTATAATATTAAAAAGTAAAAAAATTTAATTGAATTAAAGATATAACAAACAAATATTAGTAACAATTTTTCAGATAAAATGTATTCTGCGGTCGTACTCTGTAAGGTTATAAACGTGTATACGCTATAAAACAAACTTTCTAAAAGCCATGAATAGCCTAATGGTATTTTCAAGATACGACTGACACGTTTTTTTTTTTTTTTTTTTAAATTAAATACGTTTCCAGTCTAGCGACGTTTATTTGAGGATTCAATCACTGACCGTTTTATGAGGATCTTATTACAGGTGTAGCTCTTAACGTATCGAGGTACGTGCGATAACAAGGGTTGGCAATAAACGCATACCTAAAACAATCATGCCCATTTAAATTAGTGGTCTGTAGAATTATTTCTGACATTTGCTGGCACTCGGGTTGCGAAAGGATAAAAAAACACAGGTACAGACGCTAGAAACGTGATACTCTCAACTGAAGACAGCTTTGGAACATTCTAATTATTAAAGTTACTACCGGCACTTGCGCAGAAATGTATTAAATATCACCTCTGTTCCTTCGTCTGTAGTTTAGGATAGTAGAGCCACACTTAATTAGTATTTTCTTTAAAGCGATTACCATTAAAAAAATTATCACCTAAAATAGTGCTGGTAGATGAGGTAATATTATGATTCAAATAAATGAATAAGGCTGAAAACATTAGATTTATTTAAATACAATTTATCTTTGATATAATTAATCGATTTCAGTTCAAATCTAAAGCAATTAAATAAATTAAAATATACGGCAAAACTTATGGTCACAGAACAGTAACTGATTAGTAACTGAATGGTCCCTGGCTATG
Organism: Vandiemenella viatica; assembly: GCA_031002005.1. Taxonomy (NCBI): domain Eukaryota; kingdom Metazoa; phylum Arthropoda; class Insecta; order Orthoptera; family Morabidae; genus Vandiemenella; species Vandiemenella viatica. Next base: position 270,901,370 of record JARYHS010013630.1, read on the forward strand.
TGGCATCAGTTGTATAGTTCCTTACTCAAAGCTCTTTTAACTGGTTGAAGGATGTTCGTTGATTTAAAAAAAAAAAAAAAGATGCATACCGATTCTTTGTTCGTCGCTCCAGGGTGAAGCCGGCGGAATCATTATGATAAGCAAGAATCCACAGCAACCTGCTGGTTGCTTAATAGTAAGGTAGCCACAGACAAGAAAGTCCAATGATAATATCGGCAGACTGACCAGTGATTTATACTATATTTATTTCCGTGATGAAGTCAGCATATCAAGACTCGCACTTGACATCGAAACAAATAACATGCTGAATAAGAAGTATTTTCACCCTGCGATCTCACAAGTAATAGTTTCCATGAGGGATAGCAGTGAAGAAGTTTGTTGCCTGCTGGGGATCTCCACGAAGTGAAGTCCCACACTGTCCTTACACTCCAAGAAAACTCAGTTCAGTTCTGATTCGTGGTCGTTGGCTATTGGCCAGGCTTAGAGAGGGGCCTGCTTGGCGTCTTCCATTCGCTGGTCAACCTCGTGAGTCTTGTAAGATTTTGCTGTCCAGCTCCTTAACAAAATCCTTATCATTGGAATCCTCCGATGTTCGCTGTTCACTTGCACTGGATTGCTGACAGAAGGTCCCTCTACCTGAACTCACACATGTAAACACTTTTTTTTTTTGAGGCGTCTCAAATATTTTCATGTCTCGCAGGTCACAGATTCGTGACTAATTAACCGCTTGAATATTAAATGAATGTATAGCAGGCAAATGAGTCAACACTAAGAAATCTTTGCATCAGCTTTTCAATACCCATTTATTGATACGACATCCGGTGGAAGCACGAAGATATATAAGTAGATCCCAAACTTTCTCTGTCTGACAGGTCATAGGAAAGAACAATATTTGGCGGTAGCACACAGATAACAGAAAACTAGAGGTATGCGATAAACATTAAAAACTTCACAAAATGTTATAAAACAGCAAAAGTGTATCATAATTGAAGTGACTATTAAGAAGAAGCAGAAAAAAGAATTTCGAAACTACGAGTATTATTTAAAAATAAAATGTACAATTACAAATAAAATCTGGGAAATTTGGCCATCACAGGAGTAATTGGAAGACGGGTATACAATTATTCCCCAAAGCTATTCAGCTTGAGATATTAGTCAACTATCTTATAATCACTGTCTCCAATTGACTACCCTACATAAATAAATACAAGAAATTTAGTTTTAGCCTAATAGTTACAGTATTAGACGAAATTCATTACTGTTCATACAGAAATCTACTCGATATTCATTACTGTTCATACAGAAATCTACTAACGTCGTGTAAATTGCCCTCTATAGTTAGCATTTATACACGAGTGTCATGTCTCCATACTCCTTAATTATCCAGTGCTTGACAGTATATACTAAATAAAGATATGCTTCCTGTTGAACGTTTTTTGCTGAAAATAGTGTGTGAGAATTCCCGTTTAATGTGTAATTTCATTTGCTGAAACTGAAGGGTAAAGTGACGACTGTTTTAGAAACAATACACTTTAACATTATTTTGATCAACTGTTATAGAGTTAAAGAACAGTTCTCAGTATGGAAGCTACGAAACAAAATTGAGGTGTAATGATGGTTTTTAAATTCGTTGGAATTCTCCAACTAACTTTTTCTCATTACAAATCAGCGCTTCATTAGTCCATATCATAATTCTGCTCTTAAGGATCTTGCAGTTCTTAACGTATGGAGTTACATTTTGATGATTCTTAGCCGTCATATTACATCGTACTTGAAACACACTAAGCAGGAATCATGGGTCTAGAAGCACAATCACCTGCGGGAAATAATGAGTAGCCGTAATCAAAACCTGAGGGCTGCCAATCATCGATATTTTTCAAGACGTTGTGCGTGAAAATAGCTAATTTTTTTTTCGTATGCTACTTACAAAACGGTTGAATTAGTTTCTAATTTGATTCATATAATTGTATGTACGAACCACTGCATTATACACACAGGGCCAACAATCTATTATTTTTTTGCAATGTCATAACGCCCCGGACTGCTCTTCCACGATAATATACATCTTCGGTCATCGGTCTACATTTCATACAGTGTATCGACGCAGGAGCGAGACGTTTTGGCAAAATAATGTTATATTGCGGCGTTTTTCTTATGTATATTCTGTATAAACAGTCTTAACTTGCTGTATACCTCAATATATATATTGCTAACAATTGAGACTGTTATTCTAGAAGGTAAACTTGGTTAAAAGTTTTCCAGTCGTATGGTACACGTTGTTCTTCAATAGAGATCTGAAAATAGTTACAATAACTCTCATGCATAACTTGAATGACGTATGAAATGCGTTCAAATTTAGATACTTTATTACTAATTCAGAAAGTGTCATCAAACAATTAATTCCCATACTGTTCTTTTTCAATGTGGTGCCCCTCATTTTCAATACACTTGCATTTCTTGCAACTTAAATAATTTTTTGTGTACTGTAAAGTTGCCATATTCTTTATAGCTTTTAATTGTCAAGTTAATGTAGGTCAAAACCTCTCTTACTTCTTCCTAGATTTCGTGTAATATTGTTATTTCAGAGTAAAATTCGTTCACATCGATGCTCATTCTTTTCTCTCGTAAATTTAAAACTTCTAATACAGTTTCACAGCCATCAAATTAAACCTTATGTTTGAAATTTAATTTTTGGATTTTGATTAGCAAATTTCTTTCATTATAATCTAACCATTTATTAGGATACTCCAGACGAATACTAGAAAATTCTTTTTAATATTTGGCTTCTAAGGACTTTTTCTTGTTTTCTTAACCGAAGAAATAGTTTCTTTAACATTTTTATAGCACTGATTTTAAAGTTGTCATAATATATTACTTATTTAAGACTATGACGTTATTACCTTTAAGTTGTTTAACAGATGTTTAAAGATGTAAAAAATGGCTAGAGAAATTCAAAACGATTATAACTTTCATTCGTCGTCAAAACATTTTGAATGTATATTGGATAATCCTCCAATATAAAATAGTCGCTCAATTACTTCTAATTTACTGGAAATTGACGCACTTTCGTTATTGCTACTACTTTCCATAACTAATTCAATTGAATCAAATATCTAAAGAAAGAACAGCTTCCAAGTGAAAATAATTAACGCTCGGCGACGTGGGACAGTGTGGAAGGATGCTTCCGCAGAATTTGACAACGCTGCGGGGAGACGCCTGGACGGTTTGCGGGAGACTTTAACGTGGTCGTTCTAAGGCTAGTCTTTGTTCCGCACAGTGTTCTCGTTGGCCTTTCATGTAAAGTCTGGTGATCCACGGATGAATGTGCAACGTCACTTCAAATAGCGGCTGAACCAATCCAATTACCTGCCAGTGTTTTGGCGTAGTAATTGAGTAATTATTGTGAGTACCAATGATATTAGCACAGATATTCTGTACTGGGAGTATAAATGGAGCCACGCGTAATTTTAAATTGAGTTACCACAGATGTGAGGTGAATATGTGAAACAATGCAACGGAAGGGGTGTTGCTCACTATCACACATCATGCAGCAAACATCTGCATCGAATTTTTGTTTCGTTCTACTATTTAGTATGAATCTTGTATGGCTGAGCTCAATATTTAACCGACACCTTGATATCCTTGGCGTCAAATGTTTCGGGCAATTAATCATTACTTTTAACGCGCATTTTGTCTCTTCTTTTCCTAATAGTTGTGATAATGTGTATCTATTTCCCATATCAGAGTATGTTACGGGGACAATATCGCTTAATTGAAAAAATTCGTTTTTGGATAGTTCGAAGAATATTTGATTAAATTTTTCCATCATTTTATCATAAAAATTAAAAACCCTTCCGCTAAGAAAAATCGAAAATAACACAAGAAGTAATTAAAAAAGTGATTTTTAGTTTAGAAAAAAAATGCTTAGAGGAAGTTCGGGTAGCCTTATAATTAATTATAAATAAATAATTTTAAAAAAACAAATTTTCTGTCTTTATTTTAATCTTAAAATGAAACTTGGAATTTCTGCAGTCATATTCATTACAAGTTAGTGATCATTATATATTTTTCCAACGAATTAAATAGAAAACACTTGCGACTTAATTTTTTGTCAGGTAGCCCCGCACAAACTTATACATGGTTGCCTAATCATTTTTTGGCTTCACAAAAATCACAATAGTAATGGATATCTGAAGAATCTATATAAACACAATCTTCATGCGACCTCTCTTTGCTTCATAACACTGAATCTACTCTTCTTCAAAAATTTCTCCATGTACGATGCATTTTGTCTGTTTAACTTGATTTTCTTTGGATAGACTTTGAAAACTTTTCTATGTAGGCCCTATTCAACGTCTTTTTAGCGTCTTTAACTTTCTATTTTTTCGTTTCGCCCTTTTTACTACATTTATTTTTTTGCCCGTTCTCTCTACATATCTTATATGGTGAAGATGTTAAAATCTCACCGTTTTGGTTTTTCAGAGCTTTACCATGCATGTATTTGACGCATCATATTCAATAATCTCCAACGAATTTTCACAGGAGCGATGAAAAACTTCTACCAGGAACAAAACACACACTAGTGTGGAACTTACTGAGCGTCAAAGTCGCAGCCCAGTTGTATTTGTTTTTAAATTACAGGATGTATTTTTACAATAAAGTTTTACCAACACAGAGTGTTTGGTTTTGTTAAAACCTTAGATGTCCGGGGCTACCCAGCTTCCCATAATAATTAATAGAGAGTTTCTAAGAAGAATTCTTTCATTTATTTAAGCAAATTAAATGTTTGCTCTCATTTCTAACTGCGATTTTCGTCTCATACTTCAAGTACTTTCACAAAATGTGACAAAAATATACTCTGGCTGAGAGGATCAGTGCAACTAGTAACGGCAGAACACAAACACCTTACGCTTCTCATAGTATAAAAGTGACTACATATGGCGTCAATGGTGTCTTGCGTAACAGTGCTAAAACCTTCAATGGTTGTAAAAAACATAGTACTTATGTCACTATTGCACTGAGACGTGACTAAGCATCAGCTTGGATAGGACTTCGCTTTTCTCTATGGATAATCCCTTTACGTTAAAAAGAGGCCTATACTCATGTTTGACTTTTGTACGCCTTCTGCGAGAGTTAGCCTAATTGCGACTGCAATTAGTTTCCAGGGTCACCGGCAGTATTTCTTATTCTTTCACTGAATTGATTTTCGAAGGCGTAATAACTGTAGACGTGCACAGTGAGTAGTGTCATTAGGTCTACCCCAGTATCCTGGCTGCCTGTACTTTCCAACATTCCTCCATCACATTTGAGAAGAATATCGACATTGCTTAGAGAATTGGATGGATTGGAGGAAAATAACATGATTCCTCTACATGATGATCTTCTTTAGCTGCCACGCACACGATTAAAATCAAGGAAACCTTCCTACATTGAAGCAGCCAAGCTTAGAATTAACAACTTGTATGAAGAGTGGAGAAAGGAGTGGGAAGCCAACAGCCCACACAATTGTGGACTTCTCCTAGATCCTACAATCTGTGTTCCAGGGTTTGACTTGCCTAGACGTCTTTGGTGTCTAATGAATAGATTTCGCACAGGTCATAGAGTGTGCAATGCAACTGCACATAAGTGGGGTCTCTGTGAAGATGCGCTGTGAGACTGGTGGTATCCAAGCCGCTGATCACATTGTCATTGACTGTCCTGCAAGAAGACTATCTGGAGGCTTGCTCACACTGCATCAAGCTGGACCAGCTGCCAGAAGATGGCTTGAATCCCTAGATATCGTTACCTGATTAACAATTTTTTCTATTTTGCATACGATAATAATAATAATAATAATAACGAGACCTGTATTACTTCCAATACTGTTGTTCAGCCAGAAACCATTCCATGAAGAAAGTTCCAGAATGCTTGATTATTACTTAACTGTTGACTATTGTAAGCCGGAGACCGTTTCTTTTTGTGTATGGTCACGGGTCCAGGATAGTTTTAGTATTTTGGGTCAAACGTCATGACAGGCTTTCCTGATATTGGTAAAATACGACTCTGACCGGTGTTTAACCATACTGTTTCCCTCTGTAAAATTTGAATTAAATTTCTATAGTTTGTAGGTACTAAGAAATATTAATACAAGAATTAAACGTGGCCAGAGACGAAGCGCTATTGTATAATTGTTTCAAAGGTCATGGTCAATTGACTCGAAGTTGTTAAAATACAAGCTTCACTTGTATTTGTCCCTAAAGGTTCACTCTACAAAATTAGAAAAATCTATTGAGTTTGAAAGGAATGCGATCATTAATCGCAGCAAAAAGTGCATCGAAAAACTTTCGTTCTTTATTGAAACTGGCCAAACATTTACAATGTAATCATTGGTCATTACTACAGATCTCATATTACGATCGGTATTTAATAGTTAAGCAACTTCGAAGAAACGAATATGCAGAACACTTGTTTGATGACATAACTGAACTCTGATGTCGAGTTTAAATAACCTAATAATACATGTACAGTGAACACGAATAAAGACCATTAACGAAAATGTTTAGTGAAACACGTAATAAATAAATAAACAGTAATATATAAACTTTGATCAAATAGCAACATTAGCGGAAGTTTCAGTTAATTTGAAATTTAACCTAAGCCAAAGTAAGAGTTGGCATTCGTCATTACCTCAGAGTATTTTAAGTTTTTTATGTTGTTTTCACTAGCGGAAACTTACTGAAAAGTATTTCCACGTTTTTTAATCAGTAGAGTTTTTTAATTTTTGAATGAAATGCAACAGGAATACAATTTAATGAATTTATTCCGCAAATAAATCTCTAGCAGTTGCTTAGCCATTAAATTGTCCACATAACCTCCAATTCCTAATAATCTTTGGTAGCTGTTAATTTGCGAGGGAAGGCTGGTGCATGATGTCTTTGTTCTCCAGCCAATAGCTGTCGAGAAGAGTTAGTGAGCGAATGAGTGAGTAGACAGATTATTTATAGAACTTGATCAAGCAATTAGCATAGTTTTACGCTGTTACATTTTATTTGGATTATGACCTTACAGAACTATTAAAAATGCCATATTTAGTATACATCACTGTATATGTGAACCTGGGTGTTAAAATATTTTCCGGATATCTTATATTTAAGTCCGTATGATACAATTCTTTTAATCAGAATTGGCATATGAATATACCCTGCAAAAATCAGAAGCGATTATTTGTTTGATTGTATCTCCCACTGATACGCAGTATATGAAAACACGTTGTAATGTTTCCATACACAAGTAAAAAGAGATCATATTAGCCAAAGCCATTACTGCCCGATCTTGCTTACAAGATTAATTTTAGAAAGAACAATGTGTAAATCAAAATTTATAATACAACATCACTCGTTTTAGAAGTATTTGGATCTGAATATAATTTCCACTCGCTATATCTGAAACACAGTAGCAACCTTCTATAAAACGTGAATTCCACGAGACAAAAAAATCAATTTTCTAAAGGTAATGCGATGTCCAGATTGTGAATGTTGCTCTTCTTGATTGACTCGTTGCTTGGTTCTAATATTTTTGTTGTCATTTTCCAGATTATTGCGAATAGCTACAGAAAAATATGAGCATATTCTTTATACGATATTTTATTTGCTGTGAAGAGGACAAAATGAATTCTTTCTGAATTGAATTTCCTAGGAAACTTAATTGTGTGACAGAAAATTTATATTTGTTCTTCGAATTTTAACAACTCCTCGCAAAAAGACCCATGTTAAAGACGTGTACAAAACATGGTTAATAAATTAAATAGGCGAAGACATGTTTATAGTATAAAAGAACGAAACTTTCCTCCACGTTGAGAATTCATTTAACGCTTTCGGGTATCTAGCCGAATGAACCTGACGTTAACAAACGACATTTCGATGATCAAAACTCCGTCGCCATATTCATGTTCACTAGGCTAGTTAACCGAGAGCATTGTTTTAACATATTCATATTCTACGGAGTTGATGTTCCTCTGATATGATTCACTTTATGGAACAAAGTTTTAGCTTTTAATCAAGTTTTAAAATTGGTAATCGTTTTTTTTTTTTAACTTGTATCTTGTTTCCCTTTTATTTTCCCATTGCTTGTTTCCATAGTTAGAAGTAATAAAGACTTTTACCCACTAACACTTTTTCCCGTGAAATTTCACATCCTCTGATGGGTACATTACAGGTCGTTATAAACAGCGCTGTGCGTTATTTATAATGCATGCATTATTCAACAGCAAAGTTGTTGACATGCCAGAACAGCTGTGTGTGTTGAAGCACCGCCTCAGTGGAAATACGGAGACGTAATGAGACAGTATTCAAAACGTGACCTTGGCTCATCATCCATCCCAAATACATTTTTAGTTGCTTATCCATAGCCAGGTTGGGTGAATGCTAGAATAATCCTTAAACTCACATTAAGACTCAAGAACTACAAGAGGCATAAACAAAATAAGACGAAACACATGTGCACATACATTACGCTTTCCGCAAACAGATGGCAACATTCACTAACCTCCTTGTGATTATACTGACATTAGTGATTCCAGAATCCTTCAAGTCTTCTAAATTAGAGAAACTGACGTAGAATTCTGAAAAAAATATTTAAAACCATATGTATGAAGTGCGATAGAAAAGTGTAAAACTAAATGAGAATCTGGTGACGGGAAAACCTCCAAACCCTTTGCATATCCTTTCGTACCACATTATATGTACATCCTAATTTCAACCACATTTGTTCAACCTACAACCATTTGTATCAGTATCCTTTTCCTGTCTCTAAAGTTGCTATATCCATGAACAAAAAGATCCTTCATTATCTGAACTTTACCGTGGGACAGTTGCCCACAACTTTGCCCCTAACACAGTTATGATAACACGCTGATATACTTATTCAATTTCATAGCATCCAAAAATCAATGTACGTTCAAATCCCGGCCCTACCATCAGATGTGCAGCACAGCAACCGCTACATGCATTGCAAAAAGAAAGGTTGTCGCGGTTACGCCCAATGTTTTCTGCAAATGTTTTCGTTAACAGTTTTGACAGTATTATGCTAGTTAACAATTAGATAGTAAAAATCGTGGTATTTTATCTGTACACTAAAATTTCGTGGTTTAAAAATATTGTCTGATCACCGCCTCTAACTGCAATTCAAGATCTAAAGACAAGACTACCTCTTAACGTATAGGAGATGAGGAAGCAACGTATGTCGCTAGAGATTTGCTGAAAGTTGCTCTAAGCGTGATAGCACAACATTCCCACCAAGTTAACGAATTAAAAAAAAAAAAAAAAAAAAATAGTCTGTTATTGACATCTACGGCACTCCTAACAACAGTTATACACTTTTTTATATGATATATTTATTAATAAAACATATGATGAGCTGCGAAAGCCCATTATAAAACATAAGCACAACTTAATTTATACTGATCACATAATGTAGGCTTTCACGGCCGGTATTAACTTCACTCATAATTTCCGGGCTGAAAGGCCGTGGCCAATTAGTAAAACTTTCCCCTGACGTTTCGTCTTCAACTGCGGAAGACATCCTAGGGGACTAAGCCGGCTACACCGGCCATATATACGGCGCTCCTTCGTGTCCTCATTGCAGTTGCCGCTTAGCCTCCGAGGATGTCTTCCGCAGTTGAAGACGAAACGTCAGGGGAAAGTTTTACTTATCGACCACGGCCTTTCAGCCCGGAAATTATGAGTGAAGTTAATTTATACTATTTATACATAGTATTTATATTTACATGAATTTCAATTAGCTTAATTTTAAACATTATTTTCATTTTTTGCATCAGCATTATCATTAATTTTAAGAATACTTACGTTATTCGTATTATCAGTTATTTCATAATATTCTAAAAAGAATGCTGTAGGCATAAGGTAACTGAAGTAAGAAAAAATAAACATATTTTCAACCTGAAATTTCAATAGTCTATGCTAATAAAACCTAAATTTGAAATAAAGGTCAACTTGTAAGTTTAGGTTTGAAGTGTAAAATTTTGCAAATTTTTCAATTCAAAAGTTCGATAATATAAGCTAATAAATAGTTATTATGTAATATTAACCATATTTTCAAAATTTAACACATAAATCTAAAAAAATTATAAAACTTTATATAATTTTTAATTTTAAAATCCGCGGCAAAACTACGATTACTATCAAACAACTAGGAACTTGTTTTACCACGTTAATAAGATTACACATATGTCACTATGCGCCTTAACCAACTGAGCCACCAGACCGCTGTCGAAGCGCAAAACGTCATACTTAAAGCTACATACATACTGTTAACATTAGCACATCTATGACGCGAACTAATAAGAATTTACCCATACAAAAATTATCCAACGCGCGTAAAGGAGTTTTAACTTCAAATATGTAACTTAGTCCACAACCCGAAGGTTGGTCAAACCTACCCGAAGGAGATGTACCAAGCTATTGTGTCCGAGGCAAGGAGGCCAATTCCTTTTCTCAGGGGCTTACAGTTTAACGAGAAATCAGAACCATGGAACATCTCGGCGTAGATCATATAATCAAATACAGCTAAAAATTCCTGCTCACCGCATGGTTGAAACCCGCGACCGGCTTTCACAAGTAACTCCTTAACCGCTGAGCTGCCGAAACGCCTTTTTTTAAAGGATACGTGTGCTAAGTACTATAACAATAGTATAAAACCTGTAGGTTTATATGAAGATCATTTTTTCAAAAAAAAAAAAAAAATTGAGAAGTGCATAGGGGAAGAAAGAATGGCATTATTATTATTATTATTATTTTCCAGTAACCTTCCCAGGCACATACACAATAACTCACCATAGTTTTATCGCAGTCCGATGAGTGGTATAGCAAAGCATAGAAGACGAACAAACCAACCAAAAAACAAACAGACATTCATTTTTATATATTAGTTACAGATATAATCTATACTTTCACTGCTGTCCAAGCGCGACACGCCATACTTATACCTACAGATATACTGCTATAACAGTGTGTGATTGACGCAGACTCATACGATTTTACCATTCCAAAATGCGTCAAACGCGCATATCAGAATATCAAACGCACATTCAGAATATCAAACGCGCAACACAGCGTTTCGGTAACGCGTACTCATAAATTTCGCCCCATCAAAAAATTGCCTAATGCACCCATAGAAATTCTCACTTCAAAAAGAGGAAAATATGACATTACCAATAAAACTACTGGATGTTCAGCAGGTCACAAGCGAGTTTGAATTTGACATGTGGCGTTCTGACAGGGAAACAGCTGGGAGCTTACTGGAGCGATCGACAATTATTCGTCGGATTGCACTTTTCAGTCGATATTCCACGAATAAATTCTGTGTGACAAGATTATCTTCCAATTCCAAACGTTTTAATGCCACCTATAGTTTATGCTGACCGAAAGTCAACGTCGTTATTACTACGGCCTGCAAGAAGAGTAAGTTATGTTTCAGCTAGCTGAAGTGAGGAATTCTCATTAGGCAGTATGTTGCCACGTTTTTATGGTTTTAAGGACACCTTCAAACCCTGTATCTAGATGACAGTTGTATCAAAAAAAAAAAAAATCCTTGTAAAAATAGGCCGGGTCTAGTGATTGGCTGATGACAAAAAAGTTATGGGATCTTATCCTGAACTAAGTCTACACTTTACAGTGTGTATTCATTTCACTTTCTAAAACACAATGGCTTACCTCGAAGTTGTAGATTGTTCACCGAAAATTTTAAGAAAATCTGGGTTCCTAGCCAATATACATGTCGTAATTTGAACTGCAGTAGTGTAAGACATTATACAGACCGTTTGTTCTAAGACTTGACAACCCGAAAGACATGCGAGGAAAATTTGGCTGTGTATTTTTACGATTCATAAAGCAACAAATTTTACATAGCTTTGTTAAAACATGGAATCCAGATATTTTTAAAAAAAATCAACGATCTATAATCCAGAAATAAATGATTCTCGTATTTGACTCAGAACATTGTCTCATAACTTTTTGACAGGAGACGTGGCCTATTTTGACAAGAATTGTTTTTGTGGGATCTCATTTCTTTTTATAAAGTGTAGACTTGGCTCAAGACAAGATTTTATTAAGCATTCAAGAGACTTGCCTTTTTTTATAAGGACTGTTTTCGTGGGTATCATGTAAGTTGATCGCTTATTCTGAGTTTTAACTCAAATGTAACGGTTCTATTTGAAAGTCGGTGGTACGGGCATTTCAGAATTCCAGATATTAATGTATGTGTTTCCGTTATCAACAATTCCCACGCTCTCTGCAAACAATGGATGTGTTTTCTGCGTAATGCCTTTTGCCATGGAATAAATGCCCCTGCAACTAAATTCTATGTAACTTCCAAACCAAGTAAAACTTAAGGTTTTAGGTAAACTCCATGTATAATGTATATGAGGCAGATAGCGTCATCCAGAGCGGAACAACTATCCTTCAAATATGCGCCTAAACGTTTCACGCTTGGAATTTCCATTCAGTAAATACAGTGAAAATCACCAATATTGGAATTTTCTTATAATTAGGAGGTGAAACCATACATGTGTTACCTGTTTCAAGAATCACAGGAAAATTAGTAGAATAATGGTGCCAGAGAGTCGTAGTTAATAAAAAAATTAAATTCACTAGCTTCCAAAGTAAGAAAAGGAAGGAAGTACAATTTAACACATTGGTTATATTTAGGAAGCTTCGAATATGATATAAATCTGAGACATATAAAGTTATTAGTGTAAAAAGAATTTTGACGTTTGCAATTAAATTAGTGGCAGATATACAGATATGTGTCTTATATTTTTATTATTAGCTGGGTGCAAAACTTTATCCGTGTACTAAATTTAATCTTTCTGTGACTGCGGGAAGTACTTGAGAGTTTTGATGATCATCAGTGACTGAGTGACAAAATTGATGAAATTTGCATACCAATAACATCCACACTAAGATCAGGAAAGAAAAAAAATTAACGCGTTTACCAAAATAGCTGATATCTAAGTATAATTGAAATTTTAGACATGTAGCGTCATAAGACCATAGACGTACAAAAGGAGATAGAAAATTGACCCGAATCTCATAGACAATAAGGTAGGCAGTGCTGATATTTACACGACGGGTGCACTACTGTGCACTCGCTATTCTGTTTTGTTTATGTTCGAAGAAGAAATTTCCATCTGAGAATCAGTACCGTTGTAGTTTATTTCTAAAACATATTACAGATCAAATCGTTACCCTCTTTGTTTCTACACATTTTTGGCTCTCCTACTTGTTTCATTTGAATCTACGAGATTATAAACTTCATAATTTCTTAAAATTATGGTACATTATTGGGTATACAGGAAGTTTCAAATAGAATGCTCTGCGGCGGATGCAAAGCAATGGTTTATATCCGTTTGTAAGCTCAACGGCTTCCACCGGTGGATCTGTATTAAAAATTATAACACTTTTTTAACACAGCATTTTTCCGTAACTGAGGCCATATGAGTGGCTGAAGACCGCATTAACAGAACATTTGTCCGTCGATATTCAACAATAATGATACCTAATGAACAAATTTATATATGTCTTCGAAAATTTCTTGAACTTTTACAGCTAAGTCACGCCGATCAAGAGTAATATTTTATTTTGATTTGTCAAAAGAAAAGTGACCTTTCCAAGATGATTTCACACTAAGCTTATTTTGTTTTCTGTTCGTATTGACGAAAATCAGATGCAGAGAGAGGAGAATCATAGGTCTGTGGCTGAGAGCATAGCGTTGAGATTATCTACTACGTACTTGCAAGACCTGCCTATCTTCAGTCTACTGGAGGCTTGCACAGCCGGTAATTATTCAGCATCCAATGTCTGGATATATCAGATAGTGTTAGTGGAATAAGTTTTAGATCAGTGGCGTTTTTCAAGCGGAGATGTAACAGATCCAGAAGTAATCAAAATAAAATAGTTAAGTTTTTAAAAACAATTGGCATTTGAATAGAAAACAAATTGCTAACTAGATCTGATAAACCGATTTATATGATCAATGAAATACAGTGAGATCGCGTATTTCACTCCTCAATACAAACTACTGCTGACGATGAAGTCTCAGCCCAGATTATTGTCCATTGATGGCAATTCGCCATTTGTCAACAAATCATAAGTTATGATAAAATATTTTCCGTAAAAATTGTATACCAAAAAGTTATAAAAAATTTAGTCTAGTATATGGAGGGGGGCGTAAGGGTTTGGGAAAGACTATACTAGCCTTTTACAACCAAATGTCAACCTCTCCTTCACGTGGTGCACCCTGTTTGTACGGACGAGGCTCTGGTGACTGAAAAATTCCCGGTATAAGGAATCTCCCACTGCTTGCCACCGGCCTCAGAAAGGAGGGCGGAAGAGAGGGGAGTGGTTCAGGGCACCCTCTTGCCCTTGGGGTTGGAAACGGCCCCTAAAGGCGGATGAATCAGAAATGATCAACGGCATGGGGATGCTGAAGGCACTGCATTTAAGATCCAAAGGGTATCCCGAGGACATGTAATCCTCTCAAATTACATATATCATGATGGCTTCTTCCTGGGTAAAATATTCCGGAGGTAAAATAGTCCCCCAATCAGATCTCCGGGTGGGGACTGCTCAGGAAGGAGTCATCAGAATGGATAGAAACATTCTACGAGTCGGAGCGTGGAATGTTAGAAGTCTGAATAGGGCAGGTAGGCTAGAAAATCTAAAAAGGGAGATGGAACACCTTAGGTTAAATGTTCTTGGGATGTTGTTGAGATTAAATGGAAGGACGCACAGGATATATGATCTGGGGAACACAGAATAATTAGCAAACAAGCTGTCAATGGAGTCACTGGGGTAGGATTTGTAATGAACAAGGAAGTAGGGAAACGTTTGAGTTATTTCGAACAGTTTAGTGACAGGATTATTTTGATGAGGTTAGAAACTAAGCCCGTCCCAACTACATTAGTAAAAGTGTATAAGCCAACGTCACAGGAAGATGATGAAGAAATAGAAAAAAATATATGCTGAAATTGAAGAATTAATCCAATATGTGAAGGGGGAGGAAAATCTAATAATCATGGGTGATTGGAACGCAATAGTGGTACAAGTAAAAGAGGGGAATACTGTAGGAAGTTTTGGTCTAGGAGAAAGAAATGAGTGAGGAAGCAGGTTGCTTAGAATTTTGTGAAAGATATAAGCTAGTAGTGGCAACACACACTGTTTAAGAACAATGCAAGAAAAATATACACCTGGAAACAGTCTGAGGATAAAGGCAGATATCAGCTAGATTATATCATGGTCAAACAGAGATTCAGGAATCAAGTTTTAGACTGTAAAGCGTACCCAGGAGTAGACATAGACTCTGACCATAATTTGATAATAATGAACTGCAGGCTCAAATTTAAGCGAATAAGGAAGCAGCATAAGCAGAACAGACTAGAAGTGAATAAACTCAAACAATCTAGCACGAGAGAAAAATTTGAAGAAATGATAGACTTAGGTCTAAGAAATAACTCTGAAAGGAGTTCAACCGAGGGATGCATTCAAGACCGAAATAATGAAAGCTGATTAAAGAAACGTTAGGCTTTAGGGAACAAGCTGCCCGAAAACCTTGGATCACAGAAGAAATTTTGGAACCGATGGATCAGAGGAGAAGGTACAAAAATGCTCAGGATGAAGCAAGAAGAGAGCAGTACACGCAATATAGAAATCAAATAAATAAGAAATGCAGAATAGCAAAAGAAAAATGGCTACAAGAAAAGTGTAAAGAAGTAGAAAAGGAAATGGTTGTAGGAAAAGTAGATGTTGCATATAGAAAGATCAAACAGAATTTTGGAGAAATGAAGAAAAGAGGTATGAACATTAAAGCTGGAGATGGGAAACCACTTTTAAGCTCAGAAAATAGAGCTAACCGTTGGAAGGAATACATTGAGACACTGTATGTGGCGGACGACTTGAACAATAGTGTAATGGAAAAGGAAGGCGATGTCGACATTGATGACTTATGAGATCCTGTTTTGAGGACAGAATTTAATAAAGCTCCGAATGACTTGAAACCAACTAAGGCAATTGGAATTGATGAGATACCTGCAGAACTTCTTAAATCCCTAGGAGAAGAAGGAATCGAAAGATTATTCAAGCTGATATCAAAAAATTATGAAACAGCAGAAATTCCAACTGATTTTAATAAAAATATCATCTTCACTCTTCCGAAGAAAGCACAAGCCAACAAATGTGAGAATTATCGCACCATTAGTCTAACATCACATGCTTCAAAATTACTGACCAGAATAATATACAGAAGGATGGAAAGGGTAGTAGAAGAGATAGTAGGTGAAGGTCAGTTTGGTTTTAGGAATAATCGTGGTACGAGGAAAGCAATTCTGTCTTTAAGATTAATATTTGAAGGGCGGATCAAGAAATACAAAGATACTTTTATGGCATTTGTGGATTTAGAAAAGCTTTTGATAACGTTAGATGGGACAAGATGTTCAAAATTTTAAAGAAGACAGGTCTAAAGTATAGAGACAGATGAATAGAAACTATATAAGAATCAAGTGGCTGTAATAAAAGTAGAGAATCACAAGAGATAAGTATCAGTTAAAAAGGGTGTGAGACAAGGTTGTAGTCTATCCCCGTTAATATTCAACTTGTATGTAGAAGAAGCAATGATGAAATTCAAAGAAAAATTTTCATGTGGCATAAGTTTTCAGGGGCAAAAAATCAGTATGCTACGATTTACTGATGACATTGTCTTGTAAGCAGAGATAGGGCTGAGGATTTTGAGAAGTTACTGAATGGCATGAACAAAATACTGAAGGAAGATTTTGGACTGAATATAAATCAAAGCAAGACTAAAGTGATGAAATGTAGCAGAATTGATACCAATACTAGTAGATTAAATATAAAAATAGGATCGGATGCAATAGGAGAAGTTAATGAGTTCTGTTACTTGGGAAGCAAAATCACAACCGATGGCCGAAGCGGGAATGATGTTAAAAGCAGAATAGCACTAGCAAAAAGAGCCTTCATGAAAAAGAGAATTCTTTAGTTTCAAATATTGATCTAAGAATAAGAAAGAACTTTTTAAATCTCTTTGTGTGGAGCACAGCACTTTACGGTAGCGAAACATACCGAAAAGAAAGAAAATTGAAGCATTTGAAATGTGGTGCTACAGAAGAATGTTGAAAATTAGGTGGACAGACAAAGTAAGAAATGAACGAGTTTTGGAAATGATGGGTGGGAGAAGAAGTTTATGGAAGAAGCTTACAGAAAGAAGAGACAGGCTGGTAGGTCATATTTTGAGACATGCTGGATTGGTTAATTTGTTAGTGCAGGGAATAGTGGAATGTAATAACAGTAGAGGAACACAGAGATTAGAATATATGAAGCAAATATTTGAGGACGTGGGTTGTAAGGGGTATGTAGAAATTAAGAGGTTAGCACAGGATAGGAAGGGATGGAGGATTGCATCAAACAAGTCGAAAGACTTACGACGGAAAAAAATGGAAATACATGATATCTTACATCAGTGCGTTTTGTGGCAAGTAATGTACTTGTTTCAAATGAACGTTTTTACAGTAGGAAACGCATTAACACCATTTTTTATTATTTCAATCTTTGTTCCTTCGCGACAGATATTTCGTAGATGTAATTGCTGCAGCGCCATTTGAAAATAGCTTCATGAAGCGAAGACAGAGAAATAAAAACTGCTGCGTGAGGTATTTATGTCGCGTAAAATGCTAAATTGCTGCGATCATTGGGCAATAAGCAATAAAATTTTTTGCATTACTAACAGGAACTAGTCGGAAACGCATC